>CM046009.1:33372199-33793572 GCA_025175895.1 Wurfbainia villosa
TTTGAGTAATTGATATATTGAATTTCGTCTAAATTTTTTTTAGGTTTCAATCTATTAATTTTACAAAATTTATTCTGTTATTTTATTATATTATGATGTAATCATAAATAAGAAATAATATTTTTAATTGATTTAATTTTATTTTCTAAAAATTGTAATCCATTTTAAATACATAAATTTAAAATATGACATATGAAGTAAATATTAAAAAAATACACCAACAATAATAGACTAATAAATAAATTTAAGTTTATTTGTCCATTAGAAAATGAAATTGAAAATATTTTATTAATTGATATATTTTTTAAAAATTAAATATAATAATTGAGAAATATTGTGAGAAGTATGTGGTTCGTCAAAAATTCAATATGCTAATAAATATTTTTGAAGTATCTAAGAGTTATTGATCCAATAGAAGGTTATACTTTTTTTTTTTTTTTGATTAACCTGTGGTGTCGGGCTTGCGCCTACTAATCCACAGGGCCAACCGGCCCCGCCCCAAGGTCTTCAACTAGAGTCCCCACCGGTTGACGAGAGTAAATCAGGGTGACGGGTGGCCCGTGGCGTACGAGCTCGTGGGCGCCTGATGGGCCGACCACGCTGGGACAGGGGGGGCATCGAGCACCTCCACCCGCCAAATGGCTGGTAGGTTGAATCGACCCAGGCGATTCGGAGGAGCCCTTCGGAACCACCATGCAGCTCAAAGAAGGTTATACTCATACATGAATAAGTTTGTCAATGACCACTCTAAATATTATAATATAAAAATATTTTATTATTTAATTTACTAAATTCTTTAATTAATTTTTTTCCATATCTTATTAATTTTTTAATTGTGTGAGTAAGATAGTTACTGAAATAAGTTTAGCAGATGAATTAGGATATTCTTAACAAAAATATTTAAAAATACATTTAAATCCAAAACTAAAAAGACATATACTTTACAAAAATAAATCTAGCTAATAATTCTTTTTAATTTAATATTAAAATATTTAAATAAACTTATATCAGTATCTTTAATGGACAATGAAAATCTGGAGAGTTGCATTTGAAAATATTCGATCTCAAATTTCATTGAGTGTTTTGTTTTGATATATCGCTTCAATGACCTATAACTCCCACTCGATTGGAATTTATACGAGACATTGCAATATTTTTTATTGTGTTTGCATTTCTTAGAACAAAAGAATGATTTTCTTTAAATGCTTAGTAAAAATATATGATTTTAAAGGTAGAGTTTTCCAAACCTTAGAAGTTTTGATATTTCCTTGTGTGTCGGCTGTTGAAAATTACTTTGATTCATCATTGGTAAATTAAACATCTTCAGGATCAACATTCAAAATGGTTATTTCCTTATTCTTCCGAGGATGAGATGAAGTTTCTTCTATTAAAATCTATAGGACGTGGAGCGGTTACTGTGCAGTAACTGCACCACTCGCAGATGCACACACTCAAAGGAGTGCGTGCACATTGCGTCGCTGCAACATTAACACCCCCTTTATAAGGGGGTGTGCGTCCAAAGCTTGGGGTTTGCTGCAGAGAGAGGAATTTCTACGAGCGGAGTTTGAGTACAAAAGCTGTCAGAGAGAAATTCAGAGATCGAAGAACACCAAGGCGCGGTTGGACCTTGGCTCGTGGAGGAGGAGGTTCTTTCCCTTGTGATCGACCCTTAGACGGTAAGCAATTTCATCATTCTTTCATCCCTACAGCGCCAACGCTCGCCATCTCTATAAGTTTTTATCTTAAATCTGCTTTTCATTTCTTTTGTCTTTATCGCTTAAATTAGGTTAGACATATGCTTTAAACCACCAACAATGGTATCAGAGCCAAGTTGGTGAAGCATCTTCTTGTTTTTTTTATTTCTACAAAATCACTGTTCATCGTGAAAATGAGTCGCGAGAACGAAGAATAGTAATTTGCCGAGCAGTTTCCAAAAATAGCCCTGGCGAAACTGCTCTGCTTTGAGCGATTTCAGATCGGTCTGAGAAATAGACCGGTTGCAAGTGGGAATAGATTCCGGAGGGAGCGATTCCCATGGAGGAAACGATTCCTGAAATTGCTCGCTTGTCGGCGTTTGATCGTCTCGAAGGGAATAGTTCCTGGGGAACAGCTTCTCTGCAGCTTGAACGATTCAAGAATCAGCTAGTTGTGCTAGTGGGAATATTCCTGAGAGCGATTCCTGAAACTGCTTCCGCTTCCCGAGTAGTTTTGCATCGATTAAGATGGAAGAGTTCCTGGAGGAACGATTTCTGGGAAATTGCTCGAGTGAAGTCCCATGGATGGAACAATTCCTGGTGAAACGTTCCCAATGGACAACCGCTCGGCGATTCAAGGCGGAATCGATTCCTGGTGGGAACAATTCCCTGGTGGGAACAATTCCCTGGGACAGTTAAGGAAACTATTTTCCCGAGCAGTTTTAGACCGGTCTAGTAAATATATCGGTTTAGTTTCTCGAGCGATTCCTCGGGAAAGTTCAAAAGCATTCGGCGATTCAGAGTGCTCGGATTTCAGACGGCCGATTGAAAGCGCTTAGGATACAAGTGCGGTGTGTAGATCGGTTGAAATTTTAGACCGGTCTAACTTACAGACCGGTTCAAAAGTTCCAAGAGACTGCTCAGGATTATAAACCAGTCTAGAGATGAGACCGGTCTGGTTTCCTTAACCAGTCTGGAAACTAGTCTGGTTTCGTAAAACCAGTCTGACAAACTAGTCTAGTTTCGTAAAACAAGTTTGACAGACTGGTTTGGACATGAAACGATAGGCCGAAATCGATTGACGCTAAACCGTGCGGAATTTCAAAAGCGGTCAAATTCATCAAACCGATGCGGATTTACGCTAAACCGATGCGAATTCATATGATCGGTCTGAATTGATGACAAAGTGGTCTGGCTAGAGAGCTAAACCTACTGTTAGTCAATGTCAGTTGACTAAGTTGACTTTGGTCAACTTAACTCATAACTAGATTGTCGAGTATTTGTTTGGAACAAATAGAACTCGAATAAAACGACTTATAGATAGGTTAATAAGAACTACAGTTGATGACTAGGGACGATGTGAAAATAAACTACCATTCATGTTACTCGAGTGCCTGAGGTATTCAGAGAAAAATGGACGGTGTTTATGTTTTCATGTCTAGTCAAAATAGTTTAAAACGATTGGACTTAGATGATAGTTGATTGGTAAATATATCAGTCGACTGGTCTAAGTGTTTTAGTCGATTATTCTCCACAGAATCAAAGAAATTTATCCTTGATTGAATATGTTCGTTCTATGCCAATATATAAATTAAATTAAGTCGGTATATGTACTGGTTTTTCGATTTTGTACTGACTTAATTAATTTCAATTTTTTCAGATGACACGGATGATTACCATGATGACTAGATGTGATGTGTTGCATAACCAGCTGAGGGAGGCTATCCAGGGGATAGAATATGACTCAATACATGGAGTTGGGTGGCACATAGGGAGACTGGACAGACTGTTTTGGAGACTCGAGATGCAGAAGTTTACAATTCTGGATAACTACAGGATCTGGGCTCTGGTTCGTTCGCTGCCTCAGCACCTTAGTGATATCGGACATCATATCTAGGGGCACTATGAGGGACGCATTTCCTATATCCAGTTGTGCGCTGAGTTACTTCACTACGAGGATTGTGAAGTGCACTGTGAAGATCCAGAGGAAGATCCAAAAGAAGATCCTGAAGAGATTTTTCTTATGGGATCTCTTCAAAGGTGTCCTTCAAAGGATTCTACATCCTGGCATCATCTGGAGAGCATCTTAGCAGAAGGTGTTCCAGTTCATCCCAAGAAGAATGAGCTTGTTTGGATTATTATTGCGCTAGTACTTGTACTAGTGGGAGTAATAATCATCTATCTAGCTTGTTAGAGTTGTTTTTTCTTTTTATCAGTTATGAGTCAGAAGAATGTTATGTGTAAAATTCTAAGTAGAGTCTTCTTTATTATATGTTAACATTGTACAACATGTTTAGTTTAAATGAAATGTTTCATTTTAATGTTGTTTACTCTACATGATGCATGATATTTCATTACTCTTTGATTTGTTCATAATGAGCATAATTTAAATGATATGTTCATTTAATGTGTAATATCATGTTTGGATGGGATGTATGTAATATAATTGATCAAAGTCAATTAGATTGGAACATACAAATGATGAGTGAGAATTTGATTGTCACTTGATTTTGTAAACCAAATCAAATTTGTATTGAGTCAATTTAGAGATTATATACATTAATGCATACACTGAATAACTAAATAATGTGTTTATTTATGTTAGGTTATGATAACCAAAAACATCATAGTTGAACTCAATAAGGGTGAGAAACTGAATGAGGATAACTATAAAATCTGGCACCTCATGATACAATATGTCTTAGAGGAACAAGAAGTTCTTGAGGCTGTAAATCAAGTCTTGGTAGAACCTGTAGATGGTCCCATTGCATAAAATAAGCGAGATCTTGATGCCTATAAGGTATGTAAGAAAAAGGACTCCATTGCTAAGGGCATTTTGATTAGTTCAATGGTGGATGCCTGACATTTGAGTATGAGTCGTATTCTTTAGCTCATGTTGTCTAGGTAGTCCTTAAGGATAAATACAGTGGAGTTAGTCTGAGCAAGCTTCGACAGCTGACGATCAAATTTGACAACTATAAGAAGCGTCCGAATGTCACAATAGCTCAACATCTCAGGGAGATGTCGAATATGATTCGGGAGCTTAAAACTATAGGTCATGAGTTGACTGACGAACAATAGGTTCAGGCAGTTATCCGATCCCTTCCAGATTCTTGGGAGACCATGAAGCAAACCCTTACTCACAGTGAGAGTATTAAGACTTTCACTGACGTCTCACGACATATTGAACTAGAGGCGGAGAGAGTAAAATCCCCAAGGATTTCTGGCCCAGCCTATTTGGCTGTCGGTTCTGCTGGTTCATTTGGATCCAAGAAAAAGAGATGGTTTAAGAAGGGGAAGGGAAAGAAGAAACAGGCAGCTGCTGTAGGTGGGACATGCCCGATCAAGAAGAAGAAGAACAAGAAGACAGGGAAGAAATCTAAAAGCAAGGTGACTTGCTTTAATTGTGACAAAAAGGGTCACTATGATCAGGAGTGCACTGAGCCAAGAAAGGTAACTTCAAGTATGTCTTCTGAGCATTTTGTTGCTAGTTCTGTACTATTGGCTAATTCTTATCCTTTGTTGATTATAGATTCGAGAGCAACCAACCATGTAGCTCGAGAGCGGAATACATATGTGGAGTATCGCAGGGTACCAACTGACAACAAATGAATATATGTAGGAAACAATGCAAGAGTCGAAGTTAAAGGAGTCGACACTTGTAAACTTAACCTTCGGGGTGAAAGTACTTTGTTTCTACATGATATCTTGTATGCTCCTGAGATTCGAAGGAATCTTATTTCAGTTACTCCTCTTCTTGATTTGGGGTATTGTATTAACTTTTACAGTCGATGTGTGGAACTTAAGATTGACTCAGTGTCAATCGGATATGATTTTTTAACGAATGGTTTTATGGTTTTTGATGTGGAACCAAATGTTAATTGTGCGATTGATAATTGTTTTTCAAACATTACTTTTACTATTGATGCAAATATAACTATGAAGTTTGGCATGCTAGATTAGGACATATAGTACAAGATTGCATGAATCGGTTAGCAAAGGAGGGCTTATTGGGCTCTCGTGCTAAGATTAGCTTGTCTGTATGTGAGCATTGTCTTACTGGAAAAGTAACTATGAAACCATTCAGTAAGGCTATTAGGGCAGAGTCACCATTGCAATTGATTCATTTGGATATTTGTGATCCAATGAATGTGAATGTTAGACATAGAGCTTCCTATTTCATTACATTTATTGATGATTTCTCTCATTTCTGTCATGTGTATTTGATTTCTCACATATCTGAAGCATTGGATTGCTTCATTCATTTTATGAATGAAGTTGAGAATCAAACAAAACATAAGGTTAAGACTTTACGCATTGATCATGGAAGAGAATATTTGTCTGATATGTTCAAGACAATATGCAATGATAAGGGGATTATTAGACAACTGACAATCCCTGGAACTCCATAGCAAAATGGAGTTGCTGAGAGAAGAAATATGACTCTTTTCGAAATGGTTAGGTCTATGATGGCGCAGGCTAATTTGTCGATCTCCTATTGGGGAGATGCATTACTAGCTGCGACCTATATACTTAACAAAATACCTTCAAAGTTAATTTCATCTACCCCATATGAACGTTGGACAGACAGAAAACCAGATTTGGGAAATCTGAGACCCTAGGGGTCGACTATCTATATTCACGATAGTTCTTACAAGTATGGAAAACTGAGACCTAGAGGTAAAAAGTGTATCTTTATAAGATATTCTGATACCTTCAAAGGTTATATTTTCATAGGTGAGTAACAAGATGGAACAATCTCTGAATTAGATTCGAGAGACGCTACTTTTCTCGAAAATGAGTTCCCAACTAGAGGTGAGGTTGATAAGATAGTTCCTCTGTTTGAGGAGGATGAGTCATTGTCAACTAGACAGGTGTCTAGTGGGATATCTGGAACTAGTCAACCCAGTGGGAGTATTTTGCTTAGTCACAGGGTGACTTCTCATGAGCCCAACTTACGAAAAAGTGTTCGTAAGATCAAACCTAAGAAGAGGTTTGATATTGAGAATGAGGCAATGATGACACTCTCTGTTTTTTTTAGGAATGGTAAATATGTATATATGAAAATGTGAAAAAATACAGAAGCTATGCTTCTACAAAGCGATAAACATGTGTCTGTATTTTGAGGAACAACCTCTCAATACTAGATTCATGGTCCTCAAATCGACTCCGATTATGACCTTGCCATACAAGAAAAATCATACAGGATATAGCCAAATCATGCACCTTCCTCACCCATCCTTTCCCACGAATCTCACGTCGAAAGACCCGGAAGAGGTGATACATCGTATATATCTGGGGCCATATGTGTAGCCATCTTCGCACTATATCCCATAGCCGTCTAGTGAAGGAGCAGCGGAAGAAATTGTGAGCATTGGATTCCTCCGCCGAATGACATAGTGCACACTCCTTCCTTGGCTCATACATCATGCGATCCGTCGTGCGCAGTCTCCCATGTGCCGCTAACCAATATGTGAAGCGATGCTTAGGCATAATGCTTGGCTGCCACACCGCCATTGCCCAGGGTACCACAGTACCTCATGGCTGAAAAAATCTATACGCCATAGTAGCTGACGCCCGCCTACCACAAGATAGAGGTCCTTCAGTTCGTCCAGTGCTATGTGCCCTATGATGCGCTGGCGGTCCACACCACAGGGCTCCACTAGCCTCCGATGGAGGCTCGCCTATCCATCCAGTGCCACGTGCGCTGCTTTGCACCGAAACACTACATCGCAACCCTCCATCAACCCCCATAGAGAATCATCCATCTGCACCCAATTCGCTCGAGCCATACATGTGCCATGATCACCGTCAGCAACCCGTAGCTGTCGCTGTCAACGATGCATGGTGCGGCTTGCCCGATCGAGCCACGCATGTGCCCGATCACCGTCGGCTGATTTGCTGTCGCCCGGTCGTGGTGCCGTCTGTCAGAGCCACGCATGTGCCATCATCACCGTCGGCGACCCACAGCGATCACTGTCCCAACGGTGCGCGGCGCAATCCAAGCCATGCATGTGCCCGATCACCGTCGGTAATTTGCTGAGATTACGCTTGTCGCTGCATGTGCGCCGCCATTCCTAACCACGCATGTGCCCGATCCACCGTCGTGACCGTGATCTGCATCGCCGCGGATGCATGGTGTGTTGTCTGTCTGACCCACGCACGTGCCACGATCACCGTCAACAGGGCTCATCAGTCTTCCTGACCATCCAGTGCGTGGTGCACTGTCCGCCCGAGCCACGCATGTGCCACAGTCTCCGTCAAGGTGTCTACCTGGTCTGCTCAGCGATGACCCTTCTGCCATGCGCAGTGCACAGTCTGCTCGAGCCGTATCTGTGCCAATTCCACCGCCACTTTGCACTGCTCTGCGGCCACATGGTGCTCTGCGAGCGCACCACGGGCCACCGTCAAGTTATGCATGATGATGATCATCGCCGCACTTGTGCACCGCCAAAGAACACCGGGCCTGCACATGTTCTGTCTTCCTCCTGATACCAGCCGCTCAACAGTGTTTTGGCCTCCTACACACCACCTGCTCACTGCAATATGATGTCCCAAAGTTGCCCTATCTTCTTCATCAAAGGTGAGTCTGAAGACCTCCCTTGCCAATGCCAAACATCCATGCGTTTGAGATATTGATGATGAATTCATCTCACCCAAAGTGACTCCGCATTTCATTGTAGGTTCCATAATACTCTGCAAAGTAGAGCCGAATTCCATGCTCGCAAGTCCCAGAGGCCATAGCCCCCTTCCTCCTTTGAAAGGCACAAAGTCTCCCATGATACCATGGGATGCTTGGTAGACCACACAAAAGAGCGACAAATACTATACACCTTATCCACCACGCCACTTGGAACCGGTAGGATAGAAAGCCAATAGCACTCCACTCCTTGGAGCACCGATTGTACAAGCTCAAGCCGCCCCGCATAAGATAAAGTGTGCTTCGGCCATCCAACTATCTTCCGTCGCACCGCATCAAGTAAGGGATCATAGCTAGAAATCCTAAGCTTCTCTGCCACCAATGGTACACCAAGATACCGGAAAGGAAAAGTGCCTTCTTGGAAGCCCGTAATACGAAGGAGGTCCTCTTTTACTCGATCATCCACCCCGGCCATATAGATGTTGGACTTCAAAGGATTTGCTCGTAGGCCCGCCATATCTCCAAATTCCCCCAAGCACCGAGAGATCTCCATAAGTGAGGTAATATCCGCCCGAGCAAATAATAATAGGTCATTCGCATATGCCAAATGGGTGACCCCTACCTCCCCACACATGAGATGGTAGTGAAAACTGGGTTGTTGCGCTATCGCCTTCAAATTCCAGGAGAAAACTTCCAAGCATAAGCCAAAAAGTAGAGGAGATAAAGGATCGCCTTGCCGAAGTCCCCGCCTTCCATTAAAGTGACCATACATTGCTCCATTAACGCTAACGGAGTAGGAGACTGTAGAGACACATGTATATATCCATTGTTGAAATTGTTGAGGAAACCCAAAACCAACAAGTGCCGACATCAAGAAACCCCAATCGACCGTATCAAAAGCCTTCCGAAGATCCACCTTGAGTATACACCGAGGGGATATCCGCTTCCGTGCATATTTCCAAAGTAGCTCTTGTGCCAAATGTATGTTTTTACCAATTGAGCGCCTTTTAACAAAAGTCGCTTGTGCCGGATCCAATAAGTCGTCCATCACTCCCGATAGCCGCTCCGCCATAATCTTGGAGATGACCTTGTAAAAGACCGTGCAACAGGAGATGGGCCGATAATCATTAACTGTCGGGGCATGATCGGCTTTTGAAACCAACGCTTTAAGTGTGTGATTCCATTTCTTGAGAAGTCGTCCTGTGCGAAAGAATTCCTGCACTGCATCAATGAAATCCTTTTTAACTATGTCCCATGCCGAGGTGAAGAATTTAGAGCTATATTCATCCGACCCTGGTGCCTTGTCTCCTCCAATGTCAAAAAGGGCAGCCCAAACCTCCTCAGCAGTGACCGACTCCTCTAAAGTTGCAGATTGGGCCAAACTGAGGCGTTGTCTAGGCATGGCAGTGTTGTCCAACGCACTACAGCCCCCTGTGGTGCCCAACAAAATGCGAAAGTGATCTACAAACTCCTTTGCAACCTCATCTATGCTTTCCATCAACTCCTCAGATGCTTTGGCGATGCTAAGTATGACATTTCTCTTGTTATTCCGCTTCACCAAATCATGAAAAAATCGTGTGCAACGATCACTCCCTCGTAGATACGCCCCATGAGCCCTTTGCTGGTAGAATAGTCTCTTCGCATTTGCAAGCAATGTGGCACGCCATCGCAAAGCTACATAGTCTACAATCCCTGTGCATGTGCCGGCTATCAGTGCTCTGTCTTGCCTGTGCGTAGTGCGCCGTCAGCCTGAGCCATATGCATGTCAAGACCTCCGCTAACTGTTCTGCTCCGCCTGTCTTGGTGCTCAGTATCTGCTATGTATGGTGCATTATTTCCTTGAGTCACGCATGTGCTATGAGCGTCATCAAATGTTTTGTCTGACGACGCACATTCTGCACTGCATGGCACATTGTCGCCCTAAGCCATGCTCATGCCACAGACGTCGTCAAATGTCCTGTCTGCTTCTTCCTACTCTGCTGTGCGCGGTGTAGATTCTGTCCACACCACACATGTGCCAGAAGCTCCGTCAAGTGTTCTGCCTGCATCCCTCAATGGTGCAAAATCTGCCATGTCTGGTGCGGTGACTGCTCGAGCCATGTCTGTGCCATGTGCACTGCTCAGCCCATTTCCCTCGCCCAGTAGAGCACACTGTTCAGCCTCAAATAACTCCTTTTCTCGTCGCGCCCGCTCTGAAATGTGGCTAAAGTGTTTCCGATCAAGGGCCCTCAATCGCCCCTTAAGCCTTGTGATCTTAGCTTTGAGGCTAAATTGTGCATATCCCTCAACCGATTCCATCCAAGTGTCCGCCACTAAATCATGAAAATCCTTGTGAAGAGTCCACATGTTGTAGAATTTGAACGGTCGCTTAGGACCACTCCCCCGTGCCATAACCGAAACTATGCAACTTGAGTGGTCCGAAAGACACCCCGGGGGTGTGAACTCCGAAATTCTATCATAGTCATCAGTTAACCAAAAATTATTAACCAAAGCACGATCGAGTTTAGAGGATGAGATACCATTTGTCCAAGTCAAGCGACATCCAATGGAACGTAGGTCCTCCAACCCACACGCTTGCACACATGCCCCAAAGTCCCTTATTTCATAGTTAGTCACCGGTGAACAACCTTCCTTGTCTTCAATGGATAGGATAGAATTGAAATCGCCCAAGAGGATCCAAGGCTCCATAATACTATCTCCAAGCCGCAGAAGAGAGTCCCATAGTGGCCGCCGCTCAATGACGGAGTGAAGCCTATATACAAATGTAGCCAAGAAAGTCCTTTAATTTGGTGACGGCGCAAAGAAGCCGACAGTGAATATATTGCTCCGCCACCTCTAGGACATCCAGTGTTACCCATTGCATGTCCCATAATATCAAAATTTGATCACGATTAGAAGTTCCAAAATTGTGCTCGAAGTCCATACCATTGAAACATCAGTGAAGTATTGAAGGGAGTTGCTCCACCTTTAGTTTTGTCTCTAGAAGTGTCATTACTTGTATCTTGTTACTTGTGAGGAGGTGTTGAACCTTGTTTAAGGGGCTTATGGAAACCCCTTATATTCCAACTTGCTATCTTCATGAAACTTGCTCACGGGCTGCTCGCACCCGTCGTCTCCCAGCTGGCTACCAATCTTCCTCTCCCCCACCATCAGTGATACGAGGGCCTATCTTGCTGCAACTCGCACCGCCATCCACTGTCCTCGTGTCCGTAGAGCCTAAAGTCACGCTTTGCTCCACATAATCTGAGCTGCCCGAAATGCTCTGCGGCTCAACCTGCGCACTGCTCACAGCCTCATGTGGGGGACTGCTCACATGTTATGTACCTTGCATGGCCGGTTGCTCCTGCACAGCTTTGTCTGCTCTGGCTCGCCGCTGACCATCCTGTGGCAAGACCTGCCTTCTTGCATTTCTAGTAGCCTTCACCTGTACACCATCCACACCAGCTTTCATCAATTGCTCCATCGGTGCACTGACCGCACGCATACGTTGTCTAGTCTGTCGTCGTTGTCTGCTGCGTGAACGACCAACCCTCCTTCACCTGACCCTCCTTCAGAGCTTCAGGTTGCGATTTCTGCACATTGTCCGCATGGATATGCTGTGTACCATCAGTCCCTCTAGATGCCTCATCTTGCTGCATGTTACCTTCTCCCCCGAGTGTATGCTTCTTTGCTTGGGCTACCGCCTTGCACAAGTCCTCTCGATGGCCCAAACGCTGACATATCCTGCAGAAAGGTGGTATAACCTCATATCCAATTACAAGATCAACACTCACCCCTGTCGGCAATTCCCCCGAAACCCATACAACTCGGTCCTTCATCATATCAACCTCCACTAGCATCCGTGCATAAGCAATGCGCTCACGCGTACGTGTGAGCCTATTCGTGTAGAGCGGTCGTCCAATTTCTGAACCGATGCGGCTGAGCACCTTTGCCATCCAACAATCAGGGGGGAGTCCGTGGATATTCACCCATACCGGAGCGAAATGCCCATCCTCTTCAAACAAGAAACACAGAGGCATCTTTTTGAGAAAAAGCGGAATGCCAAAAACAAAATTCAAACCTCCGTGCAGAATGGAGTCACGATCCTCTACCGTGTCAAATTTGAAGATGATCCATCCACTTTTATGTAAAAGAAAGGTACATGCCGGTTTCTAGTTCTTGATGACAGCCTCCACACCTTTACGCCCTGAATGCCGCCCCATGAAGCATCCTACTAGACAGAAACCCATAGCTTGCTCCACAGTGTCAATGTCTCTGAAATCTATCTTCACTGCTTTGCCCGTCACGACATGCTGCTCCAGAGGTATTGCCAATCCAGCATGCCGATTTTCCCGGAAGAGGTTTACCCATTGTTTGGGCGGGACCTCCTCAGTAGCTCCAGCCATTTGCATCGCCTCATTCATTACTATCTTCTCCAATTCAACGCTCCCAGCCATATCCTTTGCCACCTCCGCACATGCCATATTAGCATCTGCCACATCACCAGTTGCAACCTCCTTCCCTTTGTCTCTAGTTGCCACATCTTTGCCAACATGCACCGACTGGACTTGCACCCTATCATTAGCTGCCACATGTTTTCTTCCTTGCACCGATTGAGACTTTTCTATGACCTCATTTGCCACGTGCCTGCCACCTTGGATAGGCTGATCAGCTCCTTCAATCTCAGCCCTCCGCTTCTTGTGTTTAGCCATTTAATAAGCACTCCAAAATGTGGAAACCAATCTCCAGAACTAGGAAACAAAGCCACCAATTGAAGCAGGTATTAATCCAACAATTAATGTAATAAGTGTTGATGCAGAATTCCCTTTTATGAAGAATTTTGAATTCGAAATCCTAGTCTCCCAAACGTGGAAACCAATCTTCCAACTTGGAAGCAAAGCCACCAAAGAAGAAAGTATTAAAACAACAATTAATGTAATAAGTGCTGATGCAGGTTTCCTTATCTGGAAAAAATTCAAAAACTACCCGCCCAATCTTCCTTGCGCTTAGCTTCGTCGGAAATCCCTGCTATGGTCGCTGGAATCCCCACAATATCACCGGAAAAAGGAAGATTGTCAACAGAAATTCACCTGAACCACCGCAGTGGCACACCCAACTTCTCTGTTCCTCACGCCACACCACAGAAAATGCCACTTGCCTGAGCCTCTGCCCACCGTGCCACGCACGAACCTGGCAGCGCACCGCTCACCCACCGCGCCACCGCGCCGCCCCACGCAAACCGCACGCAGGCCACGCGCACACGCCACGCCGCTGCGGTCAGCGCGCACACCACACCTCGGCGCACACTGCGCTGCGCGACCACTCCACTACGAGCAAGCGCCCACCACCGCCTTGCCACCACGTGAGAACACTCCCCCATGAAAGAGCCCCAGAGTAGTCCTAAAACCTCAGGATCACTTTCTGACCAACCGCCAACCACCCTCTCTCCAGGGAAATCCTAGAGAGAAGGGAGAGCTTCTCTCTCTAGTTGGTGGGGAGAAAACTGACTGAGAGCTCTTTGAATGAGAGCTCTTTCAAGATTCTAATGATGACACTCTCTGTTGACGATGAAGAACCTCAATCAGTAAAGAAAGCTCTGAGCTCTAGAGTTGGAGAAAAGTGGAGAGATGCAATGGTTGAAGAAATAGAGTTAATGATTAAGAATTATGTTTGGGAGTTAGTCGATCTTCCTCCTGGCCGAAGGGCTATTGGGAATAAATGGATTCTCAAAATAAGAAGAAATCAGATGGATCGGTTAACCGATACAAAACTCGTTTGGTTGCAAAAGGATTTACCCAATTAGAGAGTATAGACTTTGAGAAGATATTTTCTCCCGTAGTGAAGTTTGTGTCAATCCGAGTTATTTTGGTTTTAGTGACGCATTATGACTTGGAGTTACATCAGATGGATGTAAAAATCGCTTTACTTAATGGTGAGCTTGATGAGGAAATCTATATGGTTCAACCAGAAGGTTTCATTGCTGAAGGCCAAGAAGATAAAGTATGTAGATTAAAGAAATCTATATATGGGCTAAAGCAAGCATCAAGATAATGGAACATAAGATTTAACGATGTGATTTTATCTTATGGTTTTGAAATGATCAATGAGGATCATTGCATTTTCCTAAAGAATGACAAAGGAAAGTATGTCATTTTATCATTATATATTGATGATATGCTGATTACAGGAAATGACATAGGTTTTGTGATTGAAGTCAAAAAGTGGCTTTCATCACAGTTTGACACAATAGATATGGGAGAAGCCGAATACATCTTAGGAGTAAAGATCATCAGGGATCGATCTAAGAGACTTTTTGGGTTTGTCTCAAGAGTCTTATATAAATAAGATGTTACAACATTTCAGCATGTCTAATTGCAATAGTGAACAGACACCTATTGTAAAAGGTACTATTCTAAGCAAGAGTATGAGTCCCAAAACTCCTAAAGAAATAGCCGAGATAAATAAAAAATCATATGTCAGTGATGTTGGTAGTTTGATGTACACTATGTTGTGTACTAGTCCCGATATCAGCTATGTTGTAGGCTTAGTTAGCCTTTTCTAGTCAAACCTAGGATCGAGACACTGGAAGGAAGTGAAAAGGATATTCAGATATCTGAAAGCGACGACAGGTTACAGTCTCTATTATCAAGGATTAGATATGAGCCTGAAGGGCTATTCAGATGCAGATTGGACGGGTGACTTGAATGATAGAAATCCACATCAGGCTATGCCTTCTTGTTGAATGGTGGCACCATCTCTTGGAACAACAAGAAACAGACATGTATGAACTTATCAATCATGGAAGCTGAATATGTGGCATGTTCAACAGCTGTACAAGAAGCAGTCTGGTTAAGGAGGTTCTTAAAGCATTTGAAGATTGCTGAAGATAGTGGGAGTCTAGTGACTATCTACTGTGACAGTCAAGCTGCTATAGCTTTTTCCAAGGATCCCAAATATCACAGTAAGGGCAAGCATATAACTATAAAGTATAACTTTATCAGGGATATTGTTGCTAAGAAGAAGGTGATTCTTGAGTATATTCCTACACGAGTTATGCTTGCAGATCCTTTTACTAATCTGATGACTAGAGAGTCATTTAATGAGCATGTAAAGTCTATGGGACTTCGTAGAATGTAACAGTTTTGTAATGACGATCGAATATTGTAATTTGATTATTTTAAATGCAACTCATAATTTATTCAGTGTATGTGATGTTACATTCTGATAAGATCTCAGTGAGCATGTTGACAGGTAGTGATTGGTCCTCTCACATGGACAATCATCTCTGTTTGTTATGTACGAATAGAGGTAAGACTATTACTTATAAGATAGCTTTGGAAGCTATATGTATGTGATACATACCTATAAGCTGGGGTCATCTTGATATGTGTATCAAGATAAGATCATTTAAGAAAAGTGATCGAAGTAAATGTTCCCACCATTTACTATACCTGTTTATGAGCCATAATAGAATTCATATATTGAATTCAGGATTAGACATTTGGAATGTCTGGATCAAAATCTATACGATGTTGAGGAAAAATATGCGCTCTTTATTGGTGAAGAGAATAACATCGTAGCATGTGATTCATACCATATGTGCTAAGGCGACAATAAGGGTAGTAGGAGAATGAATCCCTGCTTCTCTACTATGTGAGCCCTTTGAGATTATATGTTAATCTCAGCATTTATCCTATGTGACTATTTAGGTGTCTACTTGAAGTTTTAATCAGGGTCTGCTACTTTAGCATGTAAACCTATTGACTATGGATGATTTGGTCTATGGAACATGACTAGGAAAGCGATTGATTAATATAAATGGATTCACACTAAAAAGGAAGATTAAGTATATTTACATCATTTGAGAATTATTCATTAGTCGATCCATTTCTATTATGTATGGAAATATTTATGAATATTGAGAATATGGAACATGCTCTTGACTTGATGGTCATCATGAGGGATTAGAGATGTTCATATTGATGTAAGTAGAGATTATTTAATCTGGGTAAAAAAAAAGTAAGACATTATATCCAGGAAAACGGTTAAGTATCACCAGAAGAATCGTTCAGTATCACCTGGTGATACATCACTTGGCTGTGAGCCACCTGGAGGATGGCAATGGGCCATCAGGTGAATGACTATGTGTCATTCAGAGAATAGTTATGTATCATTTGAGGAGTGGTTAAGTTAAGCGTAACAACTTTTCTTAGCATTGATCGCTCTATGAGCAGCTATGTAAGATGTAACAACTTTCTTAGTATTGGATTGCTCAGTGTGTTTGCTATTGTACGAGTCATTTTTCTAAGTATGAATTGGTTGTTCTAATGGTCTTTGTGACTATTAATCTCTGTTCTATTAGTCTTTTGGGACTATGGTCTCCGACTCGATTCTGGTCTGTGACTGGATACTTCTATTAGTCATTTGGGAGTATTAACTCCGGATCTATTTAGTTTATGTAACTAAATACCTTTTATTGGTCTATATGACCATTTGTTTATATGACATGCTTTGGACAAGTGGAAGATATTGGACGTGGAGCGATTACTGCGCAGTGCGCAGTAACCACACTACTCGCAGATGCACGCACTCAAAGAAATGTGTGCACGCTGCGTCGCTGCAGCGTTGACACCCCCTTTATAAGGGGGTGTGCATCCAAAGCTTGGGGTTTGTTGCAGAGAGAGGAATTTCTACGAGCAGAGTTTGAGTACAAAAGCTTTCGAAGAGAAATTTAGAGATCGGAGAACACCAAGGTGCGGTTGGACCTTGGCTCATGGAGGAGGAGGTTCTTTCCCTTGTGATCGACCCTCAGACGACAAGCAATTTCATCATTCTTTCATCCCTACAGTGGCTTCATCCCTACAGTGCCAACACTCGCAATCTCTGTAAGTTTTTATCTTAAATCTGCTTTTCGTTTCTTTTGTCTTTATCGCTTAAATTAGGTTAGACAGATGCTTTAAACTACCAACAAAATCAAAGAATTAAAGTCAAAAGTGAATAAGATTTTGAAATTAAAGAGAAGAATTGAGAAGATGACATGAAAATGATAAAATGAGCATCGTATATATAGAGTTTCGAGCATAACGGTCATAAAATCATAGTTATTGATCAAAAAATGATCAAATAATCTCCACCATTAGGGAAAAATATTGATTTTGGTTGTTAGAATTGACAGTTCCAACATTTAAAAAAAAAGTAATGGTTAACTTAGCGTTCACACCACCAATTAAATAGGTTATGGCTCATGGAATCTTAATTGGTCCATCAGGTAATAGGTCAATTATAGTTTGACCCATTTAACCGATTCAATATGTAACCGACCCGTTGATCCAATTATGAATCCCAATTGGATCGGACCCACAGTTGAGTCTACTTTTCAACTTGTCAAACACATGCTCCTGGAAATAAACATATTCATGTGAAACCGTAAGTTTTCTTTTTGTAGTGAATCTCCTTAGTGATATTTGTACTTGAGGTGATTGGAGCACTTGCTCAACCATAAGAGGAAGTCCCTCATATTGAGCTTGTAATTCCTCCCATTGTATTGGAGAAGGTACATGAACATGGTGGCGTACTACCTCCTACTGAATGTCCAACTCTAATAACATAGGGTATGATAATTATACCACTACTAGTTGCAACAATAGTAACCACAATAGAATCGTTAATGCTCTCCTTCTAAAATGACATGTTCTTGAGCATAGTGTTCCCATTGTTGTCAATAAATTTAACATTATCCATCTCGAAAAAGATCTATTTGAGGGGTCATAAAATTTAAAATCTGTTCACTTTTTTGAGTATTCTACAAAATGACAACTAATGGTTCTATAGTCCAATTTCTTTTTATTGGGCCTATAAGGTCTAGTCTCAACTAGACAACTCCAAACTTAAAAATGCCTAATGTTAGGCTTTTTACTCATTCACAATTTGTATGAAATTTTACTCACTATTTTATTGGGTGCTCTATTGAGTCAGTAGATTGCAGTTTTAAGTGCTTCACCTCACAAGGACTTCGATAAAGAAATGAGTGACATTATACTTCTTAATATATCCTTTATGATATGATGTCTTCTCTAGGCTATACTATTCGGATGAGAAATACCAGACATGGTGTACTAAACCACTATCTCACACTCAAAAGGTAATATATGAAAATCTTAGACGTTGTTCACCTGATCCATCATATCGATCATAATATTTACCTCCACGATTAGATTTGACAATTTTAATCTACTTGCCTAGTTGATTTTTAAATTTAACTTTAAAGATCTTGAACTCATCCAATGATGGTGACTTCTCATGAAAAAAGTATAAGTAATTATATTGTAAATAGTCAACAATGAAACTGATAAAGTTTATATGACCATTCCAAGATGTCTTAGGAAATGGTCCATACATGTCAATATAAATCAGCTCTAAGACACTACTTGCACCTTTAGTTCTTTTGTTAGTTGGCTTTCCTTTGACATACTCTATGCAGACATCAAAGTTTGATATGTTAAGGAAATCAAGAATTCTTTGTGACATCAACCTTTCTAAACATTATTTAAATGTGTCCTAAATGTTTATGCTATAATATAAACAAATTCGCATAAGTCAAATTGTGTTTGGTACCTATATTGTGAATTATTACATTGTCATTGTAAGTTATGGTATTTAACCTACATAGTTTATCGATTAAGTAATGAGTACCAATTAGTATTGAATTTTTAAAAATACTGAATGTTCTATTTCCAAATGAACAAGAGTATCATGATTTGTTCAAATAGAAAATAGAAACTAAGTTTCATCTAAATAATTATACATCAAATGTATTGTTCAAATCTAAAAATATATTAGTTCCTAGATAAATTCTAAAAACACTCATAGATGTCATTTTAATCTTTTTGTCATTATCCGTATCGATGTATTTTTCATTATCACTAAGTAATCGACTTCTTAGATAATTATTAGTAACACTAATATGAGTAGTGACATCAGTATCTATATTTCACCAAATGTCGATAGGTATAATAACAAAATTAACGTATGAACTAATAAAGTTTAAAAGTATACTTTTAGATATTACAGTATTAATATCCTTCCTCATATCAATAGTCCTTTTACATTAAGTTAATCTTATATCAAAAGGCATTGAAATATTTTTAATATTGGTAAATATCGATTGTGTTATAAAACATAAAAGAAGGAATAAATGCTCACATTATTAAGCCAAAAACATGCATATATGAAATAGGATAAAAATTTAAATATATGAACATGAATATACCCTTATGAGATATTGACGCAAGCAGGGGTAGGGGATGAAGAATCCTTCCATGTGCATTGTTAGAAGAGGGACTGTAGAGGAATCGAAGAAGGAGGTGATTCACAAGCAAAAAGGAATCACCACTGGATTTAAACAAAAAGAAATATTATTAATTAAATAATCTCTCGTACAAGAGTCTTAGCTCATGTTTAAATAGACTAGAAATTGAGAAAATTTCGTAACAAATAGAAAAGTTCAAAATAATAATAATAATAATCCAAGCGGTGATGGTGGCGCTCCATGGCCTGGCCGTAGCCACGACTTGGTCGTGGCCATGGTTGGAACCACGACCGTGGCAAAGAACACGGGTAAACCATGTTCTCTACTGACAGTGGTAGTCTGAGCAGGCTATGACCGTGGCTAAGGCCATGGCCTGGTCATGGTATGGACCACATGTTAGTAATATATGAGAGATGTCCTAAGGCAATCGCCTTATGTATGAACCATTTATATGATAAATGAAGATTCACTATTTGAGTATACATGTTTCATGTATTTGATTGGATCTTAAACTCATTTACTGAATGTCCACGATACGATTCACCGCATGAGAGAATTTGTGATTGGATCACAACTAGTGAGTATCTCTACATGTGTAATTGTGATGTATCGGAATTATCCCTAGTCGATGAATTGATGGATTTGGACACCATCAATTCTGTCGAGACTAGCACGAGGTATACTCCTTGGTGTATCCAAGCGATTCTCCGGTGGAGACATTGTGATGTCCGGAGTTAATCGTGGATGCTAGTTATGGTAACTAGTTCATTGGAGTGACCAGTAGTAAGACTTCATATGGTTCTCTGCATATATAGATATGTCAATGAAGTTCTTCTGTGGCTTAAGTGCGATGTTCCTTTGACTTGCGGTATTCAAGTCATCTTGATCATGGAGACTTATGCTTTGACATCTTAAGCAAACATCTCTAAGGAGATGTGGACCGGATGATTGGGTATAAGTCAGTGATCGAAGGTGTTTGAATAGCCTATAAAGGATTCACCACTCCTTGCGAGGAGATGTATACCCATGGCCTCTCGTCGGATTGTTACTAAAGTCTTTGGCCAAAGCATTACATGTTTAGAGTAAGGTACTCTTCGATACATGTGGAGTAACTAGAACTCAGTGGGGCGAGGAAATGATACTTGGGCTAGGTGTGACGTGAGTCGACCTAGTGGGGGGGACACAATAGACCATGTCACGAACCAAGTGGGTATAAGATGAGTGAAGGGAATGGGGCACGAATCATTCGAGCCAAGGGTTTTGAAATAGTTCGATCAACCGTTGATCTTTTCGGTTAATTGGGGATCATGATGTACTACTAGGTGCCACTCATGATCGTTCTATAATTAATGGTTAATTATAGGCGCCAACATAACCGAGAACCTATTTGGTCACACGCACAACGAGTGTAATCCAAAGGATTTAAACGAGCTGAGAATGGGATTCGCATCGAGAGAAACTAGGTTTGGTTGACCAAACATAAAGCGAGCATGAAATCGCTTTCACCGCAATGGAAGCGTGGATGGTACGTTTCTTATTAATACATAATTTATGAACCAAAATGGTTTGGTTCTAATCCAATGGAGGAGAATAAACCAAAGGGTTTGGTTTATTTTAAACTAATGAACCAAAAGTTGGTTCGGTTCGTTTTAACTTAAAATAAACCATCATGGTTTGGTTTATTTTAACATATCTTAATGGAGCGGGTTAACGGGCCTAATGGTTATGATCCAATAACCATTAAGAGAATTAGTTCTCTATAAAAGAGGGCTTAATGGATAATTAAGCCCTAATCCCACCCTTGAGTCGCCCACTCTCTTTTCACGTCAAGATCCAAGCTTCAGCCGTGATCCTCCGCGACCCCTCCGTGATCTTCCTAGGCCTCGTGAAAAGGTGAGCACTTGGCTTCCTTGTTTTGGCCGGGCGCTTACTTCCACCAAGCTGTCCAGTTTTCTGACAGCTTTTCTCTCTTGCGAGCCGCTTGGACGACGGTTAGAGCTCCGACAGCGGATAACTTACCGGGGATTCGATCTCCGGTAATCCTCTGAGGTGGAGGACGAAGGATTCGTCAATTGGTTGACGAATACCTCTCCGGAGAAGCGAGTTTTGAGAACTCGTATTATGATCCGAATTTGGATTCGGATCGTGATCATCTCTCGATCACGTCGTCTTCAACACGAGGCTAGTAACCCGTACGAAGACGAAGCTCGTGGCTTAGCGAAGTCATCCCGAGGAACTCGGCGTGGATACGGATAGAGACGATTCTAGCGAGGATCGTTCCGGTTGATGTCGTTCCCACTACACGTCATACGAAAGGTATAACGTAGATAAATTTCCTTTTATTGCAAATTTAAATTTACGGTTATGTCTACACTTATTGTAATATGCATGCGTGTGTTGTATGTGTTGTAATAAATATAGATTTATTATTTTTATTGCTTCCACTGTGTTCATGTTTACGAAACATGATCGAACACACACACGCCGCGGTGCCGGAAACCCAACAGTGGTATCAGAGCCTAGGTTGTGTTTCGACATAATCGTAAAAATCATTTTGTGATAGTCATAATGTATTTCTGGAAATTTTCTAATTTTGGAAATTTAGAAGTATTTATGGAAATCTTCCACTTTTGGAAAGTTGGAAGTATTTATGGAAATTGATATTTTCCATAAATAAAATATTTGATTAGATTCTGAAATTTTTTTTACTAATTTAATCATGATTTGATTTGGGAAATCAAATCTTAAAATATTTTATTTCCATAAGTAGTTTTAATGATTTAGGAAATTGGTTTCCTAAATAGATTTTCCTTAATCAAATAATTCCATGAATAAAATATGTGATTAGATTTGGAAATTTGTTTCCTAATTTAATTATGATTTGATTTGGAGAATCAAATCTTAAACATATTTTATTTCCATAAATAGTTATGACATATAAGGAAATATATACATGACATAATTGTATGCCATGTAATTGCATTAGATGCATAACATTATGCCATGCGTGTCGTGACATGTAGATGTATGTCATGTCATGCCATGTAGATAATAGTTATTTGCATGCAAAGAGGATGAGACATAAAAACCCTTAATCAATATTAAAGCCTACACCTTCCATTAATATGGTTAGAACCAGAGTTCTGTGTCTTGTTTGGGTTGTTGGACTCTCTGGACTTTCAACCCGAACATGTTCAAACCATGGAATAGTTTAATACTAATATGGTAAGAGTCGAGGTCAATCGTTAGCTTTGGTTGTTGGACTCTCTCAAGCGGGCTAATTGGTTGAATGCGCTCTAACCATATTAAAACTATTTCTCGATTAATGGGTTGGCTTTAACCTGGAGCATCGGCTTGTTGGACTCTCTCCAAGGTCGATGTAAAGGGAGGTGAAGTCGGGTGCTATGCATATGATGCATACTTGTTAATGTGTTAACAACCCGATGTATGTGTGAACATTCAATTAGTTGATAGCACATTGTGATAGTTGCATATACGTGATATGCAATCGGTATAGTTGATACCTACCGTCGTAGTTATGAATGGCTTGTTGGACTCTCTCCAAGGTTGTTCATAACTATGATGGATATCAGCCCATTCGGAGATGGACCTACGATCTCCCGAAGTGATTTTGGGGTTTTTGAAATTCGAAAAATAAATGTATATTGATGCATTTTAAAAATATTTTCTCATATATGCTCGTTTTGTATTTCTAGGTCAATAAAATTGATCATGTTGTCTTTTAATTTGCGTTTCATTTTGGATTCGAATAAATTGACTGGGCCGAACTTCTTGGACTGGCTTAGAAACTTGAGAATTGTTCTCAAGGTGAAAAGCTTGCGTATGTCCTCGAAGCGCCTCTTCTTGCCCATCCTAGTGACGATGCAACTCCGGACCAATTGTTGGTCTATCAGAAACATGTGAATGATTCTGAACTGACAAGTTGCATCATGCTAGCCGCGATGGAACCCAAGCTACGAAAGCAGCATGAGCATATGGATGCTCATATCGTAGTCCTTCATCTTTATGAGTTAGTTGATGAGCAAGTGAGATTCGAAAGGTTCGAAGTCTTCAAGCTCCTCTTCACCTCTGAGATGTAAGAAGGTTCATCTGTGGTACTGCTCAACATGCTGAAGACTGTGGAGCCTTCTGAGAAGCATGAGCAGGGGACGGTGTTGTTAGTTGATTCCTCGAAGAAAGGTTCTAAGAGGGAGTCAAAGGAACAACAGAAGGGGAAGAAGAAAAGGGCTAAAAAGGCAGAACCAGCTCAAAAGGGCACTTGCCATCATCATGGCAAGGAGGGCCATTGGCGAAGAAATTGCAAGATTTATCTTGAGTCTGTGAAGAAGGATAAGACATCGGATGCCCCATCTTCTTCAGGTATCTTCGTTATTGATTATCATTCTATTTCCTTAAACACTTGGGTATTGGATACTGGGTGTGGCTCACATATATGTAATGACATACATGGGCTAAGGAATAGAAGAAGACTCGTCAAGGGAGAGTCAAATTTGCATGTTGGGAATGGAGCAAAGGTTGCTGCAGTCGCCATTGGAACACATTTGTTGAAACTCCCTACAGTACTTGTCTTAGAACTGGACAATTGCTTTTATGTTCCTTTGTTGATAAAGAACATCATTTCTATTTCTTGTTTAAATAGAAATCGGTACCATTTGACTTTTAGTAACAATTGTTGTTACATAACTTTGAATGGAGTTCTTTATGGGACTGGAACTTTAAGCAATGGTGTTTATACGTTGGACGTATCCAGTGACGTTTTCAATATCGAAGCGAGCAACAAGCGTGCTCGAAAAGATAATCAATTAGACTCCTACATGTGGCATTGTCGTCTTGGCCATGTAAGCAAGAAACGCATGTCCGAATTACACTGATGTGGAATTCTGGAATCGTTTGAATTGGATTCATACGATACATGCGAATCATGCTTAAAAGGCAAGATGACTAAGTTACCTTTTACTGGAAAAGGTGAACGAGTGGGAGAGTTACTAGGTCTAATACATACTGATGTATGTGGACCTATGTCAACTCAAGCTTTAGGAGGCTATAGCTACTTCATTACCTTCACCGATGATCACTCACGGTTTGGGTATGTGTTCTTGATGAAACACAAGTCCAAGCCTTTGAAAGGTTCAAGAATTGAAATGAAGTAGAGAAACAACATGACAAGAGTATTAAAATACTTGATCGGATCGAGGTGGTGAATACTTAAGTCAAGAGTTTCTTGATTATCTAAGAGACAATGGCATATTGTCTCAATGGACTCCGCCCTATACACCACAAAGATAATGGTGTATCTGAGAGGCGTAACCGGACCTTGTTGGACATGGACAGGTCAATGATGAATCATGCAACTCTTCCCAAGTCCTTTTGGGGCTATGCACTTCAGACAGCTGTTTACTTGTTAAACAGAATGCCTACCAAGGTAGTCTCAACTACTCCATATGAGATATGGAATAGTAAGAAACCTCATGTATCTTACTTGAAGATATGGGGTTGTCCTGCTTATGTGAAGCGGACTGTATCAGACAAATTGGATGCTAAGTCTGATAAATGTCTATTTATTGGATACCCTAAGGAAATAAGGGGTTACCAATTCTATCATCCTGTGGAACAAAAGGTGTTTGTTTCAAGGCATGCTGTGTTTCTAGAGAAAGAGTTTCTCTTGCAAGAAAACAGTGGGAGTGTCGTCGAGCTTGAGGAGGCTCGAGAGACTCAAATAGACATTGATGAGATACCTGGTGAAGCACAACAACCGACAACTCATAGTGATGAGCAATCGGTTGGACCTATTGTAACACCACATCTTCGTAGATCTGGTAGAACACGCAATATTCCTGAGAGATATGGATTTCTCGTAAGCGAATCGAACGACGTGTTACTCATTGATGATGAGGAGCCTACCAGTTATGAAGAAGTGCTGACAAGTTCAGAAAGGGATAAGTGACTTGGTGCCATGAAGTCGGAAATGGATTCCATGTATGAAAACCAAGTTTGGAACTTGGTTGACCCACCTAAAGGGATAAAGCCTATAGGGTGCAAGTGGGTTTTCAAGAAGAAAACTGAAATGGATGGTAATGTGATTACCTATAAGGCTAGATTGGTGGCGAAAGGATATCGTCAAAAATAAGGTGTTGATTATGACGAAACCTATTCGCTTGTAGCTATGCTTAAATCCATTCGGATGCTCCTGGCCATAGCGGCTCATTATGATTATGAGATATGACAGATGGATGTGAAAACAGCTTTCCTTAATGGAAACCTGCTCGAGGACGTGTATATGATACAGCCTGAGGGTTTCACATCGGTTGATAAAACCAAGGTATGCAAATTGCGACGGTCCATTTATGGAATGAAACAAGCATCCAGGAGCTGGAATATCCGTTTTGACGAGACAATCAAAAAGTTTGATTTCTCACAAAATCTAGACGAACCTTGTGTGTACAAGAAGGTTAGTGGGAGTGCAGTCGTATTCCTAGTATTGTATGTCGATGACATACTACTTATAGGAAACGATGTTTCAATCTTACAGTCAGTGAAGGTTTGGTTATCCAAGACATTCTCCATGAAAGACCTGGGAGAAGCAACCTACATCCTCGGGATTAAGATCTATAGAGATAAATCAAAAGCAGTTGCTTGGTCTTCGCGATCTACATATATAGACCGAAAAGCAAAGAGGTTTAGCATGTCGGAATCCAAGAAAGGTTTCCTACCCATCGGACATGGGGTACACCTTTCAAGTCTATGTGTCCGCACGTAAGGCGAGAGGATTTGCATGAGTAAGATTCCTATGCATCCGCATAATAGGATCTATCATGTATGTTATGTTATATACGAGGCCCGATGTATCGTATGCTCGAAAGTGTCACGAGCAGATACTCATCCGATCCAGAATGGATCATTGGGAGGTGTTAAGACGATCCTTAAGTACTTGAGAAGAACTAAGGATGTGTTCCTAATATATGGAGAAGGGGACATGGTGATACGCGGGTATACGGATGCGATTTCGAGACGGACAAGGATGATTCTGTGTCTCGATGCGGATCGTGTTCACCTTGAATGGGGCGCAGTGATGAGTTGGAAAAGTTCCAAACAAGAGATGGCGGATTCTACCACCGAGGCAGAATACATTGCGGCGGCGAAGGAAGCGGTTTGGATCAAAAAGTTCGTTCATGAACTTGGTGTGATTTCGCCATTGTTGAAGCAATGGTCTCATGCGACAACAATGGAGCAATTGCACGCGAAAGAGCCAAGGTCTCATCCGATCCAAACATGTGTAGCCGCGCTATCATCTTATCAGAGAGATCATCAGTAGGAATGAAATACAAATCGAGAAAAAAAAAATTCCCACTGAAAGGAACTTAGCGGATCCCTTGACTAAGGCATTACCTCAAAATAAGTTTGAGGGTCATGTTCGAGCTTATGGTATTGGATACCGTAGCGATTGGCATTAGGCCAAGTGGGAGTCTGTTAGTAATATATGAGAGATGTCCTAAGGCAATCGCCTTATGTATGAACCATTTATATGATAAATGAAGATTCACTATTTGAGTATACATGTTTCATGTATTTGATTGGATCTTAAACTCATTTATCAATGTCCACGATGCGATTCACAAAGATGAGAGAATTTGTGATTGGATCACAACTAGTGAGTATCTCTACATGTGTAATTGTGATGTATCGGAATTATCCTAGTCGATGAATTGATGGATTTGGACACCATCAATTACACCGAGACTAGCACAAGGTATACTCCTTGGTGTATCCAAGCAGCTGATTCTCACTGGCTGGAGATATTGTGATGTCCGGAGTTAATCGTGGATGCTAGTTATGGTAACTAGTTCATTGGAGTGACCAGCCGTAAGACTTCATATGGTTCTCTGCATATATAGATATGTCAATGAAGTTCTTACTGTGGCTTAAGTGCGATGTTCCTTTGACTTGCGGTATTCAAGTCATCTTGATCATGGAGACTTATGCTTTGACATCTTAAGCAAACATCTCTAAGGAGATGTGGACCCGGGATGATTGGGTATAAGTCGAAGTGATCGAAGGTGTTTGAATATCCTATAAAGGATTCACCACTCCTTGCGAGGAGATGTATACCCATGGCCTCTCGTCGGATTGTTACTAAAGTCTGGCCAAAGCATTACATGTTTAGAGTAAGGTACTCTTCGATACATGTGGAGTAACTAGAATCCGTAGGACGAGGAAATGATACTTGGGCTAGGTGTGACGAGTCGACCTAGTGGGATCGACACAATAGACCATGTCTGAACCAAGTGGGTATAAGATGAGTGAAGGGAATGGGGCACGAATCATTCGATTCTTTGAAGGGTTTCAGAAATAGTTCTGGATCAACCGTTGATCTTTTCGGTTAATTGGGGATCATGATGTACTACTAGGTGCCACTCATGATCGTTCTATAATTAATGGTTAATTATAGATGGCCAACATAAACCAAGAACCTATTTGGTCACACGCACAACGAGCGTAATCCAAAGGATTTAAAATGAGCTTGAGAATGAGATTCTCAGACCGAGAGAAACTAGGTTTGGTTGGACCAAACATAAAGCGAGCATGAAATCGTTTCAGTCGCAATGGAAGCATGGATGGGCCGTGTCTTATGAAGACATAATGGATGAACCAAAATGGTTTGGTTCTAATCCAATGGAGGAGAATAAACCAAAGGGTTTGGTTTATTTTAAACGAATGAACCAAAAGTTGGTTCGGTTCGTTTTAACTTAAAATAAACCATCATGGTTTGGTTTATTTTAACTTATCTTAATGGAGCGGGTTAACGGGCCTAATGGTTATGATCCAATAACCATTAAGAGAATTAGTTCTCTATAAAAGAGGGCTTAATGGATAATTAAGCCCTAATCCAAAACCCTAGCTTGGCCGCCCAACCCCTCTTCCTCTTGTTGGCGTCAACTCCATTGCCGCCCAACCCTTGAGCCACCGTCCAGCTCTTTGCCGGCGTCCAAGCTTCAGCCGGTGATCCTCCGGCGACCCTCCGGTGATCTTCCTAGGCCTCGGTGAAAAGGTGAGCACTTGGCTTCCTTGTTTTGGCCGGCGCCTACTCCTCCACCAAGCTGTCCAGTTTTCTGGACAGCTTCTTCTCCTCTCGTCGGAGCGTCGTTTGGACGACGGTTAGAGATCCGACAGCGGATAACTTACCGGGGATTCGATCTCCGGTAATCCTCTGAGGTGGAGGATGAAGGATTCGTCAATTGGTTGACGAATACCTCTCCGGAGAAGCGAGTTTTGAGAACTCGTATTAGGATTTGAATTTGGATTCGGATCGTGATCATCTCTCGATCACGTCGTCTTCAACACGAGGCTAGTAACCCGTATGAAGACGAAGCTCGTGGCTTAGCGAAGTCATCCCGAGGAACTCGGCGTGGATACGGATAGAGACGATTCTAGTGAGGATCATTCCGGTTGATGCCGTTCCCGCTACACGTCATACGAAAGGTATAACGTAGATAAATTTTCTTTTATTGCAAATTTAAATTTACGATTATGTCTACACTTGTTGTAATATGCATGCGTGCATTGTGTGTGTTGTAATAAATGTAGATTTATTATTTTTATTGCTTCCGCTGTGTTCATGTTTACGAAACGTGATCGAACACACACACGCCGTGGTGCCGGAAACCCAACACCACGATTATGGCAGAGAACGCAGGCAGGTCGTGTTCTCTGCTGGGTGACTTATTTTCTTTGTGCTAAGGTCTGAGATGTGGCACACTCGTGTCAGGGGACATAGACAAGTTATGTTAACTGCTAGATGCACCTGTATTAGGCGTCTGAAGTTGAAAAGAATTCGTCCTCGAGTTCCAATTAGGTAGACTTGATCCTTGGTAAATCTAGACCCAAGTCTAATATGTGGCTTGGGAGCAAAGTAGAGGAAACTTCTTATGCAACCACATCTAAAAATCTGAATATATAAAGAAGAGTGGAGCTTGAAGATACTAAGAGGGAAGTGGTATTTGTTCGTCAGGGTACTAGTACAATCTTCTTTCCTTTGATATGAAAGGTAATAAGTGTGCTTTCATGTATCATGAATAGCTCCGCAATCTTACTGCCAAGGTTGCCCCAACAATATGTGGCATGCGCCCATCATCACAACATTACACCAAGCCTTGTCATAATACCTACTACCGATAGAAAAGGAAACAAGACATCTCTGCTTCACTGTTATCTCATTTTCCTTATTTATCCCTGATAACTTGTATGACCTCGGATGATGATCTACCTTTAGTTGTAATTTTTGTATGGTTCCCTTGGAAATAATATTTTCACAACTGCCGCTATCGATAATCATCTTACATTCCTTAAATGCAATGGTGCAAGTTGTGTGAATGATGTTTGTCCTCAACCAAACATCATTCACTTCGTCTTCGAGGATGATAAGACTCTTACAAGCAACCAGTGTCTTGTGATGACCATCTCCATATAGTACCTTGTCAATGTTGTCCTTATCATAGACTAGGTCACTGATCGCTTTTGCGTTATCATCATCGTCTTCTTCAATCAACATAGTTTTCTCTTTCTAATTGGCTACTCTTTTGCACTCGAAGGCTTTATGCCCTAGTTCACTACAACCAAAATACTTAAGGGTGTATTTAATTAGGAAGAACCTAAAATGTTGGCTGAGTTTCCAAGTTGTGATTCGGTCGATCGCTCAAAATTTTGGGTGTCTGACTTTGCTGCTTCTCAATTGCCAATGCACGTTGGTAGGCCTCTAAAATAGTCCAAAGAGAATACAAACTAAGAATATATTGAAAATACTATCGTAAATCTCCCAAATATCAGACTACCGATTGCTCCTCCGTCTTGTATAAATTGTTCCAAGCAACTAACTGATAAAATTCCTTTGTGTACTCATCGACTGATCATGTGTCCTGTCTCAAAGTATGACTATAATGAAACAACAACTAAGTATAACAAAAGGAAGAAAGTGATCTTTCATCTTTTCCTAATCAAGAATCTTGGTCTTGTCCTGTCTCTCACGTAAGCGCCACAACTGTTCTTACCAAGCAGAGGCTCCACCCTTGAGCTTAATGGTGACGAACTTCACTTTGGCACTGTCGAGAATTTCTTTGTAGTAAAAAATCCTTTCAACTTCATTAATCTAATCAATGAAATTTTCTATGTGTAATGTGCCAAAAAATACAAGAAGCTCGATGTGAAAACCAAGACCTCCATACTGTTCTTTACGACCAGGTGCTCAAATGATATAAATTTTCAAAACTAAAAGTAGAGCGTCGATCAAATACCCCCACGTCTTCAAGAACTCACATTGATAGGCACTAAAATAACTTCGCAACTTGTCTATGTAGATCTTTGATGAGCTCGTAGGGACTTTGATTCTGGCACACAACTTCCTCAATTGGAATCAGCCTATCATGACCATGTTCACAATGATCCTCCATGGATCTAGGACTCTAATACAAATTGACATAGGTCGAGTAAGGGATGAAGAATCCTTCCACATGTGTTGTTAGAAGAGAGATTATAGATGAATCGAAGGAGGAGGGAATTCACAAACAAAGATGAGCCATCTCTAGGTTTAAACGAAAAGAAATATTATTAATCAAACAATATCTTTTACAAGAGTCTTAGCTTGTGTTTAAATAGACTAAGAATTGAGAAAACTTCGTAACAAACAGAAAAGTTCAAAGTAAATAATAATAATAATAATAATAATATGAAACCCTAACTATCGAGGTGGCAGCGGCGACACCCCACGATCATTGTAGAGAACACGGGCATACTTACACCACTACAAAAAAATTCATTTTTGGCGACGAATTTTGCAACGAATTTTGTAAAAAAATTCGTTGCAAAATTTTTTTGCAACGAAATAATTTTCGTTGCAAATAATTCATCGCTAAATTCTGCAACGAAAAATTAAATTTCGTCGCCAATTTCCAACGAATAATTTTTTCGTTGCAAAATTCGTCGCCAAATTTGGTGACGAATAAATGTTTCGTCGCCAATTTGGCGACGAAAAGAAGATTCGTCGCAAATTTTTACGACAAATAATACTTTTCTTCGTCAAATTTGGCGACAAATTTTACTTTCGACGCCAAATTAGCGACGAATAATTTTTTTCGTCGCCAAATTAGTGACGAATAATTTTTTTCATCGCCAAATTAGCGACGAATAAATTTTTTCGTCGCCAAAATTTGCGACGAAATTTTTCTTCGTCGCAAAACTCTCACATCTATCTCCGACCAATATAATCAGAATTTGGCGACGAATTTTTTTTCGTCGCAAATTTGGCGACGAATTTTTTTCGTTGCAAATTTGGCGACGAAAATGATAATTCGTCGCAAAAATCAGACTATCGGCGATCGATAGTCCGACCCGATCAGACAGACGATCGGCTACGACGCCTGTGAGTTGCTCTGATGGCAATGATCGCGTGATGAGTCGATCGGTCACTCTGGCGTTACGTAACACCTCTGATACATCATCGATCGATATTGTATACGATCGGTGATAACCAAAAAATTTGATCGATCGAGTGAATGTCTACATCGATCGAGATACATATAATTTACGCGAAAATTGTAATTTCGTTGCAAATCTGGAGAAAAAAAAATTGAAATTAATTTTTTTTCTCTGTTTTACAACAAACACACAACAATATTAACACAATTATACAACGAACAATAATATGAACATCAAACAAATTTATACAGATAACAAATACATCCAAAGGTCTACCGTACCATTATCATCATGCAACAGTTAAATACAACAAACTTAAAAAAACATAAATATGACATATGTCATAAGTCAAGAAGCTAACAAATAAACTTCCACAAATACACTCAAAGATAACCAACATCATCACCATCGTCATCAAAAAACACATCATCATTTTCTCCATGACAGGGATCAGGCGGAGGAGGAGCAGAGCTAGGAGGAAGTTGATTTGAGCTAGACGGTAACTGAAGATGTTGCAGAATAAACATTTGTTGCCGTTGAACTTCGTTCATCTTTTCATTTAAGTCTTGAACTTTCTGAGCGTTCTATCTTGATTCAGTTTTCTTCTGCGCTAGTAAGTCTCTCAAATGATTAACCTCTTCGGTTAATTGAATAACTTGGGCTTTTGATGCTGGAGAGGATGAAGAAGAAGCACTAGGGACTCTATAGGATCGGCTCAAAGAGCCGAGTCCAAGTATTCTTCCACTTTTCGGTCCTCCAGATGCTTCGAGCCATAAATTTATATTGCTAACAGATGACTCCGATTTGACTCCATCATCACTTGCTCCCGAATTTCTTTGTGAAAGTTCATCGTATTTCTCCTATTGTGAAAGAAAAAAAAATTAAATATTAACATAAGAAATTAAATTTTTACAATTACACACCTTTATTGTTCTAGCTCTTTCACCACTCCATGTTTTATCCTTTTTTTAGAATGTACGGATGAAAGTGTCAATAAATAATGGCTCTGTTCCCGTCTCCTTGGCCTAAACAAATTAAACAGTTAATATTTATAAATTAGTGAGTATTAGATTATAAAATCATAAATTGAAAGTACTCACCAATCGATGTCTATGTTCATCGATATTTATGGATCCTCCCGCATACGTGGCAGACATAACGCCGGAGTTACAATTCTAATTTTGCTTATTCTATTCACTCTTCCGCTTACTTTCATCAGATCCCCAATGTGCAACAATTTTATTCCAATTCTCCTCAGTTATACAGTGCGGTTTCTTATTTCTAGTTTTTGCATGATTTAGTATGTTTCTAATATGATCACCACATTTTTTCTTAAAAATCCTCCTAATCTCTAGTGTTTCAGTCTCCTCCCAAATAAATATCCGCTACAGTAGAGGAAAATAAAAATTGATTATATTAACTGCAATTTCATATACTAAATGATTGAAATAAGTTACCTTAAACTCATTCCACCACAGAACTCTAATTTCTTCCGGCGTGCTTGTATAAGTCATAGAAGCGCCGGCCCAATGGTTATTCACTATTTTATTCACCTCGTGAATAACACGTACAGAATTTGTAAATCTAACATAAACCAAAAACAAACTCCGTTATATACTTTAAAAGAAATATATTGTATTAAAATTTTAATATAGATATTATAAAACTTGAATACTTACGAATCTCCTCGCGGAGAAATAAACTCTCTCGTATCTTCCCTCTCCACGAGTGTTTGTTGTACCGGGGAAGAAACATTGGCAGGTATATGTTGAGAATCAGAGGATCCTGCAACTGGGGAAGAGGTGGAGGGCATATTTCCTGCAAGAGCATCAGAATGTGCGGGTGTTGAAGTAGAGGAAGACTGTGATCTTCCATCACTACTACGTCTATGACTGCCACGTCGAAACTAACAATCATGATTATTAGAAGAATATTACAGGGGAAAAAATACAATTGCATATCGAATTATTAATAGAAAAAATATGAAAATATTACCATATTCATAGCAACTGGATGACCCTAAATAAAAAAAAGGTCATTAGCATATCAAATATATAGATTTTCGAATAGTATAGTAAATTAAAACATAATTGGTATTCAATAAATTAAAAGGTAAATTACCAATAATTAGAAATCGAAGTCTGCAATAAAATTTTTGGCCTGATAATGCATCTAATCGTCATCGTCATCGTGATCGTCATCGTGATCGTCATCGTCATCGTCTTCGTCATCGTCATCGTCATCGTCATCGTCATCCTCATCATCATCCACATCCTCATCCTCATCCTCATCATTGAAATCTTCATCTTCATACTCATTCAGTTCACTTGCATCAACGTCTATTACAATGTCACTGGGATCTCGTAACGTTGAAATATTATACTCTTCGATATAAAATGTATTGACAACTTCATCTTGTTGATAGGTTATGTCCTCCCAATGTTCCTCAATTTTATTACGTGCTTTAGTTTTACAAACTGCCCACCAATCACTTTTGTCTCGTTTCATACTAAGATATGAAGCATAAAATACTTGAATTGCTTACTGTGCTAATACAAATGGTTCGTACCTCTTGTATATCTTTTTATAGTTAATTTCAACCAAATTAAACTGTGGATGCACCCTCATGCCTTTGATAGGGTCAAACCAACGACACATAAATAAAATAACTCGCAAATCTGAGCCTAGATACGCTACCTCTAAAATTTCATCTAGCAAACCATAAAATTCATTCCTTGCACCTCCATCAATAGATGACTGAACACAAACTCCTCTATTCATTGTAGTTTTCCCAGTTCCATAAGCTTGAGTATGAAAAATATATCCGTTTATGAAATATGCGGGCCAAGTTTTAACCATTGAATTTGGACCCCATGACAGATTGTTTATTAGGTCTTGCTCAATGTGGCAGCGATTATCATAAACCTAAAGTAAAATCAATATGTGTCATCAGACAAGATTTATCAAATTTAATATCATATACTACTTACATAATTTTTGAACCATTGTGCAAATTCTTCATCACATAAATTATTAAACTCATGCTCCGGAAGCTCCGAATATAGAGTTTGAAAAATCCTACAATATAATTAAATATAACATGAACAATATTTTATGATATACAAATTGTTTAATATAACTACTATATACTTACTAAAATACACGCTATTTCCTCGAGTTCAATAAAATATATGTATGTTTGCCGCCACTCGGGACCAGTTAAGTATCTACTTGTACAAGATCCACTTGGTCGACCAAGGTAATTAAAAATTGAGAATGCCCTCAAATTTGGATCAACGGGACCCTCATCGTTTCTTCCTGCTTTCCGACTCTTGCATTTAACGTGAGGTTCAAAGTAATATGATGCAAAAGTTGTAACTTCCTCCACAATATAAGCATTAACTATAGAAGCTTCAAGATGAGCTTTATTTTTCACTTTTTTTTTCAAGTGATAGAGAAATCTAAAAGTAATACAATAAAATTTATTAGAAAATAAATTAGACTAGAGTTGACCAAATGAAATAACAACGAGAAAAAAGTTAATAAAAAATCACCTTTTAAACCAATACATCCATCGAAATTGAACATGACCTCCAACTTTAGCCTCATATGGCAAGTGAACCAAAATATGTTCCATTGAATCAAAAAATGTCGGTGGGAATATCCTTTCTAAGTTACACATAATAATCGGAATGTCTCTCTCTAATGTCTCCATGTGTGAATGACTCAGTACTGTCGAACAAATATCATGAAAGAAAATACTTAATTCCGTAATTGCACCCCAAACAAAATTTGGTAACAATTCCTTCAAAGCAATAGGAATTAATCTTTCCATGAATATATGACAGTCATAACTTTTAAAACCCATAAATCTGCATTCCTTCAAATCAACGCATCTACCGATATTTGAGACATAACCATCAAGAAATTTCAACGATTTCAACCATTCACAAACAATCCGTTTCTGATCCTTATTCAATGTATAAACTGCTTTCGATTTTGGTCCCCTACTATTTGCATCAACATCAAGGGTAGGTCGGTTACATATGAGACGCAAATCTTTTCTTGCATTCAGATTATCTTTTGTTTTTTCAGTTATATCCATCAACGTATTTATCAGATTTTCAAAAACATTCTTCTCAATATGCATTAAATCAAGATTGTGACGAATCAAATTATTCTGCCAATACGGTAAATCCCAAAAGATACTCCGTTTTGTCTATTTATGCGTAATTCCATAGTCATATGTTGTAACATTGGGGTCTTCAATAACAGATGGAAAGTTAAGCACCCTTTGCCATAGACTTTGACCCGTGAATCTGATTGGTGGAGGTGTTCTTTCAATTCTATTATTAGTAAATTCTTCTTTATTTCTTCTGAATTTATGATTTGGCGGTAAAAATTGTCTATGACAATCAACATAACTCGGTTTCTTTCCGTGTTTCAGTCTGAATGACTTTGATCTCTCCATACATATTGGACATCCTAAAATCCCCACAGTACTCCAGCCCGATAACATCCCATAAGCAGGAAAATCATTTATGGTCCAAAGAAGTGCAGCTCTCATAGTGAACAGCTGATTAGTATGGACATCATACGTGGAAACACCCACGTCCCATAGTTGGATCAACTCGGCAATCAACGGTTGCATGTAAACATCTATTAACTTCTTCGGATTATGAGGGCTAGGCACAATCAATGTTAAAAATATATAATGTGTTTTCATACACATACCAGGAGGAAGATTGTACGGAGTTACAATAATTGGCCAGCAAGAATACGTTCTTCCTGATTTGCCAAACGGAGCAAATCCATCAGCACATAGACCCAACCTGATGTTTCAGATCTCATTTGCAAACTGAGGATATGTTCGATCAAAATTTTTCCACGCCTCTGCATCAGATGGATGACACATTAGCCCATTCTCTGTTTCATGATTTGCATGCCAAGTCATGTGTTCAGCAGTCACCTTTAAAGCATAAAGCCTTTGCAATCTAGGAGCTAAAGGCAAATAGAATATTTGTCTGAATGATTTTAATCGCTTATTACGATTTGATCTCGTGGTACTCTTGTACCTGCATTGACTACAAAATTTGCAAGTCTCTAAATCTGCATTATCTCCCTAATATAGCATGCAACCATTTCTGCAAACATCAATTCTTTGCACCGGAAGACCCAAATCTTTCACAAGTTTTTTCATACTGTAAAAATCATTTGGCATTATGTGATCACGCGGCAATACTTCTCCAATAACTTGAACAAAATCATTAAAACATTCTTCTGACACATTATGCTCGGCTTTAACATTCAACAATCTTGCGGTGAGAGATAATTTTGTGTGACTGTCACAACCGGACCACACGGGTTCATCTGCAGCTTTCAATACTTCTTGAAATTTTATATATGACTCATTGTGCACATTTTCATTACCACCAGTAAATTCTACCTCCTCCAATGGTGTTGAATAATTATTATACATGTGTTCAAGTGCTTGAGGATAACTAGCACTTGTGGCGTTTGGTTCGGTATCCAAATTATGACCAACTGCATTAACTATCATCCTCTGGTACGGATTGCATTGATCGTAATATACTTGCTCTCCACTAACGGTCCTTTGTATGTTTCGTCCAACCTCTTCATCGAATATAAACGGTTCACCATGACAAGTCCAATTATAATAATTTGGCGTAAAACCAAATCTACAAAGATGTTCTCGAACTTTATCACATTGGAAAAATTTACCATTATGACATTTTTTGCACGGACACCTTAACTTATTCCCATCCATAAACTCAACATTATTAGTAGCAAATCTCAAAAATTGTTCCAACCCAATTATAAATTCATCGGTTAAACCACGACGTTCTGATAAATTTTTTTTATACATCCAACTGCGTTTTCTCTCCATCGATCCTGTATTCGAAAATATATCAACAACGATTAGTTTTCATTTCTTCCAAATTAACTTCATCCGTATATATATATATATATATATATATATCAATTTAATCATAAATTTATACTCAACATTAATTAAAATTTTCTAATACTAAATATGATTTTGTATGATATTTAATTGCAAATTATAATATCATTACTTTCGAACAAATTATGATCTACTAACAGTAATTAAATTACTTAAAATCAAACATTACGATTAAAAATTATAACAGAATTCATAATACTGTAAATAATGTTATAAATAATATTTTTACACGAACCTATCCGGAAGGAAACAACGTGGGGATGAGCTCACGGCTAGATGAACACCTTGACAAACATCTTCAGAGTAGGACAACCTATTAAACAAAATATTATATTTAGATTAAGACACAGTATTATAATTGGCCGCGAGCTTGCAGCCCGGCCGCAAGACGCGATCTCGGAACCTATCACGCAGACGCGATCTCACGATAGGAACCTGCTGTCGCGTGTACGTGCGACAACACTTAGCTGCCTCCACCACGTGCTCGTGGTATGGTCCGACGCGACCTTGCGCGCAGCAAGATCGCCGCGCGAGCACGCGACAGCACTTGCCGCGAGCACACGGCAGACTGCCGCCAACTTCGCAGCGAGCAGCGATACGGCCGCATGCATGCGGGGCGGGTGGCAGCGGCGAATACAAGGGCGCAGGCAGCTGCCAAGACGCGAGTACGCTGTGGCATGCAGCTCCGGCGACGGCACCGGAAGGGAGAGGGAAAAAGAGGGAGACTTACCGACGGGGAGGAGTTGATCGGCGGGATAATTAGGAAAGAAGAGAGGGAGAGGGAAGAAGAAATGGAGAAAGTTGGATCGGCGGTATAATTAGGGAAAATTTAGCGACGAATGTTTTTTCGTCGCCAATTTGGCAACGAATCATATATTCATCGCCAATTTGGCGATGAATTCTATTCTGCAACAAAAAAATAAATTTGTTGCAAAATCTGCACTAAAAAAATAAATTCGTTGCAAAATTTTGCAACGAAAAAATAAATTCGTTGCAAATTTCTGCAACGAATTTTGAATTCTGCAATGAATTTTTGAATTCGATGCAGGTTTCTGCAATAAAAAAAAAATCGTTGTAGAAATTTACGACGAATTTATTTTTTCATTGCAAATTGACGACGAAAAAAAATATTCGTCGCCAATTTGTGATGAATTTTGCAACGAAATTTAAATGTTGGAATTTTTGTAACAATTTTTTTTTTGTCAGAAATTTCGTTACAAATTTGCGACGAAACATAAATTTCGTCGCAAAATTTGTTGCAGATTTGCAACGAATTATTTTCGTTGCCAAAGTTCGTCGCCAAAAATCAGTTTTTTTGCAGTGCACACCAAGATTTTATATGGTTCGGAACCTATGGTTCCTACTGCACGACTGAGTCTAGTGTTCACACCACTAATAACTCTTATTCTTCTCAGAAACAATCTGGAGGTGGAGAAATCTCTTACAAGTGCATACAACATAAATACAACAATCAAAAATACAATACAAAAGCAAATGCAAAATAATGAAGTTAAAATACTTTACAAATGAGAGCTTTTGTATGTTTGATCTTTTGGTTGCTTTGAATGACTTTCAGGGTTTGAAAAATAACAATTATTCCCCTTTAAATCCTCCAAGAACCGACGGTTCCCAATCTTCCTATCAAGCTCCTTTTAAGTCACGGATGGCCTATATTTCTATCTGACAGTCGACTACCAAAAGACCTCAGTCGACTGCCCACAGTGTCGTTGTCTCACAACGGACTTAATCCATATTGGACTCGCTCAATGGATACCTCAGTAGTCGACTGCCCTTACCATCAGTCGACTGCTGCATCACCATTTGACTATCCAGTCGATTACCAGAGCTTCTGTGCTCTGACAACTTATGATCAGTCGACTGTTCAAGGCCAGTCGACTACCATATATAGTAGTCGACTGCCAGTGACATAGCAGCAGTCGATCTATAGTCAACTACTTATCAGTCGACTGCTATGAGTAACTGAGCTCCCGAGTGCTGAACATTCGACCAGTTGACTGGTCTATAACCCCCAGTTGATTGGTAGACCTCAAACATGAGATTTAACTCAAGTATGATCCCCTTATATTTAATTGATCACTCTTAGCCTAGACCTAAACCTTCTAGCTACCTCCATCAGCCTCGCACCCTCAGGATCCATTTGAGTCCTTCACAACTTATCATCGTTCGCGCTAGCCTTCAAGTGCTTCCATCGGCTATGTCATGTTAACCGGATCCTTTGTCAAGGTTCATTTGGACTTATGCCGTCAAGACCACATGCTTGGACTTTACGCTGCCAAAATTCACCTTTGGACTTTCCTATTGCCAAAGTTCACTTGGACTTTACGCTGCCAAGACTACACACTTGGACTTATGTTGTTAATACTTTACCTTTGGACTTTCCAATTACCAAATACCCATGACTTGAGCTTCCTTTGGCATGACTATTCTTGGACTTTCCAATTGTCAAGACCATGTTTAACTTTCACATGTCAAGACCATGCTTGGACTTTCACATGCCAAGACCATGCTTAGACTTCCAAGATTGATTGCTCCAACAATCTCTCCCAAATAATCACCTCATATGACTTTGGATATCCCAATCATCCACTAGTCATATGGTCAACATATGGTCAAATCATATTATCAAACAAAGATCAAACTCATTGTCAAATATCAAAATACTACTCGAGTTCCACTCGAGTTTGGTCAATATTGACCCGAAGCCTATTGCTCCAACAACCATGACCATGGCACAGAACATGGACAAGTCACATTCTTTGTTGGGTGACTTGTTTTCTTCTTGCTAAGGTCTAAGATGTGGCACTCTCGTGCCGGGGGAATAGACAAACTGTTTTGGTTGCTAGAAATGCCTGCATCAGATACCAAACACAATATTATAATTAATCTTTGGATTAAATTATAACTTATTAGCGGTACTCTACTACACGATGCGTCTTCTTTTGGGCCAACACATTATGCACACAATTCATAAATGTTGTCAAATATGAACTAGATTTAGTTATATTAATTGTAACTATAGTTCACTACCACCTTAATCAACTACATAATATGTCTTCTTTTGGGATAACATATTATGCACTTGATCGACACAAGAATGTGTCTATAGTGAACTACTTTAAATATATATCTGATCTAAGAATGATTTTCCTTTGGATCAATCAACTTTAACATAGATATATATTAATTCATATAAAATGTACAAAGTCTAAGCTAATAGTTTTCACTTTAGTAATGATATTAGTTTAACTTAGTAACATATGTACTAATGAATACATAAAAAATTCTAGGAAACTCAACTGAATAGTTGCAATCAACTGATCCTTAACAAAAATCGAATGCTGCCCAAATAGTCGATTGATAAAGCTACTATTCTCGACTTATCTAGATCAATCGAGTGACTTAGTCTACTGATAAACCTTATATGCTCAACATTATCCATGTCAGTAAACTGGTCCTTGTGATGGGTTAACTAATTCTAATAGCAATCAGTTGATGCATATTAGTCGAATGCCTTAATCGAATTGTAAATTTTTATGGGCAATCTTGTACACATCAATCGATTGAAACCTAATAGCAGTCGATTGATCACATCAATCGAGTGGTTCAATTGACTCAAAAACCTTTTGTATATTGTTTCAAATACATCAATCGACTGACCTCAAATGAATGGTTAGTTCAGTCGAGTCCTATAGTCAAATCGCAAATATTCTTTTTGCAATTTTATACACATCAATCGACTGATCCTTATGGTAGTCAACTGATGAAGTCAATCAAGTGCTCAGTCAACTTGCAAATATTTTGTGTGCTATTTTATGACCAACAGTCAATTGATAATCCACAACAGTACAATTTTTACACCGTGATTTTCATGAAAAAATGACAACGATTGCTTTGTTGTTCTTTGTGGAAAAATATGAAAAACATTAATCCGATATAAATCGGATTCCAAACTCTTAGATTCAACGAATATGCATGTTTAAATGTGGTATATCAAAATCTAACTCAAACCATGTGCATTCGAACTAAAATCATATAAAAAAACTTTTTAATATTGTAAAATCAATGACAATCTATCTTGAAGGATTCCATTCTTCAATGATCATGCAACTGCATATTAATCATATAGAAAATTCAAAACGTTCCAACACAAGATCTTGTCGAAGATCCTACAACACAAGATCTTAGCGAAAATATAAATCAACTATAAATCCGCACCTAAATTCGAAAATATTCTCATCTTGATTGTCGTTGAAAGAACTTGAAGGTTGAAAAGGAATCAATCAGGCCTAATCTTCCATAGGTGAGAGAGTGATGACTTCGAAACCTTGATGTGATAGGAAAAGCAAGATGTTCGTCAAATTGCCCCTTTCACTGGATCTCACACACACATATATGCAATTCATCAATACTAATAATAATGGACTAATAGATTCTACACGTATAGTTTCACATCCATAATACATACTCGAATTAAAACATCTAATCAGATCATTTTATCGGGTTCATTAGCAATAATAAATTCGCATATTATTAATCAAGACAAATCCAACAAGAAAGGCAAAGATGGCACAGGCTCATCAAGTTTCCCATCTGCTTTGGGAGTTCAGAGATATTTGTAGCTTCAAATCCAGAGTTTGTAAGTTGGAAAGGCTGAATATGGACTCTGGAAGACTCTTTATTTCAGTATTTTGTACATAAAGGTGGCGAAGTAGTTTGAGGTTGTCAAATGAATCTGGTAGCTTTTCGACGCTGCTGAGTTTGTAAGTTATAAAGGCTGCATATGGACTCTGGAAGACTCCTTATTTTAGTACTCTTTATAGAAAGGTATCGAAGCAGCTTGAGGTTGCCCAATGAATCTGGTAGCTCTGTGATGCTGCTGTCGATTAAAACGAGTGTTCGTATGTTCTTGAAGCTTTGGAAAAGATCATCAAGGACTCTGCAAATCCTGTCATGCCCTATAATAATAAGTGTTCGCAGAAGTTTTAGTTCTCGGAGAACTTTCATGTTCAGCTCATAGCGTCCGGCATTCACTGATAAGTGTCGAATCTTTTGTAATTTCTGTGCGTGAAATTTATTATCTGTCACGCAGAGGCATTCATCCTGCGCTACATGCTGTGTAAGATCATGCATAAAAAAATAGCCACTCCGTTCCAGATTTATTATTAATACTGCTGGTACCTTTTCTATATAGTTCCCGATAAAAGGGTTAGCGAGTGATCCATGATCCGATCCAAAATATTCGGTTCAGTGAAGGGAGAAAAGGAAGAATGGTTCGGGCGCGAATATCAGAAGCCACTGGTTCGGGCGTGAATATCAGAAGTCACTGGTTCGGGCGTGAATATCAGAAGTCATTGGTACAGGAGAATATCTAAAGCAATTGGCACGGGAGAATTAGCAGAAGCAATTGGTACGGCAAAGAAGAGACGGAAGACACTTCGCTAAGAGTGGAACAAGAATTGGTTCAGCTAGATAATTCCAGAAGCCGATGGGATGGATAGAGGGTTGGCTTAACCTGATCGATACGAAGGAAGTTTGGCACGGGAAAAAGAGGAATTGGTTCGGGTTGATGAGGAACCCTAGGGTTAGGGCGCCCGTGGGCTATAGACCTAAGCTAGCTTCACTCAAAGCTTGATGGTCGAGGGAGATAGTTCTAACCTAGTTACCCTAAAAGTAGAGGAAAAGGTGTTAGGCAACGACTGGGAGGCCCCACACAATATTCCAGGAGTCTCTACTCTCATATCTGTAATGCACTATTCTCTGTGAAGGTGGTGGTCACGTGTACGATGGAGATAACCCACGACGTTATGATGAAGGAAAGGGGAAGATAAAAGGGAGGAGGCGAGGAGGAAAAAAAAGGGATCCGTAATTATTCCCACCCAGCAAGAGAGGAGGAGACGCAGGAGAAGAAGGGGATCGACAACCGCCTCGCCGGAGAAGAAGGATGGAGATCTGTCGATTTTTACATCTCTTGTATTTTTCTCGTTTTGTGATATCACTGTAAGAGGTTTTTCTCCTCCACCTTCGGGAACTTTCTTTCCGTAAAGGAGGACCTTCATAGTGAAGGTGCTTAGGCACTGCATCCGGTGAGAAAAACTCACCTCCGTGGAGTAGGAATCCTTATTCCGAACCACGTTACATCTTGTGTCTGAGTCTCGAGTGTTGACGTGGGTTTCTTGCGTTTCATCTGCTTCATCTTCTCATTCTCTACTAATTGCGGCCTGTGAAAACTCTCTGAGATCTCCCTCAGTGCTTCACTGCATTGAAAAAGGAGTGAACAGATTTTCACCCCGTCCCGCATCAGTTGGCGCCGTCTGTGGGAACACATTTGAGCTGGACGTCGAGATGCAACCTGAAGAAGTACAACAACCTGTTACCTCTGCAGCGGAAGAGCGCCCCATCACCCTTCTACCATCGCAGCTGAAGGCCCTGGTGGATGACGCTATTACAGAAGCCCTCGCTAGGGAAAGGAGAAGGACCGGATATCTGCATCCGCATTCCGGTGAACCTTCTTCCAGAGGCCCACCCCCAGAAATGCCTCCTCCATCTCGTACAGCCGTCAATGTGGAAATATTACCTGGAGGCGGACTTGGGGGAAGAACGCCTCAAAACACTATGCCCTTCACCCAAACGCGCAGGGAAGAACAGTGGCAGAGTCAATCAACCCGACCTCCTGAAACATACGAGCCCACCTTTACAATGGACATTCTCTCCGAGCTCCCCCTTACTTCCAAATCCTCGGATCAATAAGTATGACGGTTCGACGGATCCCGAAGAGCACATATCTCAATTTGACGGAGCGCTCGCTTCCATCGTTATCGGCACGCTCTCAAGTGCCGAGTCTTTCGAACCACCCTAATTGGCTCGGCACAAAAGTGGTTCAATACTCTACCCCCAGGATCCGTCACTTGTTTCGCTGATTTCCAGAGAATGTTTAGCCGGGAATTTGTCAGCTGCAAGACGTATAAATAGGACGCCTCTATGTTAATGCATATCACCCAGGGACCCTCAGAATCCCTTAGGGGGTATATTCACCGATTCACTGCACTAGGAATCCTCCGCCCGATCTGAATCTTTCAGAGACGCTATTCAGCATGGGCTAAAGGAGGGCCCCTTCCTCAGTTCCTTGTTAAGGCAACCTGCGGATAGTTATGAGGAGCTACTAAGTCGTGCATAGCAGTTTATCCGCGAAGAAGAATGATTAAAGGTACGGAGAGCTGAACGGACTGCCGCAGTGGTCCCAACGGAAAGAGCTCGTTCCGCTGCTCCTCAACCGCTCCCTCGACGGGAGTATACAAGACCTTTTCGACAGGAGGTTCCGAGGCCTCGCCCACGCCGCCAGTGCTCGCCTGCCCGCCTTACAAATCATGGCTGGCCAAGCGCTTCCTCCTGTGAGGACTTGGAAAGAACGAGAAATGGAATTCTATGACCAACAGGGTCTGCTGCAACGACCCTTAGGATACAGGGGGATCCCACGTAACCCCCCTGCCCCATTCTTCTGCCAATATCATACGGAATACGGCCACAGTAGTGGCCGATGTTTCAAGTTACAAGAGGAATTGGATCGCCTCCATACTGCATATCCACAAGTAAGGCTCCGGGCAGGATGACCGGCACGACGAGGCTCCCGACCCAATGTAACTCGTCCATGGCCTTATAATCAACAACCTCAAGTCACTTTCCCTCAAACGCCATCCCAAGAGGTTGTTTCCCAAGGAGGCCCATCAGGTGAGGGTCCTTCATCCAATTTAGATAACGCTCCCACACGAGGAGTTATTCATGTTATAGCTGGAGGACCTACCGATGGGGACTCCAACTGAGCGCGGAAGTCGTATGCCCGTCTCCTGGAGAGTTTGGCCATCGCCACTGACCAGACTATTCAAGCTGCACCGCCCGTTTCATTCGGGCCAGAAGATTTACAGGGTGTCCTACTGCCCCATACGGACGCCTTGGTTATTCGCATATCCTTGGCTAATTATGAAGTGGCCCGGGTGTTGGTCGATTCAGGAAGTTCCGTCAACATCCTCTTTTAGGAAGCCTTCGGACAGATGCAGCTGGGGAATGCCCAGTTAGAAGATGTGGCCACCCCACCCCCCTCTTCGGATTCGCAGGACATGTAGTACACCCTACGGGGCAGATTTCATTGCCTCGACTGGGCGAAGCCCACCAAAAAACTCAGATAATCCCTTTCCTCATTGTGGACGCTCCGTCCACTTATAACGCTATTCTAGGGCGTCCTTTCCTCATCCTTTTTTAGGCCGTGGCTTCCGCATCACCGTGGTGAAATTTCCGGGCCCATCGGGAGAAGTCCGTGGAGAATGTAAGGCTTCCAGTGAGTCGCCATGCGCAAATGGTTCGGGACGACCAGAAGAAAGCCCGAACCAATGATCTCAAAGGCAAAGCCGTCATCATCACTGATGTCTGCATCCTGGAGGAATCCCCCTCCCAAGGCTGGCAAAATAGAGGAAGGTGAACTGGTGGAAATCGCTCCAAGAAAGGCCACACGGGTGGCACAACAGCTGGAAACCAAAGAAGAGATGGTGGCTTGCCTGAAGGAAAATGAAGACATCTTCGCAAAAGACGTACATGATCTCACGGGGATCAACCCTCGAATGGTTGAACACCAGCTCAATATCACTAAAGGAGTCCGATCCGTCCAACAGAAGAGGCGACATTTTGGACCAGAAAAGGACAAGGTCATAGCTGAAGAAGTGGACAAATTGCTAAAAGCTGGTAATGTAAAGGAGATCCAGTTTCCCGAATGGGTTTCCAATGTAGTCCTGGTCCCCAAGCCCTCGGGGCAATGGAGGATGTGTATCGATTTTCGTGATTTAAATAAAGCGTGCCCTAAAGACTGCTACCCCTTGCCTCGTATTGATCAATTGGTGGATTCTACTGTAGGATATGAAGTGGTGTCCCTAATGGATGCATATCAAGGATATCATCAAATACCTTTGGCCGAAGAAGATCAAAAGAGGGTTAGCTTTGTGACTGCGGGAGAATTATATGCTTATGTGGTAATGCCGTTCGGATTAAAGAACGCAGGGGCCACCTATCGCTTAATGGATAAAATTTTGCAATGTAAGGGAAAAATGTGGAAGTCTACGTGGATGATATATTAGTCAAATCAAAGACCACTCAGGATTTAATCAAGGATTTAAATGAAACCTTCGCTACATTAAGGCGGTTTAATATGAAGCTAAACCCTAACAAATGCCTGTTTGGAGTAAAGAGCGGCAAGTTCCTGGGGTACATCGTGACTGAGAAAGGGTTACAAGCCAACCCTGAGAATGTGCAAGCACTATGTAACATGAAGTCACCTTCTAATCTGTGGGAAACCTGTAAGCCGTAAGGGTGATCGTTTCTTTATCACGATTCATAGTCAGATCAGCGGACAAAGGATTTCCTTTCTTCAAGATCCTGCGCAAGGCTACTAAATTTCAGTGAGATGACCAATGTGAACAGGCTTTCCAGGAGTTGAAGAAATATTTGGCTGGACTCCCACTGCTAGCCAAACCAATAGCCGGAGAACCGTTATGGATGTATTTGGTCATCTCAGAGAGAGCCGTTAGTTCGGTATTATTGAAACAAGAAGGCTCTCACCAGCAGCCTATTTATTATACCAGCCATATCCTGAAGGGGGTGGAATTCCGTTATACAGAGCTGGAGAAGTTGGCATATATCCTAGTGCTAACTGCCCACAAATTAAGGCCGTACTTTTTGGCTCATCCCATCACCTTTCTAACACACAGCGAATTGGGCAAGGTCGTCACTAAGCCCAATTTCTCGGGAAGATTGGCCAAATGGGTGGTAGAACTAAGCGAGTATGATATTCACTACCAACCTCGAACGGTTATCAAGGCCCAAGCGCTTGCTGATTTTCTAGCAGAGGTACCCTGCGGCTCGGAAGAGGGTTCGACAGCCAAAGAGGAGGGATCAGAGGCATGAAATATATTCGTAGACGGTTCTTCAGGATCTACGGGCAGTGACGTCGGTGTTCTATTAATTTCTCCTGATGGTGAAGAAACTTGACTAGCCGTTCACCTGGAATATCGGGCATCTTATAATGAGGCGGAATATGAAGCCATTCTAGCGGGATTGCAGGTTGCAAAAGCGGTGGGGGCTTCTTCCATTGTAATTCATTCGGATTCTCAGTTGGTGATATCACAACTTCAAGGTTCTTTTGCGGTTCGAGAGGAAAGGTTGCATAGGTACTTGAAGGCTTTTGAGAAAGAAAAGGCTCAATTCCGTCAGGTCCTCTTAAAGCAAATTCCGCGGGAGAATAACGGGAAGGCAGATGAATTGGCTCGAATGACTAGTGCTATGGAAGGAATGAAGTCCTCGGAAACGGTCCATACGAAAATTTATACTTCCCTAGCAATATGCAGCGTGGAGGAAGATGCACCCGAATCAAGCCTAATTTTTGATTGGAGGACTGACATCATAGCTTATTTACGACACGGGAAGGTCCCTGAAGAAAAAAGAGCGGCATCCGCTTTAATAAGCCGAGCCACACGGTTCACCCTCTTAAATGGAGATTTGTACAAGACTTCTTTCGGACGACCCTTATTGAAATGCTTGGGAAAGGAGGATGCAGAATGGGTGCTCCGGGAGATTCATGAAGGTTGCTGCAGCAATCATTTAGGAGGGAGAGCTTTAGCAAGAAAGGCCCTATTAGTAGGATAGTTTTGGCCTACACTCCAGCAAGATGCTGCTCGTATGGTGCAAGCTTGTCCCGCTTGTCAAAAGCATAGCAACCGTTCCGAACGGCCGGCTGAGTTGATGAAAGTCGTAGTCTCTTCCTATCCTTTCGATCAATGGGGGATGAATATAGTAGGTCCGATGCCAGTGGCACCCTTACAGAAGAAGTTTTTATTGGTGGCTGTGGATTATTTTTCCAAATGGGTAGAGACAGAGCCCTTAGCCAAAATTACTGAGAATGCCGTAATACAGTTCTTATGGAGAAACATTGTTTGTCGATACGATATTCCTCGGAAAATAGTCAGTGACAATGGACGAAAGTTCCAAGGAAAAAAGATCCAAGAATGGTGCCAGAGTCTCAACATTCAGCAGGCTTTCACTTCGGTCGCTCACCCTCAAGCGAACGGGCAAGTGGAGGTGACTAACAGGATCCTCATTCAAGGATTAAAGACCAAATTGGGGGCTCAGAGGGGGAACTGGGTAGAAGAGTTACCAGGCGTCCTGTGGGCCTATCGAACTACATCCAAGACGGCAACAGGAGAAACTCCCTTTAGTCTGGTGTACGGGACGGAAGCTGTTATTCCGGTCGAAGTTTTGTTAAATAGATCTCGGATAAAGGCATACGAACCAAATCAGAACCAACTTATCCGAAGCACTGAATTGGACTTGGTGGAAGAAAAGCGGGAAATGGCACGAAGGCGAGCGGAAGTCTACAAGCAAAGAGTGCAGCGAGCCTTTAATAAGAAAGTAATGCCTCGAAGATTTCAAGAAGGGGATTGGGTTTTGCATAAAGTTAATCCCGCTGGAGACCTCGGAAAGCTAGCTCCAAACTGGGAAGGACCCTATGAAATAACGCGCTGCGTAGCAGAGTCAGCATATTATCTGAAAGATGACCAAGGTAAAGAGCTTCCACGACCTTGGAATGCCATTCATTTAAAACTTTTTCACACTGTATGAGGAATAGAAAATAGAAGAAAAGAAATGATGAGACTCTGAAGGAGTGTACTCCTTAACGTGATCGCGTCAATGAGATATTAAGTACTCTCCAAATTTCATTAATGAGAAGCAATACGGTACTGATTATCAATCATGAAGAAGAGAAAGAAAATGGAAAGGAAACTCCCGTTTCAAAACAAGATATCGAATTACGCTTAAATCTCGGGAGGATAACGTAAAACCGCCTCCCAATTTAAAGAAAATGAAGGATAAGTTGGAGGAGGTAATCCTTGGTTAGCATATCACGAATCGCTTCATTAAACTGGCTCTCCTGATAAGTGACGCGCAGCAAAATGATGAGTCTCTCCTGGCGGTTCGGACGATCAGGGCTTCGCTCTCGATGCAGCCTCTCGCATTTTTCTTGTTGCTCTTGAAGTTGTCGACGCACGTCCACATAGCGTCGCGACACCTCCATAATAGCATCGGCTAGGATGGAAACATCATCGGCTCGGGAACTTTGGTCCTGCTGCACAAGGTGCATCATCTCCACCATGTTTTGACGCATAGAAGCTGAAATCCTCCACCGCCTCGTAATAAGATCCGTCCGAGTTCAAGGCTCACCTCTGGAGAGAAGTCTCTTGCCTGCGTAGACGGGCGTAAGCATGAGCCCGGGAATTTATGAGGGAGGAGTTTTCTTGTACCTCTTTGCACAAGCGGGTGCGGAGGTCCCCTATCTTATCCTGTGCTCGCCGGTATTGAACCTGAAGGCGAGCGAGGGTGTCAAAATCCTATTGCTTCCCCTTGAGGAGCTCGCCACCGCCCTTGAGACGATAATTCTTGAGCCGAGGAAGACTCCTTATCAAGAGGAGCCAGTTGGACTTCCCGTTGGGGGACGGGTAGCTGCACACCTGGACGTTGTTGTGCCCTCAACGCTGCAATGGTATCAGCATCCTTCTGAATTTGTTGGCGAGCCTCGGATAATTGCTCCTGGCACAGATGCAATTGTTGCAACAGGAGCTGTTCTCGATTTTGAGTATTGGCTAAATCTTCCCGTTGTTGTCGCTCCCGTTCTTGAGCTTAAGCCCGATATTGATGGAGGGAGCGATCCAACTCTTGATGGTTGGTCACAGCCTGCATGCCAGTTGTGAAAAAGAAATCGGTTAGTAAGACAAAGCTAAGAGAGCTAATCGAGAAAACATACCAAATCCAGAGCATGACGTAGGCTTTCCATGCGAGGAACCACTTCCTCTAAGTTCAGGATCCGAAGACTCCTGGGAGAAAAGGAAGAAGATGGGACAGATGATACTGAGGTGGGAAGTTCACTGGTGAGGGGGAGAAGGGGGATGATATTCGTGGGAGGAGAAGGACTCTTTAGGCGATGAGTGGGGGAGGGGAGTTTGCGGTAAGGGGATATCAACCGCCATGGGGTCGGAGGAAGAACGGTACTCAGGGGAGATAGAAGGTAGGGGTGAGCCAGCCTCTGTCGTCGGTTGACATGGAAGTGCATCCTCCCCGGGTTCATCCACAGGTTGCAGTGAAGGAGAAGGCGACTTCTGAATATTGGTGGCAGAGGGAGAAAAAGCATAAGAGCTAGGGTTTGTAAGTGCCGGAGAAATCGAGGAGGGACTAATTGTCTCGATTTCCTCCGGGGCGGAAGTAAAAAGGGATGCAGGGGGAGGAGAAGAAGACGGACGAGATGAAGCAGATGTGATGGTGATCGGGGAAAGTGAAGAAGAAGACAAAGCCGACGGCTGATCGGTTTTCTTCTTGCGATGTGGATAACGACCCGCTATTTCCTGGAAGAAGGTAGAATGCATTTTGAAGGTCTGAGAATAAAGAGAAAGGGCTGAAAAAAGGGATTAAGGCAACAGAGTATGGCGGCGGAGGAACGAACAGATGGAGAAGAAGGAGATGAAAAGGCAAGGGGAGAAAGATAGAAAAAGAAACGAAGACAAAAGGATCCCCTATAAAAGGGAGGAGAGTGGGCTTGTAATCATTATTGGGCTCCTCGTCTGTGGTAAAGGAGGCCCCAAGTGAAAAGGAAAAAAGGGTTATTATTTCTAAATAGCCCAGTATGTACTAAAGCCTTCATTCGCATAAGAAGGGGCGGGTATAGGCCTTCCCCTTCGGAAGACGAACACAAAAGAGGGATGATATGAAAATGCTGCCTCCTTTACGTTGAGCCATATATTATATACGACTTGGTGGACCGTCGTTACTCACTGGTCACCCGAAGTGAGTTTTTGCCTTCCCCAGGATTCGAACTCTAGACCTCCAGGTTAAGTACTAAAGTTTATGAATCCTGGTAACCAAGTGATCCTTGATCACTTGGTTACCAGGATTCATAAACTTTAGTACTTAACCTGGAGGTCTAGAGTTAGAATCCTGGGGAAGGCAAAAACCCACTTCCAGGGGTGGGAAGACCAGGTGAGTAACGACGGGCCAACAGGGGCGACGGTCGTTGACCAATAGGGGTCGTCGAATTCCGCCAATAGAGGCCAGGTGCCAATAGGGGTCAGGTCGTTACAATAAAAAAAAAATTCTATAAATTCCTGAAAAATTCTATAAGACAACTTCTTAATTAACAAGGGTATTTTCTATTATATTATATATATATATATATATATATATTCCGGTATTTTACATTGTATGGCATCGCAGAACCTTGGGCTCTGATACCACTAAAGTTGTCACGCCCCGAGAGCATGCCGAACCGAAAATCAAACGGACAGCACCTCCCCTGTACGTGACAACATTTCGGGTTAATACAAGGCCCGTAGGCCCACAATAACAACAATATATATGTATGAAAACAAAAACTACACAAGACACAGCGGAAACAAACCACAACAATACAATAATCCCACACATGCATACCGGTATGATTAACACACCACAACAACATGAAATCTCGACAAGATCTGAATATACAACATATACATCACGAAAACTTCAAAATATAATGCACAACGGACAACAGGCCCAAAACAAAACACGGGAGCCTCGTGAGATGAGATGATGTCAGCCGGCGGTGCTCCAAGCTATCACGAAGTCTTCTACCTGTTACCTGGGCGACAGAAAACCCAGGGTCCGCGGGGGTGGTGAGTAAAACTCAGCAGGTAATAGAAAATATGTATATATGTAATATCACATGTATTTCGACAACATAATCTAGATGTACAACAGGTATATCAGCATAGTATATAAATACAAGCATATACCGTCTAACTGAAATGAATAACATAAAATGCAGACATACTTGAAGTCTGCTACGCTACTCTGATCCAACCTGAACATATATCCAACACATAATCTACTCATGCTACAGGCCAAGGTATCTATGGTCTATCCAACCCATACCAATATCCGACACAACTGTATAACATATGCAAGAAACATGCATGAATATGATGTACAATCAAATGCAGCAAACATAATACAATCAAATGCAACATCACAATAAGCATATATATATAGACTGTATCTATATATGTATACTAATCACAATCATCCATATATATATATACATGCATATATATATATATATGACAATATGCAAAAATGTCATTAGATCCGGCAATGCAGCATGCATGGTCATGTCGGCTCACCCTAAAGCTACCACGATCTCAGTGTGGCCTCGATGGCTCGAGCATGACAACTGTCCCAACTCAACACCAACCACTACTCTCGAGTGGCCGAGTGGGCAGTATGATCGAGTAGCATATAAGCGTAAAGAGAATAATATATATATACTTTTCAAAAGGAAAAACAGTAAAATCACAAGGAATCCACTATTTAATAAATCATATCACAATTTTTTTTATAAAACTAGATTGAATTTAATTAAATAACAAACAAAAATTTAAGATGGATTCTCACGGTAAAAATGCCTTCTTTAAGGTTTAGAATCATCCTTCTACGTAATCATTCTCCTATGTTACCATTATTCCTCTCCCTCTTTTTTATTCATGTATCATTCATCCATATTATTATCGACATTTTCTTCCCATATCTTAATTTAGTTTGGCATCGACGACATCACTTTATTGCAAAAACTCTTGTCTCTATCTATTGTCTCTTTTTTTTTTACTAGCATATACAAAAGGAAAAATAATGATGCATGTGAATAACTTTATGATTTATCAAAATATGTATTTGAAAGAGAGGGTTTTGTTGGTGCAATTGGTTTGGATCACGATTGACTAAATTCGAATAAGACTCGAATAGTATTTTGATATTTGACAATGGATTGAAAATGAATTTGACCATTATTTGATAATGGGTTGATCATTTGGTTGATATGAGTTTGACCATATGAGGAGATAGCTTTATGGGGAGATTGTTGAAGCAATCGATCTCAAATCAAGGTTGACCTAGCTCGAGTAGGACTCGAGAGAAGTCCAAGTCTTGAGTAAAGTCTAAATTATGGGTATTTGACATGTGAAAGTCCAAGTCATGAGTATTTACAATTGGAAAGTCCAAGAATGATCTTGGCAATGCAAAGTCCAAGCATGAGTTTTGATAATGGAAAGTCCCAGTCATGGATACTTGGCAAGGAAAGTCCAAAGGTATAATCTTGTGGCATAAGTCCAAGTGTGTAGTCTTGGCAGCGTAAAGTCCAAGTGAATTTTGATGGTGAAAGTCTAAGTATAGATGCTTGGCAATTGGGAAGTCCAAGGGTGTGATATTAATAGCGTAAAGTTTAAGTATGTAGTCTTAGCAGCATAAGTCCAATGTTTGACAGCGTAAAGTCTAAGCATTGAGTCTTTGCAGCATAAGTCCAAATGTACCTTGGCAAGGAACCCGATTAGTATGACATAGCTGATAGAGACACTTGAAGGCTAGCGCAAGGATGAAGAGTCACGGACTTGAGGATCCGAGAGGCGTGAAGTTGATGGAAATGGGATGAAAGCTTAGGTTAGGCTAAGGGTAGTTATCAAGTATAAGGGGATCATACTTGAGATTAAACCTTATTGTTGAGGTTTATCAGTTGACTGAGATATTGGACAGTCAACTAGCTGAGTGTTTGACACTCGGGAGCCGAGTTGACTCAGAGAAGTCAACTGAGATTATGACCAGTCGACTGGTCATATAGTCGACTGAGGCTTAATTGCTCGAGCTGTGCTCTGGCAGTCGATTGACCTTCAGCAGTCTACTACTATTGATGGCAATCGACTGGAATTTGTGGACACGAGCACAAAAAGGTCCCTAGTCGACTGCTATGTAAGGGCAGTCAACTGAAGACTATGAGAAGTCAACTGATGGGTCAGAGCAGTCGACTGGTGTGCCCTAATTTGACGTAGATTAGTCTGTTGTGAGACAACGGATAGGTGAGCAATCGATTAGGACTGACAGTCGACTGATAAGCAAAAAATCAATCCGATGGAGGATTTAAATGGAGCTCGAAGGGAGGTTTTCCAGCAAGGTTTTTGGGCCAATTTTGGGGAGGAATTGTTGTTGCATTCCAGATCTTCAAGAGCCTTTCAAAGCAATCATCAAGCAAGCAAAGTATTCAAGTTCTTATAAAGTGCTTTTTATATTGTTGTTGTATTTCCTTTGTATTTGTTTGTATTTGATTCTTATTGTTGTAAGAGGTTTCTCCACCTCCGGTGTTCATCGTGAAGGAGTTTATTAGTGGTGGTGTGCATCACTAGAGCTCGCCCATAGGGTAAGAACCCTAGGTTCCGAACCACATTATATCTTTGTGTTTGTGTGCTTGTTGTGTATTTGTTTATATTATTATATATTCCATTGTGTACACTAACATTGTTGTAGACGACCACGTGAATGAACGATGAAATCGGTGAATCGCTATTCACCCCCTCTAGCGCGATCAATCGATACTCAACAGGTTTATGTTTTCATACTAACACATTATGCATATCTCCTTTTTTTAGCCCCATCTCAAAGAAAAGACAACCTCAGGGCATCGCTTGTTCAAGGTTGGTGGGTGTTGGAAATTTGAATGGAAAGATAAAAGAATGATAGAGAAGATATTCTATCATCCTTCTAAATTCATTGAATGTAAGATGATGGAAGGATAGAGAAGATGTTCCAACATCTTTCTCATCTAGATGTGGAAGATTCGCATTGAAACTCTAACATAAATGGTCAGAGATTAATGGATTAATAGTAGATCATACGAATTGAGGAAATATTATGGCTAACCTTTCGATTCAAGTAAATTAAAGGCAATAAAAACCTTTATTCTACTATTAAGGAGTCTCTCCTATAAAAGGAGACATGCTGCGAACTCGGAATATAGGAAAAAATATTTCTCACTTTTTGTTTTCTCCACTATGATAGCTTTCAGGTATGTGTTCAGTTCATCGCGGACGACTTATGCTGGTTTGTGGCTGCAGTCTTTGCGAACTTGGAATATAGAAAAAAAAATCTCACTTTTTGTTTTCTCCACTGTGATAGCTTTCAGGTCTGTGTTCAGTTCATTGCAGACGACTTGTGTTGGTTTATGGCTGTGGTCTTTTGCCATTATATCTTAGGAAATAGACGTCTGACAAAAATCTCAAAGCACGACTAGAGGAGGACGAATCTGTTTTAAGAACACTATGTGTTACACAGGCCTCAACATTCTTTTCTTCTCATTTCCCAAGCACGTATAGTGCTCTCCCAACCACTCACAGGACTCTGCCACTCCGCTTCTATCTCGACTCGACAATAACTCCTGAGCACTTGATCATTCCTAAGCACTCGGTCACTCAGATTTTCACCAGCCCAAGCACCAATAGAGTCTCCTGAGTACCAACTGTACTCGGCCGCTCCACTTTCCAACAGCCTGAGCACCAACAGTGCTCAGCCGCTTCACTTCTCAATAGCCCGAGCACCAATAATGTTTGCCCAACCAATAGTGTTTTCCCATGCTCGTCCGCTTCATTTCTCACTCAGCTCGGTTGTTTCCTGATTTGGCTCGTTCTGCTTGCACTTGCCAGGTGCTCGGCCAACTTCCTAACGTTGCATTGTTTCTTGACCTCAGCTAGTTGTGTTCTCACTCGGCTAACTAGTAAAACTACAGTGCTAGTGCCATCTCTACATATAAGTCATTGGAATTTCCTCATACCTCCAACATATTGTTATATACTTTGTAACAATCTTAGAATAGAATCTTTCTGTTGAGATGGCCATGACGCAAGAGGTTGAGGTGCAACCGACTCAACATATAATGGTTCCCTCCGCTCCGATTGGAACTATTACAATCAATCATAGAGAAAAGTCAGAGAAGTTCACTGGGTTGAACTTCAAGCAATAGCAATAGAAGATGCTCTTCTACCTGACCGCGTTGAATCTAGCTTGATTTTTAACCGAAGATCCTCTCAATGTACTGAGGGTATGAGTGATGTCTAGACCTTCAATATTATGGAAGCATGGAACCCCTCGGAGTTTCTGTGTAGAAATTACATTCTCAAATGCCTTACCAACTCGCTCTACATTGTGTATACCATGAAGAGAATGACTACGAAACTGTGAGATTCCCTAGACAAGAAGTACAAGACGGAGGATGTGAGATGCGGGAGCCAAGAAGTTCATCATGGGCTGATTCCTAGATTACAAAATGGTTGACTCCAATATCATGATCAACCAAGTTTATGATCTTTAGGTGATTCTGCACAAGATTCACTTAGAAGATATGGTTATGAGTGAAACATTCCAGGTGGCAGCTATCATAGAGAAGCTACATCCACGCTGGAAAGACTCCAAGAACTACCTGTTAGTGAAATCGACCCAGGTCACGATTGATCAAACTCGAGTAACATTTTGATGTTTAACAAAATGATTGACAATATGATTGTTATGGAAAGTCCAAGAATAGTCTTGGCATTTGAGAAGTCCAAGTCATGAGTACTTGGCAATTGAGAAGTCTAAGCATGGATCTTAGCATGAAAAGGCCAAGCATGGGTCTTGACAATGGTAAAGTCCAAGCATAGGTCTTGGCAATGGAAAGTCCAAGTCATGTGTACTTGGCAAGGAAAGTCCAAAGGTATAATCTTGGCAGCATAAATCTAAGTGTGTAGTCTTGGCGGTGTAAAGTTCAAGTGAATTGGCAAAGTGAATCCGATTAGTATGACAATAGCCGATGGAAGCACCTGAAGACTAGCGTATAGATGAACAAGTCATGGAGGACTTGAAGGGATGCGATAAGCATGAAGTTGATGGAGGTGATTAGAAGGCTTAGGTCTAGGCTAAAGGTGGTCTATCAAGTATAAGGGGAGCATACTTGAGTTAAACATCATGTTTGAGATTTATTAGTCGACCGACTGGGGTTATGGATTAGTCAATTGACTGAGTGTGTGACACTTGGTAGCCTAGTCAATTTAGAGTAGTTGACTGGGATTATGACTAGTCGACTAGTCAGTAGTCGACTGGAGGCTTGATTGCTGTTGTGTGCCATAAGCAGTCGACTAGCCTTGAGCAATCGACTACCATGGAGGGCAGTCGACTTCCATGGAGGACAGTCGACTGGAGCTGGTGAATATGAGCATAGCCCAGTCGACTACCGAGAAGCAATCGACTACTGATAAGGGCAGTCAACTCCTAAGGTATCCGTTAGACAAGTTCCAATGTGGATGGAACTGTTGTGAGATAACGGATGGAAGAGTAAACTACTAGTGCCTTTGGTAGTCGATTTCTAGGCGAAAATTAGCCCGAGTTGCATCTTTATAAAGAGCTCGAGAAGGAGGGTTGAAGCTAGCGTTTCTTGTGAAAGTGAAGGAAAATTGCTGCTGCATTTCATACCTTCAAGACATTCCAAAAGCAACCAAAGATCAAACATTCAAAAGCTCACATTTGTAAAGTATTTTCTTTACTTATATTCATTTGTTTGTTGTATTTGCTTGCGTCTTATTGTTTATTATTGTAAACATATTGTAAGAGGTTTCTTCACCTCCGATGTCATACTGAGAAGGAGAAGTTTGATAGTGGTGGTGTGCATCACTAGATCTCACTTGAGCTCGCCTCGTGGAGTAGGAATCCTAGGTTCCGAACCACGTATATCTTGGGTTGTGCTTGTGTTGTTATTTTAATTTTTTACTTGCTTTTGTATTTATATTCTGCTATGCTAACAATAATTGTAGACAAGCAATCGAACGAATGCAATCAAATTCTAAGTGACGAAGTAAAATCGCTATTCGCCCCCCCTAGCAATGCTAACGTTCCTATACTACCTAAAGCATAAGCAAAAGGAGATGAATGTAGAAGAACTCGTTGTTCGACTTCGAATCGAGGAAGACAACAAGAGTTAGGAGAGAAATATGTTCTCTTAGGATACTGTAAAAGCCAACGTAGTCAAGCATGGTCAAAGCTCAAAACGAAAGAATTCTAAGTCCTCCAAGATGGGACCCAAATGAGGCATCAGTAAGAAGTTCAATGGGAAGTGCTTCAATTATGATCGAGTCGGTCACAAGTCTTCGGAGTGCAGAAAGACGAAGAAAAAATATGAGGCCAACCTGAACGAAGGGCTAGAGGAGTATGATCTCTGTGTTGTGATCTCTGAACTGATCTTGGTGGGATCTAACCCTAATTAGTGGTGGTTGGATACTGGTGCCACTAGACATGTGTGTTGTAACAAGGAATTACTCCACAACTTTGAAGAAGTCAAAGGAGAAAAGTTGTACATGGGGAACTCAGCAACCTCGGACGTTATGGGCTAAGGAAAAGTGGTGTTGAAGTTGACCTCAAGCAAGGAGCTCACTTTGAACAATGTATTGTATGTTTCGGAGGTTCGGTAGAATCTAGTATCCAGATTACTATTAAGCAAGCATGAATTTTGCATTGTTTTAGAGTCAAATAGGGTTGTTCTGTCCAAGAATGGAGTGTTTGTAGGAAAGTGCTATGTAACTGACACGTCGTTTAAACTAAGTGTAATGACCATTAGGTACAAGTTAATAAAGTTGAAAGCTCTTCCACTTATATGTTTGAGTTTTCATGCTTGTGGCATGGTAGACTAGGTCATATTAACTACGATGTATTGCATAGATTAATTAATATGTGAAGCATACCTACATTCCACCTTGACCCGAAACACAAGTGCGAAACTTGTGTTGAAGTGAAAATGGCAAGGTCATCCTTTCAACATGTTAAAAGATGCAATGAGCCACTATACCTAATCCACATCGACGTATATAACCTAAAAAGGACACTGACATGTGGTGAGAATAAGTATTTCATCACTTTTGTTGATGATAGCACAAAATATTTATATGTGTATCTTCTCAAAAGTAAGGATAAAACTATAGAGAAATTTCATCTCTATAAGAATAAGGTTGAAAACTAACTTAATAAAAAGATCAAGGTGGTTCAAAGTGATCGAGGCGATAAGTATGTATCATCATTCATAGAGTTGTGTTTGAACATGGGATCAGATAAGAAACTATGACTCCCTATACACTTCAACAAAATGATATTGTTGAACGAAAGAATCATACTCTGAAAGAGATGATGAATGCTCTACTATTAAGCTCTGATTTACCAGAGCACTTGTAGGGGGAAACTATGTTAACAACTAATTACCTTTTAAATAAAGTAAAAAAAAAATAGATAAGAGCCCTTATGAGTTATGGAATGAAAGATAATTATCCTACAAATACTTGCGAGTGTGGGGGTGTTTGACCAAAGTTTTAGTGTCTGATCCGAAAAGGATCAAGATAGACCAAAAATTGTTGATTGTATTTTTATTGGATATGTACATAAGAGCAGTGCCTATAGGTTTCTTTTGCATGAGTCTCAAATTCTAGAGATACACAAGAACTCGATTATTAAATCGAGAAATGCCTCATTCTTCGAGCAAGTGTTCCCGTATAAGACCCGAGAGGATGCTAGCTCCTCTAAGCGGGCATACAAAACACAAAAGGAAGAAGGGAATGATGAACCGATTGAGGGTGAGCTCAAACGAAGTAAGAGAGCTCAGGTGGAGAAATCATTTAGATTAGATTTTATCACTTTTATGTTGGAAAGAAATCCCCAAAGTTACTCAGAAGTCATAAGCTCATCTGAGGGACCTCAAAGGAAGGAAGCAATTATATCCTAGATCACTTTAATCTTGCAAAATCATACTTGAAAGTTTGTGGACCTTCCTCCCTGAAGTAAGTCATGAGGCTACAAGTGGATTTTCAAGAGGAAAAAGAAATTAGATGACACCATAGATAAGTACAAGACTAGATTTGTAACTAAAAGTCACTAACAACGTGAAGACCTAGACTATTTTGATACATATGCTCCGGTATCAAGAATAACCTCCATTAGAGTGTTACTAGCAATTGCCACTTTTTGGAATATAAAAGTACATCAAATGAACATAAAAATCACTTTTCTAAATGGAGATTTAGAAGAGGAAATCTACATGGAGCAACCTAAAGGGTTTTTTGCTCTAGGAGAGGAAAATAAGGTATGTAGATTGATCGAGTCATTATATGGCTTGAAACAAGCAACAAAGAAATGACATGAAAAATTTGATAATGTCATGCTGGATAATATATTTAAAATCAATGAGAGTGATAAATGCATTTACAGTACAGACACGGGAGATGACTTCGTCATCTTATGTCTCTATATAGATGACATACTTATCATAGGAAACAATGATAAGATAATTAAACTCACTAAAGGAATGTTAAATTCAAGATTCGATATGAAGAATATGGATTTTGCTGATGTAATATTAGGAATTAAGTTTCTTAGAACATCAGAAGGACTTGTGTTATGTCAGTCCCATCATGTGGACAAGATTTTTAAAAAATTCAATAAAGAAGATATTGCGTTGGCACATACTCCGATAGATATAAGTCAACATCTATTGAAAAATCGAGAAGTGGGTTTCTCTCAGGTAGAGTACTACAGGGTAATTGGAAGTCTAATGTACTTGATGAGTTGTACAAGACCAAACTTGGTCTATACAGTGAGTAAGTTGATCAGATTCACGAGTAATCCTGGTGTTGAACATTGGAAAAGGATCACTAGAGTATTGAGGTGCCTATGTTATACTCGTAATCTATCTGCATTATACTCGTAATCATGGGTTGCACTATGCGAGATTTCCATATGTGATCGAAAGATACATCGATGCTAATTGGATATCTGAAGTGAAAGACTCGAAGTCTACAAGTGAATATATATTCACTTTAGGAAGTGCAGCCATATCATGGAAATTTTCTAAACAACCCATAATAATTAGATCCACAATGGAGTGTGAGTTTGTAGCCCTTCACAAATATGATGAAGAGATTGAATAGTTATGACTATTCTTAGAAGATGTTCCGAGATGGTCGAAACTTGTCCTAACAATCTGCATACATTGTGAAGTCAGTCAACGATTGGTCGAGCACAAAGTCATATATATAATGGTAAGTCTAGATATATGTGTCGTAGACATAACACCATTAAACAACTACTCTCAATGGGAATTATTACGATTGACTATGCAAGGTCAAAAGATAATTTAGCGGATCCACTAACTAGAGGATTAAATCGAGAGTTAGTTGCAAGTTCATCATTGAGGATGGGTTTGATGCCGATAAGAAATATTAGAACAAAGGAAATTTAACCTATGCAGACTGGAGATATCAAGAATTAGATTCAAAGGGACAACCTAACTGTACCAACCAAGTATGATCACTGTGGGAGAATGACTCAATGAAACATTGTAAGGTTTGAGGATAAGCATACAACTTTTAATGATCTTATAGAGTGATATGAAACATACTCAAAAGATTACCTATATGAGAAAGAAGTGGGGGTCGCTCCAAAGAGAATTGGAGGCACAATTATTAAATCTTCTCACAAAATCAAGCTTGTTCATGGCCTAGAACGAACACACTTATGAGAACTGAACTACATCAGGGTAAGTTCAATGTGAAATGTGGCAATGTTTACATAAATGGTTAAATAATTCAAATATTGTGTGTCTACTAGTTAGCCAGTACGCAAATATATTTTTATAAGGAAAGATTTAAAGAGTCAAACCTACCTATCCTATACTGGACTTAACTGTCGAAAGTTGTCATATATTAATTTTTATTCATGTGGGGGATTGTTAGAAATTTGAATGGAAAGATAAAGGAAGGATGGAAAAAATGTTTTGTCATCCTTCCAAATTTATTGAATGGTAAGATGATGGAAGGATAGGGAAGATGTTCTGTCATCTTTCTCATCTATATGTGGAAGGTTAGCATTAAAACTTTGATATAAATGGTCAGAGATTAATGGATTAATAGTAGATCAAGCGAATCTAGATAGTATTATGATTGACCTTTCGATTCAAGTAAATATTAAAGGCAATAAAAATCTTTATTCTACCATTAAGGAGTCTCCCCTCTAAAAGGAGACATGTTGCGAACTCATAATATAGGAAAAAAATTCTTGCTCTTTATTTTTTCCACTGTGATAGCTTTCAGGTATGTGTTCAATTCGTCGTGGATGACCTGTGCTTGGTTGTGGATGTGGTCTTTGCCGTTGTATCTATTGGTGCAGGGGCACCAGATAATCAAACCTATATTTTGATTATGGCAAAGACACAAAGTCAAGGTTATTTTGTTATCTCATGAGCTAAAATAAGTGTGCAGAATTGCTAAGCTAAGCCGAAGGTCAGCGACACCCCGAGGGAACCGTGGTGGTCGGGCAACACCGGGAGGACTTCGAAAGGAGCTGAAGAATTCAGGTGAAGACCAGAAGCGAAGCTTCAAAGGTAAAGGCTGAGGTAAGCTCGTGTGAGTGAGTGTAAGTAAGATCGTGTCCTCCATACGGGAACATCCTTAGGCGTCGATCCGACCAAGACTTCCCATGGAAGGTCTAAGTCAAGATCGCGCGGATGGTAAATGACCATCGAGTTTACTTATACTAACTGCATTTTTGAGCTAACTCTTCATTGCAGCTGAAAACCCTGCCATCAGTCGAACGATGCCTCCAGCAGTCGACTGATAGGGTTGATCAATCGACTGCTGGTCAAGGATCAATCTCGAGGAGAGTCAAAGCTTATCTCCATTTCTTAAGGGCTAGGTGGCATCACCTCATGAAACCTCATCTCAACGATTAGGGTTTCACAAGGCTATAAAAGAAGGTGCTCTCCACCCCATTTCCATCATTTAAAAGCTTCCAAAGTACTTCCACAACGCTGCAACTTTCCGACAACTCTACGACGACGAAGCACTATCGAAACGCCGATGACACGAGCCCATCCTTCAACCACTTAGTCGTCGGTATTACTTTAAGTTGTCGTCTTCTTTTACATTGTATTTGATTACTTGAATCGAGCTTTTTATCGTAACGAGGAGAGAGGGGTGTGTCTCTCTACCTCAAGTTTTCTCGATCTTTTGTAACCGTCAACTCCTACTTCCAACGAGGATAAGTGTTTTAGTGAATTGCCCTCCGTACGTGGTCTCGAACCACTAGGGCCTTGGATTAGCAGCCGGTAGACTGTGAACCAAGTAAAAAAACTTGTGTCTTTTATATTTCCACTGTTTTAACTCTTTATATTATCGAACGAACGAGAACGAACGAAAAGAATTGTCTTGCGCTATTCACCCCCCTCTAGCGCTCATTTCGATCCAACAATTGATATCAGAGGGGGATACCAATTTTACCCCTACTTTTTATAAACCCCCCAACCTTGTTTTTGATTCATGACAAAAGGGGGAGAAGAGAGTAAGTCAAGGGGGAGTAACAAATTTTAAATTTGAAAAATTAAATTATTTCTTCTAAAACTCACCTAGGGTTAAGGGGGAGCTCGTAAGGGGGAGTTCGTTTACTTATTGTCTTGCTTTAATTTCCCTTAACTTTGCGTCATTTTGCCATAGGATCAAAAAGGGGGAGATTGTTGGTGCAGGGGCACCAGATAATCGAATCTATATTTTGATTATGGAAAAGACACAAAGTCAAGGTTATTTTGTTATCTCACGAGCTAAAATAAGTGTGCAGAATTGCTAAGCTAAGCCGAAGATTAGCGACACCTAGAGGGAACCGTGGTGGTCGGGCGACACCGGGAGGACTTCGGAAGGAGCCGAAGAATTCAGGTGAAGACCGGAAGCGAAGCTTCAAAGGTAAAGGCTGAGGTAAGCTCATGTGAGTGAGTGTAACTAAGGTCGTGTCCTCCGTATGAGGACATCCTTAGGCGTCGATACGACCAAGACTTCCCATGAAAGGTCTAAGTTGAGATCGGATGGTAAATGACCGTCAAGCTTACTTATACTAACTGTATTTTCGAGCTAACTCTTCATTGTAGCTGGAAACCCTGCCATCAGTCGACTGATGGCTTGTATCAGTCGACTGATGGCTTGTATCAGTCGACTGATAATCAAGGATCAGCCTCGAGGAGAGTCAAAACTTATCTCTATTTCTTAAGGGCTAGGTGGCATCACCTCATGAAATCTCATCTCAACGATTAAGGTTTCACAAGGCTATAAAAGAAGGTGTTCTCCACCCCATTTCTATCATTCAAAAGCTTCCAAAGTGCTTCCACAACGCCGTAACTTTTCGACGACTCTACGACGACGAAGCACTACTGAAATGCCGACAACACGAGCCCATCCTTCAACCACTTAGTCGTTGGTATTACTTTAAGTTGTCGTCTTCTTTTACATTGTATTTGATTACTTGAATTGAACTTTTTATCGTAACGAGGAGAGAGGGGTGTGTCTCTCTACCTCAAGTTTTCTTGAGCTTTTATAACCGTCAACTCCTACCTCCAACGAGGATGAGTGTTTTAGTGAATTGTCCTCCGTACATGGTCTCGGACCACTAGGGCCTTGGATTAGAAGTCGGTAGTCTGTGAACCAAGTAAAACAACTTGTGTCTTTTATATTTCCGCTGCTTTAACTCTTTATATTATCGAACGAATGAGAACGAACGAAAAGAATTGTCTTGCGCTATTCAACCCCCCTCTAGCACTTATTTCGATCCAATAGTATCTTAGGAAATAGATATCCAACGAAAACTTCAAAGTATGATTGAAGGAGGACGAATTTATTTTAAGGACAATGTGTGTTACATGAGTCTTGATGTATTGGTGCAATCGGTCCAAGTCATGATTAACCAGATTCGAGTGAGACTCGATGTATGATAATGGGTTGACAATGAGTTTGACAATATGATTTGACCATATGTTGACCATATGACTAGTGGATGATTGGGATATCTAAGGTCATATGGGGAGATTGTGATGAGGAGATTGTTGGAGCAATCGGTCTCAGGTCATGGTTGACCAAGCTCGAGTGAAACTCGAGGGAAAGTCCAAGTATGGATTCTTGGCAAGGAAAGTCTAAGATTGGATTCTTGGAAATGGAGAAGTCCAAGTTTGGATATTTAATAAGGAAAAATCTAAGGGTGTGGTATTGGATTGGCCACGTAAGTCCAATTGTATAGTCTTGACAATGAAAGTCTAAGTTTGGAAGGGTGTGGTCTTGGTCATGTAAGTCCAAGTGTGTAGTCTTGGCGATGAAGTCTAAATATGGATACTTGACAAAGAAGTCCAAGGGTGAGATTTCAGCAGTATAAAATTTAAGCATGTAGTCTTAGTGGCATATGTCCAAATAAACCTTGGCGAAGGAGACTCGGTTAACATGACATTGTCGATAGAAGCACCTGAAGGCTAATACGAAGGGTGAAGAAATCGTAGAGGACTTAGATTGACCCTAAGAGCATGAGACTGATGGAGGTGGCTGAAAACTTAGGTCTAGATTAAAGGTGGTCAATCAAGTATGAGGGGATCATACTTAGATTAAACTTGACTTTTGAGGTTTACCAGTCGACTGATAGTATTGCTCAGTCGACTAATCGAGTATTCAATACTCGGGAGCTCAGTTGACTCGTAGCAGTCGACTGGTGGGTAGTCGCCTGCAGCTTGACTACTGCTATGGCTCTAGCAATCGACTAGTTGTTGGAAAAATCCAACGTTTGGACTTACATATGTTAAAATTAAATGTGCGTAGCTGTTTTTTTGGTAGTCCAATTAAAGTGATCTACTAAGATTTAAAGTTTGGACTAAAATAGGATATTAAATTATCATGGAATTAATGTATAGATACCATAAAGTAATTTTCAATTTGTTGAGGGACCAAATTGAAAATAAAGCATTTATTTTATTAAATAGGGTTATGGTCCCCAAACGACGGTTCTATTCGATGCTTTTCTGTATTCTCTCTACAGAACGACAAAAGACCTAAGAGGAGAGAACCGAACGTTTGAAAGATCATACCAGGTGATTCAGATTCAATTTATGGATTCAGGTACGCTTCCGTGTTTTAGTTTCCTTTTCCGATTCTCGATTTATCATGCTAGAGATATAATTGGATTCAAATTATAAAGTTCTTGAGGATTATAAGCATGTGGTTTTGTGATTTTGAATCCTGACAATTGGTATCAGAGCCTCTCTGCGCATGATACTCTGAGAATTTGGAAGATTTTTTTTTTCATTGACGTGAAACTAGGGTTTTAATTGTTCTTAAATTTTGATGAAATTATCGCTGGGTTATATGGATTTCATGGGTATTATATATTTTAATTTAATTCCATATACGGTTTGTGAATCATCATGATTTGAGTTTTGTTTTTATCCGGTTGATTAAAATCACACCCATTTACAAGTGTGATTTCACGTTGCATGTTTTAATTGTGTTTTTTTTTTTGGTGAAATTGATTAATGACATAATCAGGATGTATGTACAAGTAAGATTCGATAAAAAAAAAAAAATACTTTGCATACACATACAGTAACTTTCGAAACCCATTTTTGTGTGTGTTGCGATTTACAAAATTAAATGTGTGAGTTGCGACGCTCACTATTCAAGGCTATGATATTTCTACAGTATTTAAATAAATAAATAAATTCATGCTTTTAATTTCAGTTTTATATGATTTGAATATTTATATATATCATATATGTACAAAAGCATGTTTCAATCGTTCTATTTCAATTTGTTTGGCACGTCTCATGTTCGTATATGATTTGTCTGATATTCAGAATGAATTTAATTAAACAAGAAGTCGTCAAAGTGACCTCTCTTGCATAGATTTATTCATTAAGAATATTAAGATGGTTGTGTATGTGTAAGTTCATGCGGGCATTAGCCGACCCAAAGGAAGGTTAATGTTTGGCCCGAAATACATATACACCTGTGGTGGTAAATACGTGACAATTATCATGTTATCCATGTGAGCAATATGTCGGCTCAAAGGAAGGCTATTGTTTGACAGGACTTATTGTCAGTATTTGATTACTACATAGAGGTGACCACTTACAAGTTAATATTACTGTCCAAAGACTTGATATTAATGTTGTGCTAGGTGTCTCGAGATGTTGCTAACTTATTTGAATTTAATGATTGTTTATTTGGTTATTATGTGAGCATGACATTATATGGTCAACAATACTTTGTCAACAAATATGGTTTTTCTTGTTCATTTGGAAATTGTCAATTTAGTCTTTCAATTAATTCCAGTATTGTGGGCACTGGTTCATTAAGTGCATTTGACAATCTATATTTACTTGACACTATTGCTTCATATAATGAATCCTTGCATGTTGACTCAAGAGGTACTAAGCGTAAATTACATAAAGAAAATTCAGCTAAATTATGGCACAAGCGTTTAGGTCATATCTCAAAAACCAGAATTGAGAGACTTGTGTCAGACGGTATTTTAGATACACTTGATTTTTCTGAACTTGATGTTTGTGTTGAGTGTATAAAAGGAAAACAGACCAAAATAAAGAGATTAGGTGCCAATAGAACTACAAACGTCTTACAATTGATATATACAGACATTTGTGGGTCATTCCCTATGGCTTCATGGAATGGTCAACAATACTTTGTATCATTCATAGATGATTACTCACGATATGGGTACCTATATCTTATTCATGAAAAATCAGAGGCACTGGACATGTTCAAGATATTTAAGGCTGAGGTTGAAAATCAACTCAGCAACAGAATTAAAAGTGTCAGATCTGATCGTGGTGGTGAGTACTACGGCAGATATGACGGTTCAGGAGAACAACGTCCAGGTCCTTTTGCTATCTTCCTAAAGGAATGTGGAATCGTCCCACAGTACACTATGCCGGAAACGCCTAGCATGAACGGTGTAGCTGAAAGACGAAACAGAACTCTAAAGGATATGGTGAGGAGTATGATTAGTCATTCCTCCTTACCAGAATCACTATGGGGAGAAGCATTAAAGACAGCAACTTATATTCTCACAGGTACCAACTAAAGCAATGTGCTAAAACACCTTTTGAGCTTTGATCAAGTAAAGCCAAGTTTAAAGCACTTTCACATTTGGGGTGTCCAATGAGGCTAGGCCTTATAGGCCAAATGAAAAGAAACTTGACTCCAAAGGAGAGCACTACTTTATTGGTTATTCTGAAAAATCCAGGGGTTTCAAGTTTTATGATCCCACTAAAAGGTCTATTTTTGAGACGGGAAATGCGGTATTCATTGAGGATGTTGAGTTTGGGGGGAGAAATAAGATTAGAGACATTATCTTTGAGGAGGAGTCGGGCTTAACGCCGACCAACGCCTCTGATAATGTGCGTTTTCATTCTGTCATTAATCAAGAAACAGATCCTGCCTCAACCGGGATAATGTACATGAAAATATTGAACAACTCCCACTTCAGGATGAATAAACTCAACAACCTCAAGAACTAATGCCATTAAGGAAATCCACGAGACTGAGGAGAAATGCTATTCCGGATGATTATGTAGTGTTTCTTCAAGAAAATGAGGAAAACAATGGTTTGATAGAAGATGATCCTATTGACTTCTATCAAGCCATGCAAGAAACAAACTCTCAAAAGTGGATTGAAGCTATGAACGAAGAGTATAAATCAATGCAAGACAATCAAGTTTGGGATCTTGTCTCATTACCTACAGGTGCGAAGCCCATTGGTTGTAAATGGATATTTAAAACCAAGAGGGACTCGAAAGGTAATGTGGAAAAATATAAGGCCCGTCTTGTAGCTAAAGGTTTTACTCAACGTGAAGGCATTGATTTTAAAGAGACTTTCTCTCCGGTTTCTACGAAAGACTCTTTTAGGATCATAATGGCTTTAGTTGCACATTTTGACCTTGAGTTACATCAGATGGATGTAAAGACAACGTTTCTCAATGGAGACATTGATGAGACAATTTATATGGTGCAACCAAACAACTTTGTATTTGGAGACCCAAAGACTATGGTTTGCAAATTAAAGAAATCCATCTATGGGCTCAAGCAGGCTTCCCGTCAGTGGTACTACAAATTTCACCAAGAAGTTGTCTCGTTCGGTTTTGAGATAAATTTTGTTGATGATTGTGTGTATCACAAGTTCAGTGGGAGTAAATGTATATTTTTAGTGTTGTATGTCGATGACATACTGCTTGCCACCAATGATTCAGGATTGTTGCACGACACCAAGAGCTTTCTTTCAAAGAGATTTGAAATGAAAGATCTTAGGGAAGCCTCTTTGTTACAGGAATCAAGATACACCGAGATCGTTCTCAGGGCATTCTTGGGTTATCACAAAAGGGCTATATAGAAAAAGTGTTGCAAAGGTTTGGCATGCAGAATTGCAAACCAGGAGATTCCCCTGTGGCTAAGGGAGACAAGTTCAGTCTCAGTCAGTGCCCTAAAAATGATCTTGAGGTTAAGGAAATGCAAAAGATTCCATATGCTTCGGCTATTGGAAGTCTGATGTATGCTCAAGTTTGCACAAGACCTGACATAGCGTTTATTGTTGGTATGTTGGGCAGATATTTAAGTAACCCTGGTATGGATCACTGGAAAGCAGCCAAACGGGTTATGAGGTACCTACAGAGGACTAAGGATTACATGCTCACATATAGGAAATCAGATCAGTTGGAGATCATAGGGTATTCTGATTCTGATTTCGCTGGATGCCAAGATAGTAGGAGATCCACTTCAGGCTACATTTTTCTGTTGGCTGGGGGAGCTGTTTCATGGAGAAGTGCTAAGCAGACACTAGTAGCACCTTCTACCATGGCAGCAGAATTTGTAGCATGTTATGAGGCATCCAATCAAGGAATATGGCTACGAAACTTTGTCACTGGGCTGCGCATAATTGGAGGTATTAAAAGACCACTAAAGTTATATTGTGACAATAACTCAGCGGTGTTATATTCCAATAACAACAGGAGTTCTACTAAGTCAAAGCACATTGACATAAAGTTCCTGGTTGTGAAGGAAAGAGTACAGAGTGGACAGATTGCGATAGAGCATATAGGGACAGACTCAATGATAGCGAATCCGCTGACTAAAGGATTACCACCCAAGGTCTTTCATGAGCATACTGCACATATGAGTGTTGTATTGTTTCAGGATTCTTTGGTTTAGTGGGAGTCTGTATATATATTTATTTATTTATTTTCTATTGCTCTATACTATGTTATGGACACATTCATTGTGTAATTTGGATATTTCTGTACAAATATAAAGTATTCAATTTTATTCCACCCTGTTATATATGATTGTGGTTGATCTCACTAAGGAATAAAGTTGGACCAGTTGGAAATAGACATGTACAGATCACATTGCATGCAATTTCCATGCTATACACCCATGATTGATCTATGTCATTTGATTGTATTGGTATATGTGATTATTGATGGGTTTAGTCACACTTAAAGCGATGAAAATCTCTTTAGTCCTATATCAATACAATTAATGGACGAGATTGTTTAAGGGATATCCTTATTTGTGACAGCAAAATTTGAGCTCATAAGGTAATGCACATTTATCCGGTGATATTTGTAGTCCAAGTGAGAGATTGTTGGAAAAATCCAACGTTTGGACTTACATATGTTAAAATTAAATGTGCGTAGCTGTTTTTTTGGTAGTCCAATTAAAGTGATCTACTAAGATTTAAAGTTTGGACTAAAATAGGATATTAAATTATCATGGAATTAATGTATAGATACCATAAAGTAATTTTCAATTTGTTGAGGGACCAAATTGAAAATAAAGCATTTATTTTATTAAATAGGGTTATGGTCCCCAAACGACGGTTCTATTCGATGCTTTTCTGTATTCTCTCTACAGAACGACAAAAGACCTAAGAGGAGAGAACCGAACGTTTGGAAGATCATACCAGGTGATTCAGATTCAGTTTATGGATTCAGGTACGCTTCCGCGTTTTAGTTTCCTTTTCCGATTCTCGATTTATCATGCTAGAGATATAATTGGATTCAAATTATAAAGTTCTTGAGGATTATAAGCATGTGGTTTTGTGATTTTGAATCCTGACACTAGTGTGTTATACCAGTCAACTGGTTACTGACAGTCGATTGTCATTGATAGACATTCGACTAGCTATAAGTGGACAGGGCATAGAAGGTCTCATAGTCATCTGGATAATTGACTATTGGTTTGGCAGTCAACTGCTAGTAAGGGCAGTCGACTGCTAGAGTATCCGTTGGGCGAAAGCCTATGTGGATTAGTTCGTTGTGAGACAACAGATAGGAGCAGTCGATTGAGGTCATTTGGTAGTCAACTGTCAGGTGCGAAATCAGCCAGCATAATGCTTTAAATGGAGCTCGAGATGGAGGATTTCAATAGCGGTTCTAGGGGCAATTTTGAGGCGAAGTGATGCTACATTTCAAGCCTTCAAAAATGTCCTAAAGCAACCAAAGTGCAAGCGATCAAAGTAATCTTTTATAAAGTGTTCTTTACTTGTATTTATTTTTGTATTTTATTTTTGATTGTCCTAAACACTTATTATAAGAGATTTCTCCATCTCCGGTGTCATATCGAGAAGGAAAAATTTGTTAGTGATGGTGTGCATCACTAGAGCTCACTCTAGAGCTCGATCGTAAAGTAGAAACTATGGTTCTGAATCATGTTAAATTGTTGTGTGTTTGTCTTATATTTATCTTCGTATATTTATAATTCCGTTGTGCTAACATTGTTGTAGACAAGCACGATCACAAGAAATCGACAAACCGCTATTCATCTCGCTCCTCTAGCGCAAACTGATTCCAAGTACACATAGTGCTTCTCATTTTCCTAAGTACACATAGTGCTCTCGCGAGCACTCATAGGACTCAACCGCTCTGCTTTGCTTCTGTCTTGGCTCGATATTAATTCCCGAGCAATCGACCGCTCAGATTCTTATAGCCCGAGCATCGACAAAGTATCCGAAGTACCAACAACTCGAGCACCAACAGTACTCGCCCGCTCCGATTCCCAATAGCCCGAGCACCAACAGTGCTCGACCACTTTGCTTCTCAATAGCTCGAGAACCAACAATGTTTTCCTGTGCTCGGCCGCTTCGTGTCTCATTCGACTTGGTTGTTTTCCAACTCGGCTCGTCTTGCTTGCACTAGCCAAGTGCTCGGCCAGCTTCCTAACACTACATTGTTTCTCAATCTCAACTAGTTGTGTTCTTACTCGACTAACTAGATGGTAAAACTACGTTGTTAATATCATTTCTACATATAAATTTTTAGACTTTACTAGTACCTCAGTACATGTTATATACTTTGTAACAGTGGGTTTCTTGAATTTAACAAAAAATCGTCTCGATGACTCCAATCTCAGGACAACATGAAAAGACACTTAGTGCATGATGTCCTTGCTTTCCACAAATGCATTTCGGGCAACTGAGGACGCTGGATCAACTCAGGACAATCAAGAATTCGAATATTATGGACCTTGGGGAAATCACCAGTCTCCACTTCATCCCACACCTCCCAATTTTTCATATTGCTAAATAGCAAGTGTTTTAGAGACAGAAATGCATTTCTGTTTTGAGAAGAAGACGGAGATGGTGTTGGCGTGGAGCAAAATTCACGCCCCACATGTCGTACGCCATCCATATTTACTATCTCAAGATCTTGCAGAGCAGGAAGTTGGCCCAATGGTGGAAGTTTACTGCAATTTCTACAGCCAAATAAACTCAAACTGGTCAACTTAGTGAAGGATAAATCGCCCACCCATCCAGCAAATTTTTCACCTGGATACTCATGTATTTGAAGTGTCTTGAGATTCACGTGCGGATGGAGGTACTCGAGTTGCCACTCTGCCTTCTCTTCATCTAGTTTGGAACTGTAAAAAGAATCCAAACGATCTGAACCCCAAAACAATGTCAGAGAATCAAGATACCTTTTTATCATCAAAGGGGGTTCTGAGTTTGAACATTCGTTCATATCTCTTATATTACGAATAGAGATTTGCCCTCTGAGTTTCATCAAACTAATGAATTCTCCTATGTGGCAATGCTCTTTTTCACGGCTGACTTTGAAAAAGGTGAGCGTCTTCAAGTCGGTCAAGTTTCCAATTCCAGATGGAAGAAAGGCAACTTGGTAGAGGAGCAAAAGATGACGCAGATTTATCAAGTTTCCAATCTGCCTTGGGAGTTCACGAATATTTGTATATTGCATATCGAGAGTTTGCAAGTCGTAAAGGCTGCATATGGACTCTGGAAGACTCTTTATAGCAGTATTTTCTATAGAAAGGTAACGAAGTAGCTTGAGGTTGCCCAATGAATGAGGTAGCTCTGTGATGCTGCTGTAGCTCAGATCCAGAGTTTGCAAGTTGTAAAAGTTGCATATGAACTCTGGAAAACTCTCTACCTCAGTATTTGCTATAGAAAGGTAGCGAAGCAGTTTGAGGTTGCCCAATGAATCTGGTAGCCTTGTGATGTGGCTGTGGCTTAAATCAAGCGTTCGTATGCATTTGAACTTTTGGAAAAGATCATCAAAGACTTCAAAAGTTTTGTCTCGTCTTGCAATAGAAAGTCTCCAGTAAGACTCGAGTGGTCTTCTAATAAAAAATGACCGCAGAAGTTTTAGTGGTGGAAGATCTTTTATGTTCCCCTCATCTCGTTCGACGTTGACCATCAAGTGTCGAATCTTTTGTAATTTCTTCGTATCTAATTTGTTATCCATCACGCAGAGGCATTCATCCTGCGCTACATATTGTGCAAGATCGCGAACAAGATCATGCATAAAAAAGGAGCTCCATTTCTGGTATATTATTGACCTCTCGGCCAATCTTCTTATGTAATTTCTGCCTACGTCCTCTGCTCTCTTATTTCCATCGAGAGGAAGAAGACCTTGTGACAGCCATAATCTGACTATTTCTTTCGAGCATAAAGGCACGTCTTTGGGAAACAAGGACAGGTATTGGAAGCATCTTTTCAATTGGATCGGCATGCAATCATATGATATTTTAAGTGCTGGTAAAACTTCGATTGTTCTTTCACCTAATTCCCATATCTCACTTTCTATGATGTCCGTCCATGAATCTTCATCTTCTTCATTTCTCAAAGCACCCCCGATCAACTTGGCAGCCAAGGGCAAGCCTTTGCACTTCTCTACTATCTTCCGACCGATGTCTTCGAGATCTGGACGCAGAGTTTTATCTGCTCCTCCCAAAGCCACTTTCTTGAACAATGACCAGCACACATGAAATGGCAAGCAATTCAAGTCGAGAGGTCTTCTCGTCTCCATAATTCTAGCAACTGGTTGATTCCTGGTGGTCACTATAACTTTACCCACTTTAGCTGATACTAAGGGCTTTCTTAATTCATCCCACAGCGTGAATTCTTCGTTCCAAACATCATCTAATATCAGCAAAAACTTTTTCCCCTGCAGATTCTCTCGCAGTGCATGTTGGAGGCCATCTAGTTCTGGATGAACTTTCTCTTTTGTAAATGATTGTAGAATCTTCTCGGTCAAATTAACAACATGAAAATTTTCAGATACGCAGACCCATCCTCTGAAATCGAAATAGCTTTTCACTCTTGGATCATTATAGACAAGCTGAGCAAGTGTTGTTTTACCCAGTCCCCCCATCCCAATTACAGCAATTACAGAAACTCTATTCTCTGCTGTATCAGTATCATCCTCTGACAGTAGCCATTCAACCAGCATATCCTTTTCTTCTTCTCTTCCAAGAACATCTGATTCGACCACTAAAGAGCCTGTTTCGCGGTTCTTGTCTAGGGGCGAGGGGTTTCTCTTTCTCTTTCTCTTTCCAGCTTTCTTAGGCAACATTAGGAGATTCCACTCTTTGGTGATCTCATCGAACCTTTTCTTTATCTCCGCAGCTTTATTTGCTAGTTCATACACAGTTGCAGTATCCACAAAAGCAATCACTGAAGAATCACGTACCTTTTCTGTCCCAAGGTCGCTCTCTCTTGCCACATGCAGTTGTTTGGAACGCAGCACCTCGTACTCGTACTCTTCCACTGCGTCTTCAGCGTCATAGGCAACATCTTTGAGCTCGCTCAGCCAAAGCTTCACCGAGTGACTTGTTACAGGATTCTCCTCCTCTGAGTCAGCAAGTCTGGCTTGGATTCTCCTCATCGTCTCTGTCAGCTTACTCATCTTTTGCTCAATATTGTTGTGTGGCAACGAAGAAGAAGATGACGTTGACGGTAAAGCCAAGCTATGCAGCTTGGCTACCATCGTGGTGAACATGGAAGACAGGAAGCCTCCTCCAGCCATTGATCTTCTCTATTTTCTTGTTGGATATTATTTAGGTAGGCAGAACCGCGGAAGGAGCGAACTTATGGTGAATTAAGGGATGTACACGATACATAGAACTACTATAGTTTATGCATCAAGTCTTCCCCTTCCCCCTTTCCGGGAAGTTGCAATGCGCAGCCAAACTGTTGACCTCTTCTTGAAGATGACATAATTATTAATTATTATCAACTTTCCGAAAAGTTTTTTTCCCTCATATATTTAGCGTCATAATTTTCTAAATTTCTTTTTTCAAAAACATTGTACGGTTGAATAATTGGGATAATGTGTTGGATTCTCATCGTAAGAGCGACACAACAAGTGGCTTCGAAGTTCGAACTGTCAACTTTTGCATGTTTTTTCTATTCAATTATGTATTGTCCTATATTTATCATCGGCATTCTCATCATAAAAGTGGCCCGCATGGATACGAATACAACGATGAGAGTTGAGAAATATTTTATAGAAAAATATAATTTAATTTTTTACTGTAATATTATTCGATGATAAATTTAAAAAATATTCAGATTTACTCTAGAATCAAGAAGCTATCGATTTACGTAATACGATTTATTTCAGATTTGATCGCTGCTCAAGAATGACGTCACTATAAAGTCAAGACTGAATCGTAAAAAATTTAAAGTACTTTTTTTATTTATCTTTGATGGTCCGTAGAAATCACACTTGGGCTCCGATATTATCAAATTCAATTATTGACAAGATATTTCGAAAATTTATAGGACAAGTTCAATTACTTTTAAGAATTAATTAAATCGAAAATTCGGATATTCCAGCTCAATTTAAAAAAAACAAAGAAAATCGACTCCAAATTTCATTGTCAAAGTTTTTTTTATGAGTAACTATTTCTCATAAATTTAAAATAACTTGAATATTGTAGTTTTTATCATCAAATATAAAAATAATTATTTTATACGAATTCATAAAAATTGCTTCCAGAATAATTAAGCGAAGCCGCATGTCTGCATTTGCTTGCTCTGGGTGAATTTAAATCTAACTTTAGTAGGTCGATGAAGACAAACAGCTTAGGGACCAAAGGATTTTTATTTTGCTCACGAGAATCTCTTATCTTTCTCGAGCTCTCTTATTTTCGTTCGTACGTTCTCAGTCCGATGCTTATTTGATCGTCGGAGGGATCACATTAACAATCCTAGTCCCCATTAGCCCGTGTTGAATTGCAGGATCATCGAGTGATAAGGGGCACCTCAGCAAGAAGAAAATATGTCATTCAAAAACTCTCCTAAACTACTCATGTTTCTCTTCAGAGCATGTTCCATTCTGAGATTTAAAAGGGGGCATCTAGTAAGAACCGCGATTTATCTGTGGTCTCCATCATGATATGTCCGTGGTCCAATCGACGGGCGGAGTCCTAGCTGAGCAAGGGGATGAGTTTTTCAATGGGAACTACAATCTATCCGTATTTCCCACTATGACCATGAACTGCCCCCATGATCAATCTGTGGCCACGATCATAGCACACCGTTACTATAACCAGATAATTTAGAATTTGAGGTTTTTTCCATTGAGTTTTTTTTTTACTTTTTCGGTTTGGTTTATAAATTTTTATTGTTTCTTTTATTTGTTTGAGTTTTTCTTCTCCCCTAACTTATTTAAATATGGGTCAAGATTCTTGTAATTCATTCATTATTCATTTAATAGTATTTTTTTTCATTTAACCTAGAGATAGATCCTCTTCGTTTGTGAATTCCCTCCTTTGATTCTCTTCTAACTTCGCACATGGAAGGATTGTCTATTCCATTATCTCATCTGCGTCAGTTGTTATCAAAGTCCTAGATCCATAGATGATCATCATAGTTATGGTCGTGATAAATAGGTTCCAACTGAGGAAGCACACCCCAAGATCGGAGTACCATCAAGTTCATCGAAGATCTGTAGAGACAAGTCGCGGAGCTATCTCAGTGCCTATTTGGGTGCGATTTGGAAGACCATGAGATATTGTATTGATGCTCTACCTCGAGTTTTAAAAATTTATATCATCGAGACTACCATGGTCACAAAGAACAGTATAGAGACCTTGGATTTCGCATCGATCTCCTTGAATTTTTCTGCACCCTACAAATAGAAAAGTTTATTGATTGGATTAATGAAGTTGAATGGATTTTTTATTTCAAAGAAGTTTCTGATCGTATTAAAGTAAAGTTAGTTGCTATTAAGCTTAAGAGTCAAGTCTCAGTTTGGTGGGAGCAACTCAAACGCTCATAAGAGAAATAGGACAAAACCAAGATTATATATTGAGATAAGATGAAAAAGAAAATGAACTTTCATTTCCTTCTTTTTGGCTATACCCAATCATTTTTTCAACATTTTCATACCTTAAGATAGGACACTCGATCAATCGATGAGTATACGAAAGAGTTTTACTAGTTAGTTGCTCGGAATAATTTATACGAGATCGAGGAGCAGTTAGTTGCTCGATATATGAGAGATTTGTGATAATCTTTTCAAGATGCTCTCAATCTACATACTTTTTGGATTGTTTCTGAATCCTATCAATGTGAGTTGGCATTTGAAAAGCGATAAAATCAGAAACCCACGATTTAGAGCAATCAGGAAAGCCGACTAACTCACTCCCAAGAGTCTCGTTCAACCTCGTCAACACCCTAGGTTCTTCCTAACTCTACTTTCAAATGCTTTCATTGATAGTGAACCAGAACATAAGTCTAATGAATGCAAGAGATTCATTAGCCAAAAAGAGAAAAACATGCTAATTGAAGATCTAAAAGACAATGAGATAGTCAATGATCCAATGTACGATGAAGGCAACAATGATGAGATATTTTATGGAGATGACCATGAGACACTGGTCGTTCGTAAGACCCTTCTCACTCCCAAGGACGATGTTAGGGATGATTGGTTGAAGATAAATATTTTTCACACAACATGCACCGTTGTGGATAAGATATGCAAGATGATCATTGATAGTGGCAATTGTGAAAATGTAGCATCCAAGAGAGCCATGCATAAACTATAGTTAAAGACGGACTGACCCGAAATCGTACAAGTTATCTTTGCTAAACAAAAAGAATGAGATAACAGTGAATTAAGATGTCTCGTTTCTTTTTTCATTGGCAACAAGTATTTTGATAAAGCATGGTGTGACATAGTAGTCATGGATGCATGCCACGTATTATTGGGATGACCTTACCAATATGAATGCAATGCTATCCACGATGATCGAAAAAACACTTATATCTTTTATCTCATAAGGAAGAAGATTGTGCTACCTCTCTTATGGGAGGATCTCTCTCCAATGCCAATATCTTCTACTTCTACTTCTACTCTCCTCTCTATGTCTAGATTTTTAGATGTGATAGCACAAGAAAATGTCGTCTATGCTCTACTACCTCACTCAAGTAGCCTATTGGACTCAAAGGTAGATCTATTGGAGGAAATACAACAATTACTTGGAGAGTTTGCTAACTTCATGCTAGAGGATCTTCCTCCCGGACTACCACCTACGAGAGGCAACCAACACCAAATTAATCTTATCCCAGGATCAAGTCTACCTAATTGACTAGCTCATCGTTTTAGCCCGAAGAAGGCCGAGGACATATAATGATAGGTGGTGGAACTCTTAGAACGAGGATACTTCTGAGAGAACAGGAGTCCTTGTATCATTCATGCCCTACTTGTTCCAAAGAAGGATGGATTATGATGTATGTATGTGGATAGCCGAGTTATCAACAAGATCACCATGAAATATAAATTTTTGACTCCCTGATTAGATGATATATTGGATCAGCTAGCCAATTCGAGAGTCTTTTCTAAAATAGATCTAAAGAGCGAGTATCATCATATTCGGATCAAGCCAAGTGATGAATGGAAAACAACATTCAAATGCCACATAGATTATATGAGTGGATGGTCATGCCTTTAAGACTATCTAACGCTTCGAGTACTTTCACGAAATTCATGCACCAGGTACTACGATTTTTTATCGGCAAGTTTGTAGTGATTTACTTTGACAATATTCTTGCTTATAACCCAGCTTGATCATTGCATTTTGATCACCTACAAGTGATTTTTAAAAAATCAAGATCGGAGCAATTATTTCTCAGTTGGAAGAAATGTTCTTTCTTTTCCACATAAGTGGCTTTCCTCGGATTTATTGTCTCCACGAAGGGTGTACATGTGAATCCATCGAAGATATACACTATCCTAGAGTGGTTAGCACCCCTACCTTGCATGGCATTTGAAGTTTTCATGGGTCAGTTTTTTCTATCATCGATTTATCTGAAACGTTAGCACTTTGACAACTACTATCATTAAGTGTCTAAAAGGAAAATTTTCAAATGGTCTAAAGAAGACAATGCTAGATTTCGGTTAATCAAGCATAAAATGATTGAAGCTCTAATCCTAGCACTTTCTGATTTTGAGAAAGTATTCGAGGTACATTGTGACATCTCGACAATTAACGTTGGAGGAATTCTTAGTCAAGAAGAATGACCCTTTATTTCTTTAATAAAAAATTATTGAACTCTAAATAGAATTATTCTACTTATGATATCGAATTCTACACCATCATCTAGTCCTTGAAGCATTGGAGGCACTATCTTATACAACAGGAATTCATTATCTTTACGGATCATGAGACCTTGAAATTCATCAATGGACAACACAAATTGAGAAAACAACATGCTAAATGGATGACATTTATAGGAGTTTACTTTCACAATAAGACATCAAGCAGGGATTCTAAATCGTGTAGGAAATGCTTTGAGCCAACGATCTTCCTTACCACTGTGTGGGATGGAGTTACGGGGTTCAAATCTTTTATGGACTATATACAACGGACCCATCCTTTGGTAAGATCTTTCAAGAAGTCACAAAAGGTCTTCACAATGACTTTATGATACATGATGACTTCTTATTTCGAGGGATACAACTATACATTCCAGATTGTTCCTTAAAACTAAAGATTTTGGGTGAATTGCATAACGAGGGACATTTCGACTATGATAAGATGTTAGCCCTCATATCATCCTATTTTTATAATTTTATTGGCCAAAGCTGAGAAGTGATGTAACATATTTTGTGGGCAGATGTCATGTATACCAGCAAACTAAGGGGACCCTCACTAATGGTAATCTATATACCCCTTTACTCATTCCCGAAGCTCTGTGTGGATCGACGTCAACATGGATTTTATACTTGGATTATCTCACACCCAGAGAGCATTAAATTCTATCTTAGTAGTGGTTGATAGGTTCTGCCAAATGACACACTTTGTGGCTCATAGAAAAACCATGGATGCAGTACGAATTTCATATATTTCAGAGAGATGCTTCGATTACATGGAATTCCATATTTTATTACCTCAAATTAAGATGCCAAATTCATCAATTAATTTTGAAAGAGCTTATGGAGTAAAATAGAGATTTGATTAAATTTTAATAGTACATATCACCCATAAATAGATGGACAGGCTGAGGTGGTCAATCAAAGTTTGGGTAACTTATTGAAGTGTCTAGTAGGCTCCAAGCCAAAGCAATGAGATTTGACTCTACCTCAGGTAGAGTTCGCTTACAATATGTCAAAGAACAAAACCATTGGGTTTATCCCTTTCGAGATAGTTTATGGACGAAACCCCCTTAGTGTGTTAGATTTAATCCCCATCTCATATGCCAAGCAGCACAACTCTAAGGCGAGATAGATGACTCGGCATAAGTGGGAATATGGCCACTTAGCGACCCCCTGCCACTCATCCCAGGGGTGAGCACTTTCAAGGTATCCATAAGCAAGTCAAGTAGACTATCAAGAAAAGTAACACTAAGTACAAAGAGCAAGTTGATCATCATTGCTATCAAGTACCTTTCAATGTTTTAGATTTAGCATGGGTTGTATTAACCCGTGATCGTTTTTCTATTGAAGAATACAATAAGTTAAAGGAGCGAAAGATTGGGCATTGTGAAATTCTATAAAAGATCAATGATAATGCATGCTTATCGATTGCGTTTCCCTAGCCACCTAAATCCCTCTGATGTGTTCAATATCAAACATTTGAGTCCTTACGTAAGTCATTGTACTTCGTTCAGTTACGTATTGCTAAAGTCGTACCCATGTGGTTCATGGTACGTAATCCGTCGATTCAACCCAAGTGTTGGTCATCATTCAAAGACTCTCATAGTCTGTCCATATTCTCCTTCTCGGGTATATTCCATTTTGAGACATGAAGGGGGGAATCAAATAAGACCCACGATCTACCTGTGGTCCCCACCACAATCATGGTGTCTACCACAACTTGACCATGGTTCAGCCCACAGGCATGGTCCAAGCTGAGTGGATGGGGCGGGAGTTTTCAATGGAAACCATAGTTTACCCGTGGTCCCCACCATGATCGTAGTGTGTTGCCGCTTCAGCTGGATAATTTAAGATTTTAGGCTTTTTTGTTTATTTTTTTTTACTTTTATTGTTTAGTTTATAAATTTTTATTATTTCTTTTGTTTGTTCTAATTGTTCCTTTTCCTTAGCCTATTTAGACATGGGTTAAGACTCATGTAATTCATTCATTATTTAGTTAACCTAGAGGCAAATCATCTTCATTTGTGAGTCCCCTCCTCATTCAATTCTCTCTGCCCCTCTCTTTTAACTTCACTCATAGAAAGATTGTCCATCCCACTACTCTGCCTGCATCACTGAGTCAATCAAATCACAAATGGAATAGTTGGAAAAGAGGAAGGGAGTTACTCGAGAGTGGAGGGAAACTATCAAATTGGTGTTATTTATGAGAAAAAGATAAAAAGTTACAATAGTGAGCAACCGAAGAACTACAGTAGACTCCTGTATGGAGGAATCAAAGGAGCGATGATGATCACCTCTCCTAGTGGTCATAGAAACTATCGGAGGTCCTATTTCATGGGAACAACTCTCGTGAATAATAACTATGTAATAAGGGAAATCTTATGATAGGGATAAACACTCTTGCTGAAGAAGGGGAGGAGGTAACTTCGTAGAGGTTGCGCTTGCACTTGAGCCCACAACTCAAAGCTTAAGAGCTACTACTTCAACCTATTTTTTGAAGAAGGGAACGACAACATCTTGAGGGAGGAATTATCCCCTCATTTTCGCCAGTTTCACATCAACGAGTACACTGACACCAGAAATCCAGAGGAGCGCCTGAGCCGCATTGAGAACTCAACCCTCTTACATCAGTACTCGAGGGAGGGAAGTGTCAACCTTTCTCAACCCCCCCCCTCCCCCCCGCACGTGCGCGCTCGGGGTTAACATCAGACAACCTGAGTCTATACAATCTTTCGACAACTTCGTAACACTAGTCTCTTATCACTTCTCTAGTTCTAAGAGATATCAGTATGCTCCTCTTAGTTTGTTTAATCTCAAGAAAAAGTGATAGGAATCTTTGAAGGAATATATATAATGGTTTCTCCAAATTGCCTTGGAGATACTTGGCTATGATAGAAATCTTGATGGGCATCTTTGCACAAAGACTTCAAGAGGGGGACTTTTTTTGCTCGTTAGTGAAGAAGTCCTCACAAGACAGCCACGAGCTTCTCACTCGCATGGGAAAGTATATTAGTATAAAAGAAGCTCAAAATGACCATCAAGAACAATGGTCTCGATCGGTTGAGGCAACAGAGCGTCAAGTAGAGGCACAATTTTGTTCTTGACTTGCCCCTCCCCATTTTCAACCTTATGTTTTCCCTTTGTGGGTTTTGAAGGAAAAAAGCTATACATATATGTGAGGAACACTAGATATTTAGAAGATTGATGGGGGTTGAGTGGAGATCTCATTGTCCAAAAGCTCTCATTTACTATGTCTTCCATCAAGAATACTAAGATAGGTTTGAGCAAGAGCTGGAAAGACTTATTGGTACCCACCCTCAAGTGTTGGTCATGTTAACAACCTCTCCCCTTCATCAGTATTTGTTACCTTAGTGTTATCCCATGAGGCGCAGGCCTCCTGATGTTGGGGCCATAGCAACGAAACCATCCAAAAGAACAAGATGGGACACTTGCATAAGAAAAGCAACCCGTCTAATGATAAGATCACCTTGAATCGGTTCGCCTTGAAATTTAGTTTGGGGAAGGATATTGACGCCACACTCAAGAAAGATAAGAAGGTGAGTGATAAGACATGGGTGTTTTGATCGCCACAAGTTGCCTTGATAAGATCAGATTTAGTTCTTTGCCTAAGAACTCGAAGGAAGCTCTCACAATAGAGAAAACTCAGATTTCATTCCATCAAAAACTGCCTTTAACCATACAAGAGTTTCCTATATATAGACTTAGTGGAAGTTGAAACAAAAACCTACTACACTTCCCACTAAGCACTAATTATGCACCATTATCATGCATGCATGAATGCATGACATTTATTTTCCACTAATGCACCCACTAATCCCTAATACTAGCTTAGGAACTCTCAAAAAGGCACTAAAACCCAACTTCAAAAGTCACTCTAGAAAAATCCCCCAAAATACATACGAAAATGGTTCTCATGTTGGCTCAATTTCATTTTAGTTGAAGGAATGTGATCCATTTAGTTATTGTCTCCATTGTGCATTGATCCTCCTTTTCCTTGAGCTCCATTATTAAGCCTTCTAAGGTTTGCTTCATTTTTTTAGTCTTGGACCTTGTCGTGGGTCCTCCAATTCCCTTCAATGCCTCTTCATCCTCGACTTTGTCTTGTAAGCTTGAAACCTGTGAGATATCAAAAAATTAAAATACCCATTATTAATTGATAAATTATCTTAGGTAATTTTACAGGAATTTTTAGAAATTTTTCTGGAATTAAACGGGGCGTGTACGAGATATTTACGGGGATAAAAAAACAGACTTTTAAAAAACCTATTTAGATTATTTAAGGGGATTAATTAACCTAAGTTATAAATAAAATTAGGTTTCTTAATTTTCCAGATTTTTCCTTTTTCTTCCGCTTCTCTCCTCACTCAACCATCACAATCTCTCCGCGACTTCTCCCCTCGCAACTTCTTCTTCTCGCAATTTTTTCTCTACACGCCGCCTTGGTCATTGCCGCTCCCTTCCTCCCCCGCATGCGCCTGCTGCCAAGCCAGAGGCCGGTGTCACCGCCTTGGTCGTTGCCGCTCCCTTCCTCCCCCGCGTGCGCCTGCTGCCAGGCCAGAGGCCGACGTCGCCACCTTGGTCGTTGCTGTCAAGTGGCCATCCGCTGCCACCAGGAGGTTGATCCAAGGCCGATCTCCACCCCGAGCTCGTGTCGTCGCCCATCGCTGCCTCCCCGAGCCAATCGTCTCTATTCGTTGCGCCTAGGTCACTGTCGCTGGGGGTGACAGCCTCGCCGTCGTCGTAGCCCTCTCTTCCACCGACGTGCTGCTCGACTTGCGGCAGCCTCCTCATCTTCATTGTGGCTGACATCTGTCCGGTGGGAGGTTTGGTTGGAGGGTAGAACGCCGACTATGCAGTCGGGTGAAGGCCCTTCTTCGGGAATGAGTGTGCTGCCCTGTCCGGCGGTCATCAGAGCAAAAGGAATGCCGGCTGCAGATCCAGCGGAGATTCGGGCGGGTACTCGATTGGAGCAGGGGTTTGCCACGGGAATTAGGTGAGTGAAGCTTATTTCCCTTGATCTCATAAGGGATCCAACTCTGAATGCGTTTCTTTGGTGTTAGCTTAGATCTCTTTGGTGGAAAAAGACAACGACAGGGTAGGGGTGGCTGTGAAAGGGGGGTTGATGCACAACAACCTTGCCGACAGATTGGTGTTGGCCCGAGCTGGGTAAGCTTGATCTATCTCCTCTCTTTTTAGTTGTAAATTGATAGATTATGGGTTGTGCGACTGTGATTGGAGATTACTGTTGATTGAGAGGATTGTGAGGTTCTATTTGGGTGTTTTCGGCTATGAAGTTGTGGAGTGTTGTGATTGGTTGCGAATGAGGTTGTTCTTGGCCGCGAAGGGGCTGTGAAAGTGTTAGATAAATTAGTGAAATTGGGAGTTGATTTGGGTTAATTAGTTTATGTACAAAATTGGCTTAGGATTCGATTTGATGGTGGATCGTATCATGGTACTTAACAATGGTTATGTTTTATGCAGATTTCGGTCACGAGACAGGTCCACGAGCATAGAGACACTTGGTATTTTTCATAGCAGGCGGGTATTTTGATATATCTTTTAGATATTGTCATATTGATATGCTTAGTTGGTTATAGCTTGCAATAATTTTTATATTTTATCTGCCTTGTATGTCACTGTGCCATACATGATACATGCATTGCTATCTTAGTCGATACTATCTTGATACATGCACTTGATTAGATTTTAGATATACCTTCCCTGTTTTACCTAGGACATTGATATGTACCCATTTGTTTGTGCATATTATTCGGAGACGTATTTTGGTTGGTGTTACATCCTTTAGTGTCATGCACCATCTTGCATGATTGCATGCTGGCTGGTCGGGGTTCCTTTGTAGTTGAGCCCGCAGCCAGTTACATGTTCTGCACACACAACCACTCATGGGTTAGTGGTACATCAAGAGGGTGTGTGCAGTAGCTCTGTTAGGCTTCGCTGGTCCGCTCATGGGTAGCGGTGAGGCAGCGTGGTAGCGGACAGGGATCCCTCCTCTGGTCTACAACACCGGGAGATGAGAGCTTTGCTCTCCCACTCTGTTTGGGGTAGAAGGATAGGTGTACTCCGATAGTATCCTGTCCACTTGGTCACTCAGGAGCAGTGATGACAGAGTGCACAGTTGTCATAGCCCTACCCACTCGGCTTCACCATCGCGTGTGAGGCGGCTAACTGGCGTCAAGGGTGACCATGTCATTTGCATCACATGCATATTGCATGGATGACATTTGTATTGTGTTTGCTGCATTTTGTTTGCTGCATTTTGGTTGCTGCCTTGGATGTTGCATATGATTGACATGCATACAAGATACATTTTTGTATTTGGTCTGACGACTTTATTTCTGCTAGTATGATTCATACTTCTATGTCAGGATAGGAGATTCAGGTAAGTACAATATTTTCACATTTTTTTTCTTGTATTTCCTATTATTGATTAGGAGACTGTACTGGAATGATTATTATTGTTAGATATATCTTACTATGCATATCGACTATTATCCGCTGAGTTCATTAAACTTACCCCGTTGCTTTATATTTTTTTTCAGGATGAAACTGCCAGGAGAGTCCAGCTGCCAAACCCCCTCGTCTAAATGGATTTATTTTTGTTGGTCTTATGGTTTCAGTTTTTTACTAGAAGAAATGTGTAGGACTTGTGTTTTGGTTACGAACTTGTGGATGTTTTGGTGATATTTGTTATGTCCTTATGGATTTCTATTCGAACTTTTATTCGATTGGTTTGGTTGAGTGTTCCTGCTCAGATGGCAGAAGGAGTAAGTCTAGATATGGTAGACTTTTTTTTATTTACTTTGATTATTGGCCTGAGGCCTATTTATGACCTGCATGTGTGGTTTTTGTTCCGGTCGTGTTGACCGATGTATAGTAGATCGTGTGGGTCTTGTATGCAAGTTTCGTATTGTCACCCGTACAGGGGAGATGCTGCCGTATTTTCGTCTGGCGGGGACTCCCCGGGGCGTGACAATTTATTTGGTATCAGAGCGTAGGTTCTGAGTTCCTTAGGATTTTTGAATTTTTCGGAGTTCGCCACGTTTGACAAGTTTTTGCGAGTCAATCTGGGGATTTTCGAATTTGTACAGATCTCCGACGATTTTTATGTTATGGAAATTCGAGGTATTATTGACAAGTCGACAAGATATCTCCAGACGACTAACAGGTGAATAAATTCTAGAGATAAATTCTTTAGATTTAGTGCATGATGATATGTTTATGTTGCTTACGTGGTTTATGGTATATTTTCACTTGATGCTCTATAGCATATTGCTTTGACCTTGTATTGGCATGCCCCCTATAGTTATACCCTAATTAATTTCAGCCATTGATTTCCATTAGTATGGTTTTGCTGTCGTTTACTAGATATCGATGTTATGTGTTTATTTGGTTGTGTTATTGCGGTGGATATCATGATTGAGACTAGTAGAGATAAAATGACTTAGATGAGGTTATTCCGTAGGAGCGGATCTCAGGAATGAAACATTAGTAAAACCCTAGGTGTTGGAACCCTAGGCGTAATAACCCGGATGTGCTTATTGGTATATGTTTATTCATTTACTATTTCAGTTGATATGGTGATCGGACTAGTAGAGGTTGTATGATTAGGATGTGATTAATCCTTAGAGGGTATATAATGTTGTTCATATTTTGGCTGCCACCTATATCTCCCATTCTTGGTTGAGAGAGAGTCTACAGTAGAGTCTCCCTATGGTTGCTTTGTATATCTGTGGTCGAATATGTCCCCCATGCATGGTTGAGATAATCTACTATAAGGTTATACTCTTGCGTTATTTGTTCGGAGTTGGTGATAATCGGATTTGTATGATGTCTGTATCTAGATAGCTACTTTACATCTCAAGTATCCACGAGATTTGTTCGTGGTAGCATGTTGTAACATGCATGATTAAACTGGTAGAAATGGTATAATTTAGGCTTAACTCTCTTGCCGGGCTTGTTAGTAGAATTGTTGTCCTTATTGGCCTTGATAGCCATTTCCTGTTAGCTGGGATGAAACCCTAGACTTAACCATCTTGACGTATTTATTTATAAGTCGATGATCTTTACCGACTTTGATAAACATTTCGTATTAGAGATGTTGAAACCCTCGCTTGACCACCTCAATGGGCTTAATTATTAATCGATGATCTTTATCGACTTTGATAAACGTTCTATGCTAGATGTATTGAATAACCCTAGGATTAACAACCTAGGATAATCGACTGCCCACGCGACCCATTAGTGGTAGCATGCTGTTGCGTGTAGTCAATAACTAGATATCTATATATGCTGTCTGCCCACGAGACTCATTCGTGGTAGCATGTCGTTGCCCGTAAACATTGAGTTTTTCTACTGCCTGTCTACCCACGAGTCTCATTCGTGGTATCATGTAGTTGCGCGTAGACAGTGCTTAGTATATTGATTATCGACCCACGAGTTCCGTTCACGGTAGCTCATAGATAGTTCACTTTGTATTACCTCGAGAGCCACGAGGCTTTGTCGTGATATCTGGATATGCATTGCTTGTAGATTGCAGTGGTGGTGTAAGTTACAGGTATATTTGTTATACTGCTGACCAGGTTAGTTGTAGACTGATATTGATACTCTGAGGGTTGGCTTACTATAGTTTATTTCCTTTGACTTCCATTATGTGCATTATGATTATACACTATTGTCTATCCATCCACTGAGTGGTTGTACTCACCCCCTCCTCACTTATCCTCTAGGTTAACTGATGGAGGATGTGTCATGTTAACCTACCTTCATGTCGCTCAGAGAGTCCCTTGTCGGGCTTGTCCCACTACATCGTCAAGATACTGCTTTATTTACTTTATCGGTATTGCATTTTGTTTATGCACTTTGGTTTTTGTCGCAATTTGATTTGGTATCATAAAACTATTTTACTTTAATTGATTTATGTTTAGTCGTGCATGCATGCAGTTAATAAAATACTTATATTTCTATTATTATTTCGAGATTTTTACCAGATCTGGTCCATGTATTTCTGAATATTGTCACTAAAGGGGCTCCTCCGTCATTTGGGTGACGAATATGCCCCCGAGGCGTGACAATTTTATTGGTTTACAATTTTGGTTTGTGAGTTTTGTGTTTCGAGGATTTTCTTTTCCTTGGATTTTTGGGAGTTCTCGTATTTTGGGATTAGGCAAGCTGAAGGATATCTCTGAGCTATAGGAAAAAGTATTGTCTTTAGTGGTTACCGTGTAATAGGAAGTTGACATTATGTTATTGTTAGATACTTACTCATAGTAGGAAATGCTACCTAGTGAAATGACCCCTACTCATGGTCGTGGACGAGGTCGATGATGTATTGACCTTGCGGAACCTAACCATGATTTCAGAAGTATGGACTCTTTGGTTTGTGCCGACTGATGTCGAATTAGGAAGCTAGGGATTTGGTCTGCTAGCCACCCATTTGAAGGTTAAGGAGTAAACCCTCAGAGAATATCAGTCCCTACTATTAGTGATTTGGTTATGGATAAGGCGTGTATACCTACACTAGTCAAGACGATGAAAGATCAATTTACCTTATTATAGGAGGTGTTGGATGGGATATTTATCTGTCTCAGTATTTCTTCTAGAGAAGATTAGGAACTCTTTGTTAAAAGAGAGATGAACCTTTGAGATTATGCATCGATTATCGATGATAGAATGTGGTAGTTGTAGAAGGAAATGAAGATCCTTCATTGTGGATAGAGGATCTATTTAGATCAGCTATAGGACACCTGTGTATACTCTAGGATTGATTTATGACTGGTGGGTTGATATTGTAGTGACATGGTGTCATACAATTATCATTGTCGTTGTGATGATTGTTATATATCAGCCTAGAGTAAAGAGAATGCAGGTGTGTAGCGACGATAATTTCATACTTGGTATGAATTGTATGAGCTTATGATTATCTTATTAGACTTATTGACGACTTATTCGTCCAGGGATTTGGGAAGTCGTGTATTCTAGACACGATTGGATCAGTTGTGGTCTTTGGAGTTGCGTAACTTGGCCACTGTTGATGGTGGTAGTTGGAGTTGCGCACTCGGCCACTGTAGATGGTGGTTTTCTGATATTGATTTGATTATTACCAATGCTCCAGCAGTATTCATGGATTTGATGAACCATGAATTGATGGAGTGCCTGAAGGATTATGATTGATGACTGTACCATTAGCTACCACCCAGGGAAAGCCAATGTGGTTGCTGATGCACTTAGCCGGAAGTCCCGAGGGACTTTAGCTTGCTACCGAGTTTTAGTCACGGATTTGATTCAAGGTTTCTCCGAGTTGGGCCTTGAGGAGCAGGGACCGACAGAGCAGGGCATTCTTGTTACCATGGTTGCTCAGTCATTTATCAGGACGAGAGTCCGAGAGGCTCAAGCCAGTGATCAGCATTTACGGTTCATTGGCAGTCAGATAACCTCTGGACAGCATACTGAGTTCACCCGAGATGACGAAGGTATTATTTATTTCCGGGGCAGATTATGCGTACTTCAGTCTCACCCGATCATGGAGAAGTTACTTCAGGAGGCTCATTGCTCTTGATTTGCGATCCACCCAGGCGGAACCCGCAGGTATCGAGATTTAAGGTGTTTGTATTAGTGGAACGGCATGAAGAAAGACATCACAGATTTTGTAGCTAGATGTCTAGTTTGTCAACAGGTGAAGGCTGAGCACCAAAGACCAACGGACTACCTCAGGGGATTCCTATTCCCGAGTGGAAGTGGGATCACATTACCATGGATTTTGTGGTGGGTTTGCCTAGGACACGTCAAGGTCATGACGCGATTTGGGTAGTCATTGGCCGACTAACTAAATCCGCGCACTTCTTAGCGATTCGGAAGACCGTCTCTTTGGATCGTTTGGCAGGGTCATATTGTCGGGAGATCATCAAATTGCATGGTGTTCCTTTGAGCATTATATCAGATAGAGATCCCCGGTTCACATCCCGGTTCTGGCAGAGTCTACAGCAGGCCTTAGATATACAACTCTATTTTAGTACAACATTCCATCCTCAGACCGATGGACAGTCTGAGTGGACCATTCAGACTCTAGAGGACTTGCTGAGGTCATGTGTTATGGATTTTGGGGACAACTGGCAGGATGACTTGCCATTAGGGGAATTCGCCTACAACAACAGCTATCATTAGGTTATCCAAATGACCCCGTTTGAAGCATTGTAGGGTAGACAGTGTCGTACACCCACCCTCTGGGAGGAGGTTGGGGAGGCCCAGTTGCTAGGACCCCAGAGAGCTCAGCATGAGACAGAGTTGGTCCGTACTATCAGACGTAGAATGACAGAGGCGCAAGATCATCAGAAGAGTTATGCAGATCGGAGACGAAGACCTCTGGAGTTCTCTATTGGTGATCATTTATTCCAGCGAGTCTCACCCATGAAAGGGGTGAAGAGATTTGGCCTCCGTGGTAAGCTAGCTCCTAGGTACATTGGTCCGTTTGAGATTTTAGAGAGGATCGGTGCAGTCGCTTACCGCCTAGCGCTACCACCATCTTTGATGGGTATTCATGATGTGTTTCAGGTGTCCATGCTAAGGAAGTATGTGCCAGACCCTACACATATTCTATCAGATGTGTTAGGTTCCATTCAACCTGATGTTACTTACGCAGAGGTTTTGGTACGAATTCTGGATCACAAGGAACGACAGTTGTGGAACAAGATTGTGCGACTTGTCAAGGTCGGGTGGAGTCACCACACCGATGAGGAGGCTACTTGGGAGCTTGAGAAAAAGATCAGAGCTTAATATCCCCACCTATCTACTTAAAGTACGCAAAATATACTTTCAGTACTTGTGCAACTTGAGTGTACTATCTCTTACTCATTATATTTTTGAGTGGGAAATTTCGGGACCAAATTTCTATTAGTAGGGGAGAATGTGAGATACCAGAAAATTAAAATACCCATTATTAATTGATAAATTATCTTAGATAATTTTACAGGAATTTTAAAAAAAAAATCTGGAATTAAACGGGGCGTGTACGAGATATTTACGGGGATAAGAAAAACATGCTTTTAAAAGACCTGTTTAGATTATTTAAGGGGTTTAATTAACCTAAGTTATAAATAAAATTAGGTTTCTTAATTTTCTATATTTTTCCTTTTCTTTCGTTTCTCTCCTCACGCAACCGTCACGATCTCTCCACGACTTCTCCCCTCGCAACTTCTTCTTCTTCTCGCGATTTTTTCTCCACACGCCGCGTTGGTCGTTGTCGCTCCCTTCCACCCCCGCGTGCGCCTGCTGCCATGCCAAAGGCCAGCGTCGCCGCCTTGGTCATTGCCACTCCCTTCCTCCCCCACGTGCGCCTGCTGCCAGGCTAGAGGCCGACATCGCCGCCTTGGTCATTGTCGTCAAGTGGCTAGCCGCTGCCACCAGGAGGTTGATCCGAGGCCGATCTCCACCCCGAGCTCGTGTCGTCGCCCATCGCTGCCTTCTCGAGCTAGTCATCGCCATTCATTGCGCCCAGGTCGCTGTCACCGGGGGTGACAACCTCACCGTCATCGTAGCCCTCTCTTCCACCGACGCCGTCGCTCGACTTGTGGCCGCCTCCTCATCTTCGTTGCGACTGACATTTGTCCGGTGGGAGGTTTGGCTGGAGGGAAGAATGCCGACTATGCAGTCAGGTGAAGGCCCTTCTTTGGGAATGAGTGTGTTGCCTTGTCCGACGGTCATCGGAGCAAAAGGAAGGCCGACTGCAGATCCAGCGGAGATTCGGGCGGGTACTCGGTTGGAGCAGGGGTTTGCTGCAGGAAATAGGTGAGTGAAGCTTATTTCCCTTAATATCAGAAGGGATCCAACTCTGAATGCGTTTCTTTGGTGTTAGCTTAGATCTCTTTGGTGGAAAAAGACAACGACAGGGTAGGGGTGGCTGTGAAAGGGGGGTTGATGCACAACAACCTTGCCGATGGATTAGTGTTGGCCTGAGTTGGGTAAGCTTGATCTATATCCTCTTTTTTAGCTGTAAATTGATAGATTATGGGTTGTGCGACTGTGATTGGAGATTACTGTCGATTGAGAGGGATGTGAGGTTCTATTTGGGTGTTGTCGGCTATGAAGTTGTGGAGTGTTGTGATTCGTTGCGAATGAGATTGTTCTTGGCCGCGAAGGGGCTATAAAAGGGTTAGATAAATTAGTGAAATTGGGAGTTGATTTGGGTTAATTGGTTTATGTATGAAATTGGCATAGGATTCGATTTGATGGTGGATCATATCATGGTACTTAACAATGGTTATGTTTTATGCAGGTTTCAGTCACGAGACAGGTCCACGAGCATAGAGACACTTGGTATTTTTCATAGCAGGCGGGTATTTTGATGTTTCTTTTAGATATTATCATATTGATATGCTTAGTTGGTTATAGCTTACAATAATTTTTATGTTTTATCTGCCTTGTATGTCACTGTGGCATACATGGTACATGCATTGCTATCTTAGTCGATACTATCTTGATACATGCACTTGATTAGCTTTTAGATATACCTTCCCTGTTTTACCTAGGACATTGATATGTACCCATTTGTTTGTGCATATTATTTGGAGACATATTTTGGTTGGTGTTACATGCTTTAGTGTCATGCACCATGCATCTTGCATGATTGCATGCTGGCTGGTCGGGGTTCCTTTGTAGTTGAGCCCGCAGCCAGTTACATGTTCTGCACACACAGTCACTCATGGGTTAGTAGTACATCAGGAGGGTGTGTGCAGTAGCTCTATCAGGCTCCGCTGGTCCACTCATGGGTAGCAGTGAGGCAACATGGTAGCGGGCAGAGATCCCTCCTCTAGTCTACAACACCGGGAGATGAGAGCTTTGCTCCCCCACTCTGTTTGGGGTAGGAGGATAGGTGTACTCCGACAGCATCCTGTCCACTCAGTCACTCAGGAGTAGGGATAGCAGAGTGCACAGTTGTCATAGCCCTACCCACTCGGCTTCACCATCACGTGTGAGGCGGCTAACTGGCGTCAGGGGTGACCATGTCATTTGCATCGCATGCATTTTGCATTGATGACATTTGTATTGTGTTTGCTGCATTTTTATTGCTGCCTTGGATGTTGCATATGATTGACATGCATACAAGATACATTTTTGTATTTGGTCTGACTACCTTATTTCTGCTAGTATGACTCATACTCCTATGTCAGTATAGGAGATTCAGGTAAGTACAGTCTTTTCACATTTTTTTTCTTGCATTTCCTATTATTGATTAGGAGACTGTACTGACATGATTATTATTGTTAGATATATCTTACTATGCATATCGACTATTATCCGCCGAGTTCATTGAACTTACCCCGTTGCTTTATATTTTTTTTCAGGATGAAACTGCCAGGAGAGTTCAGCTGCCAAACCCCCTCGTCTAAATGGATTTGTTTTTGTTGGTCTTATGGTTTAGATTTTTTACTAGAAGAAATGTGTAGGACTTTTGTTTTGGTTACGAACTTGTAGATGTTTTGGTGATATTTGTTATGTCCTTATGGATTTCTATTCGGACTTTTATTCGATTGGTTTGGTTGAGTGTTCCTGCTTAGATGGCAGAAGGGGTAAGTCTAGATATGGTAGACTTTTTGTTATTTACTTTAATTATTGGCCTGAGGCCTATTTATGACCTGCATGTGTGGTTTTTGTTCCGGTCGTGTTGACCAATGTATAGTAGGCCGTGTGAGCCTTGTATGCAAGTTTCGTATTGTCACCCGTACAGGGGAGATGCTGTCGGATTTTCGTCTGGCAGGGACTCCCCGGGGCGTGACAAAACCCCTCCTTGGCTTTCATCATTCCCTCATTCTTTAGATTAATTTGTCCTCGAATTTAGGTCCTTATCACCTACATTAAAAGGCCGCAAATCAGCTACATTAAATGTTGCACTAACACCATACTCACCGGGCAAGTCAATCTTGTAAGCATTGTCATTAATTCTTTCTAATACTTGGAATGGTCCATCTCCTCTTGGTTGAAGTTTTGATTTCCTTTGGGTAGGAAACCTTTCCTTCCTCATATGAACCCACACCCAATCACCGGGTTCAAGGACAACTCTTTTTCTCCCTTTATTGCCTCTATTTTCATATTGCTCCATTTTCTTCTCAATTTGAGCTTTAACTTGCTCATGAAGCTTCTTCACATATTCCGCCTTTGTTTTGCCATCCTTGTGAACTAAAGAAGAAGTGTTAGGTAAAGGAAGCAAATCAAGAGGTGTCAGTGTATTGAACCCATAAACAATCTCAAAAGGAGAAAATTGAGTAGTAGAATGGACAACCCTATTGTAATCAAATTCAACATGGGGTAAACATTCTTCCCAAGACTTAATGTTCTTCTTAATAATTGCTCTAAGAAGAGTAGAAAGACTCATATTTACCACCTCAGTTTGCCCATCAGTTTGAGGGTGGCATGTGGTGGAGAAAAGAAGCTTTGTTCCCAGCTTGTTCCATAAGGTCCTCCAAAAATGGCTTAAAAATTTAGTGTCACGATCTGAAACAATGCTCCTAGGCATGTCATGAAGTCTTACCACCTCTTTGAAAAACAAATCTGCCACATGAGTTGCATCATCCACTTTGTGGCATGGTATGAAGTGTGTCATCTTGGAAAATCTATCAACTACCACAAAAATGGAGTCCTTACCTTTTTGAGTGCGTGGTAGCCCTAAAATAAAATCCATAGACAAGTCAGTCCACGGGAAATCAGGAATAGGCAAAGGAGTGTAAAGTCCATGAGGTGATACCTTAGATTTTGCTTTTCTACACACAATGAACCTTTCACAAAATTTCTGCACATCATGCTTCATGTGTGACCAATGAAAATGTTCATGTAGCATTTCTAAGGTCTTTTGAACCCCAAAGTGTCCCATTAAACCCCCCTCATGTGCTTCCCTAACTAGCAATTCACGCATGGATCCTCTAGGCACACAAAGTCTATTATTCTTAAACAAGTAGTTATCATGCCTAACAAACCCATTTTGTGATTTCTTTTCACATGCAGCATATAATTGGGAAAATTCATTATCATGTACATATAATTCCCTAATATGTTCAAAGCCAAGCAATTTAGTTTCAAGTGTAGCAAGCAAATTATACCTTCTTGAAAGTGCATCTGCTACAACATTTGCCCTTCCTTGCTTATGCTTAATCACATAAGGAAATTGTTCAAGAAATTCAACCCACTTGGCATGCCTTTTGTTGAGCTTCCCCTACCCTTTCAAATACTTCAGAGATTCATGATCACTATGAATGACAAATTTTTTAGGCAAAAGATAATGCTGCCATGTTTGCAAAGCTCTAACAAGTGCATACAATTCTATATCATAAGTGGAATAGTTGAGAGTGGCGCCACCTAACTTCTCACTAAAATATGCAATGGGATGACCATCTTGAAGTAAAACAGCCCCAACACCCACATGAGATGCATCACATTCAATTTCAAATGATTTAGAAAAATTAGGCAAAGCAAGAATGAGTGCGTGTGTGAGTTTGTCCTTAAGTGCTTGAAATGCATTTTCTTGATTCTCCCCATTTAACCTTCCCTTCATCAACCTGCACTCCTTTAGAACTTATGACAAAACCAAGAAAACTCACATGATCAGTGCAAAAAGAACACTTTTCTAAGTTAGCATATAGTTTCTCCTTTCTAAGGACATGCAAGACCGATTGGAGATGTGCAATATGATCAACAAAACTCTTGGAATATACCAAAATATCATCAAAGTATACTTCCACAAATTTTCTAAGAAATTCTTATAAAACATGGTTCATAAGCCTCATAAAAGTGCTTGGTGCATTAGTTAACCCAAAAGGCATTAACAACCATTCATACAATCCATATTTAGTTTTGAAAGCAGTTTTTGAAAAGACCCAACCTGATACATATATATATATATGTACAAGCCCTTAGCCCGACCTCTAAAAATTATCACATAAACCACCTACACATGATTGGATAATCCTCTTTATTTTATTCAATTTCAAGTAAGTGTCTCAATTACAGCCTCTTCACTCAGCACCTCACAGACAGTAATTCATCCATTCCAACCCTACAACTCAGACAGTCCTGCATCATTGAAGTCCCAGACAGTGTGTGGCATGCTCATCATCGTCTCCTCGGTTACATCACCCCAGCGTCTCCCAACTCAGCTTGAGAACTCAATTCTCTACCTGTAAATATTTAGTGACATCATGAGTTCACAGCCCAGTAAGTAAATCAAGGGTAAATACACGACGTAGAGAGGGAAAAAGAAATCAAACATACATCGTAAAGTTATATACATTTACATCTAGCATGCAACTCCAGCCTAGCATCAATAACTCATAATAAGTCATGCAAATATTACACCATGGTAGTGCAACCCATTCTTAAACAAAGGGGACATGTAAATATAACAAAGCAATAACCCCATTCATGCTTTTTTATCATGCTAACTGTAGATAACATAACTCTTCGTGGTACCTCACATTTATTGCATTTTTTTAAAATGCGGAGCCAGTCAAAAACCTTATTTTCTTGTGCAATCCTGAGGTACCTCTAGAAAGAACTAAGGGATTCAGTTATCAGTCATCAGTCAATCTGTCAATTTGGGTGGGCCCTTCCCGGAGCTCATCCCGGGAAGCCCAACCCGTCCAGGCACCACTAATACTCATGTACATACAGTTAGCTAGATCAAGGAAGTCTTTCATTTCTTATCATAGTCAATCATATCTGTTACTTCATATGCAGTTGAACAATTTAAGCTAGCATTTAACTCAGAATACAGACGGATGATATCACAGAACGTTATGAAGTAGCCTCTAATCTCATACACTGGTAGATGTTAGTTATAACTGTTTCGCATAATAGATAGGCATATGCAAGATTTGATGAACAATAAACTATCATGAAAACATGGCACATCATGGATGACCATAGATATCTATACATAGCATCTAACCTCATACACAGGTAGATGGTAATGACACCCAATTACTTATAGCATCTAACCTCAGACACAGGTAGATGTTAGTTATAACTGATTCACATAGCAGATAGGCATTTGAAAGATTTGATGAACAATAAACTAACATGATAACATGGCACATCATGGATGATCATAAATATCTATACATAGCATCTAACCTCATACACAGGTAGATGGTAATTACACACATTTACATATAGCATCTACACTCATACCCAGGTAGATGGTAAGGACACCCATTTGTATATAGCATCTAACCTCATACACAGGTAGATGATAATTATAATATTTTACATAGCAACTACAACATAAAGAAAAATCTTCCGAACCATTAACTAAGCATGTAGAGGAAATAAGAACATAACAGAGTTACTCTACTAAAATTGAAGTCTCATCTATAATCCAGTAACCCCAACTTTCCATGGCTCCATCATTTTATACTAACAATTAGCTCCTACCTAAACCGATTTCACCGTTATATCCCCAGAAGCTAAGAGAATTTCCAGGAACCCTAAAACAGCCCCTCCGAGACCCTTAACTGAAATTGACCTATATTACAGCTGCAACTAGACTACACCCTCTTCCTATCTCTGCAAAAGATCCAACCGAATCATCCAATCCCATACGCCATTCACCACCGCATAACCCATCTGTGCCGGAACCCAATCCAACCCGATGGCATCATTCATCCAGGTTCTACCGTTCCCTCTGCCCCCAAATCCACCAAAGTAAATCCCTCACCATCCTATCAATCCATCCCTGTCCAGTGCCCAGCGTGAACCCATGAAACCAGCAGAACTCCTTAACCCAATTATCAGCGATTTCACTGCCTAAAACTAGCTACATCTTCCCAGAAATCCGATCAAAAGCAAAACCTCAATCTCAAGCACGAACAAAAATTGAAATCCCCCGTTCACTCCCCAGATTCAACTCTCTAAACCAACCTATCAGACATCCGATTTAAGGACGATTTGACATGGACGACGGACATGAGACGATCTTGGCGGAAGAAATCGCCGCATGCTTATCTCGAGTCGGCGATTTAATAGGCGACGGAGGGAATGTACAGCCGATGGAGGACGATTGGATGGCCACTGGCAGCGCTGAGACGAGCTTCGGCGGAAGAAATCGCCGAGCGCAGTTTATCTGGGAGCTGGCGGCGAGTAGACGACGGAGGGATTAGTTCGCGGAAGAAAAGGGATCGGCTGGTGGCTTATAAAGGCCGTTCCGTTGGGGTTAAGCCAACTCAGGTTAATCCAAACCTAAGCTAACCCATATTTAACCCACATTTAACCTAGGCTAACCTCAGTTAATCCAATCACTCCCTTCAGGCCCAAATCTTTCTCCGAACCGATCATATGAACCCCTTTTTAACTCAGACTTCCCATTCCGACTATACATACCCGTTTATTTATATTATTGTTTTATATATATATATATATATATATATATATATATATATATAGATATTTTATTTTATTATTATTTTTTTTTTTTTTCGAGACCTGACAACTCTCCTCCCCTTAGAAGAATTTCGTCCTCGAACTTCGACTTACCAAATAATTCGGGGTAACGGTCGCGCATGTCCTGCTCAGTCTCCCAAGTAGCTTCCTCCTTTTGCTGATTTCTCCATAAAACTTTCACCATTCGGATTTCTTTATTCCTCAGCTTCCGTACTTGATGATCCAGTATTTCTTCTGGTATTGCCTCGTAAGATAGGTCCGTGTCCATCAGATGGCCTCATGCCCAATTACATGTGCGGGGTTGGATAGGTACCTCCGGAGCATGGATACATGGAACACATTATGAACTCCTGCCAGGTTGGGTGGTAGTGCAATTCGGTATGCCCTGGTCCCAATCCGGTCTAGAATCTCAAAAGGCCCAATATACCTCGGACTGAGTTTGCCCTTCCTGCCAAACCTCAGTACCCCCTTCATAGGTGACACCTTGAGAAATACATGGTCTCCCACTGTGAACTCCAAGTCCCTCCTTCGACAATCTGCGTAACTCTTTTGGCGACTTTGGGCTGACTGCATTCTGTCTCGGATCCTGGCCACCAATTCCACAGTTTGTGCCACAATCTCCGGACCCAAAACTGCCCTCTCTCCCACCTCTTCCCAATGCAATGGGGTTCTACACCTTCTTCCGTATAGCGCTGCATAGGGAGCCATACCGATGGTGGCTTGATAACTATTATTATAGGTGAACTCCACCAAGGGCAATTTAGACTCCCAGCTCCCTTTGAAATCTATAATGCAAGCTCGTAGCATATCTTCTAAAATCTGAATTACTCGCTGACATGCAGGGATGGAAAGCGGTGCTAAAGGTAAGTTTCGTACCCAATCCCCGGTGCAAACTCTTCCAGAATCCGGATGTAAATTTTGGATCTCTATCTGACACAATCTGATCTGGAATTCCATGTAACCTTACTATTTCCCGTATATACAGCTCTGCGTATTGTATCATAGTGAAAGTGGTTTTCACTGGCAGGAAGTGTGCTGACTTCGTCAATCGATCCACAATGACCCACACTGCATTTGATCCCTTAGTCGAGACTGGTAACCCTACCACGAAATCCATGGCAACATTTTCCCACTTCCAGACAGGTATCGGAAGCGGTTCAAGCAATCCAGCGGGCCTCTGGTGCTCAGCTTTCACCTGTTGACAGGTAAGGCACTCATGGACCATCTTGAGTATGTCTCTCTTCATGCCCGGCCACCAATATAACAGCTGCATATCTTTATACATCTTCGTCTGCTGGGGTGAGCTTCCATCATGAGATTCTCTCTCGAGATCCTTCTTTAGGCACCCATATCGGCCCTTGTATCTCACAATCCCATCAACCTTGAGTAGAGGTGCCCCCTTTGCCTCATCTCTGCCTTTCCATTCCATTAATTGTCGATCCGATGCTTGTTCGCCGAATCGATTCCAGAATCGATTTAACTCGCCAAGTACAATCTAGCTCGCTCACACTGTGCTATCACCTCCACTCTCACCGTTGAAATTCGATATCAACCTTTGTGGGTGGTCAATCCCTTACCCGGGTGATAGTTAATATTGCAATCATAATCCTTTACCAACTCCAACCATCGTCTCTGCCGCATATTCAGTTCCTTCTGAGAAAACAAATATTTCAAGCTTTTATGATCTGTGTAGATCTCACAACGTTCTCCGTAAAGATAGTGTCGCCAAATCTTCAAAGCAAATATGACTGCTGCTAATTCTAAATCGTGTGTAGGATAATTCTGCTCATGCACCTTCAACTGGCGTGATGCATAGGCGATGACCCTCCCATTCTGCATCAGTACAGCCCCGAGCCCGGTGTTGGAGGCATCAGTGTACACCACAAACTGCCCAGAATTGTCTGGAACTGCAAGCACCGGTGCCATCGTCAGCCTTTCCTTTAACTCCATAAAACTCCTCTCACACCGAGCAGTCCATTCATACCTCACCCCCTTCTTGGTCAGCGAAGTCAGAGGTAGAATTAATGCGTGAAAATTTTTTAATGAATCTGCGATAATACCCGGCTAGTCCCAAGAAACTCCGAATTTCTGTAACATTTCTTGGAGTAGCCCAACTCTGGATTGCCTCCACTTTAACTGGATCCACCTCTATTCCCTTCTCTGAGACTATATGCCCTAGAAATGATATCTGCCTCAACCAAAAATTGCATTTGCTGAATTTAGCGTATAACCGCTTATCCTTCAAAGTCTGCAGCACTAGCGTCAGATGTTGTCGGTGTTCTTCCCGACTTTGGGAGTAAATTAGTATATCGTCAATAAAGACAATCACAACTGATCCAAGTATGGCTGGAAGATCCGATTCATCAAATCCATAAAGGCTGCGGGGGCATTAGTAAGCCCAAACGGCATAACTAGAAACTCGTAGTGACCATATCGAGTTCTGAATGCAGTTTTATGAACATCCTCTCCTTTCACTCGCAGTTGGTGATACCCTGACCTCAAATCAATATTTGAGAATACAATTAGTAGTTGATCAAACAGATCATCGATTCTAGGCAATCGGTACTTATTCTTAATCAGAACCGGTTCAACTCTCGGTAGTCAATGCACCGATCGACCCGTCCTTCTTTACGACGAACAACACCGCGCTCCCATGGTGACACACTGGCCGGATGAAACCCTTATCCAATAGTTCTTGTAGTTGCGCCTTGGCCTTCATTTGGAGGTGCCAAAGCGTATACGGTGCTTTAGACACAGGGGTGGTTCCCGCTATTAGTTCTATCCCAAACTCGACTTCCCTGACAGGGGGTAACCCTGCAATGTCCTCTGGGATAACCTCGGGAAAATTCCGAACTACCTCTACCTCCTCCAGATTTGGTCTAGGGCCTCGGACTACTCATTATGTTGACCAGAATCTGCTACACCTTGCTCAACATTTTCTGAGCTTTACATGCGGATAAAATATGAGGGAGACTCAGTGTGGAGGTTGCATTGAAGATGAAAAATTCATCTTTTTGTAGTTTCAGTTTAACCGTCCTTTGTCTACAGTCAATAATTGCCTCGTACCGGGTCAGCCAATCCATACCCAGAATCACATCGAAGTCCACCATTTCCAACACAATAAGGTCGGCGACATCGAGAGTTCGCATCTTCATCTGACAGCCTCACTATTCTATTGCTAGGCGCTCTTCCCGTAGGCAAGGACACGCGATAGCCAAGAGCCATCCAATCACATGAAATATCCATCTTGCAACATAAGCCCACGGATATGAACGAGTGTGTAGCTCCAGAATCAATTAAAGCATGAGCGGGTAGATTGACAATAGAAATTCTACCTGTGATGATGGTCGATTCTGGATCCACCTGCTCTTGTGTCATGGCATACACCCTTCCTCTGGTTGGCTCTGTGAGCTGAGGGCAATTCATAGCAAAATGCCCTGACTTCTTGCACTTGTAACACACTGCACTCCACTAAACATTGACTGCATGAGCTTTCACACTTGGGACACTGACTTTTCTTTTCGCCCTTGGAAACAAGATGGTCAATCGTCGGGTTCCCGGGTCGCTGGGTTGGTCGCGCTCAGAATCGTGGTTGCTTGCCTCAAACCGGGCAGTGCAAACTTCTTCCGACTTTGCTTGAGGTTCCCTTCCACCGTAACTTTCGGTCTCTTGTTCTGTACTTCCCTCATCATGTCATTCCTGTCCCTCTCTGACATCAGAGCCTGATCCACAGCCTCCCTGAAGGTGGTAACTCGGCTCACCCTAACATCATGTCGAATCGCTGCCCTCAGTCCCTCAGTAAAATGTTTCAGCTCCTCTACTGGTTGACTTGCAATCATAGGTACAAAATACCGCCCCTTCTCAAATTCTCTGACATACTCACCAGCTCGTCCTCTTGGCGGCTCTAAGAATTCTCTAGCCATTCGAGTTCTGGTGTCAGCAGTGAAATACTTTCCATAGAATACCTCTTTGAATTCAGCCCAAGTAACTGTAGCTAGGTCCACTGCTGCGCGTGCCCCCTCCCACCATATCCGAGCATCGCCACGCAACATGAATATGGCACACCTCACCTTGTCAGCATCCGTAAGCTGCATGAAGTCGTATATCGTCTCCAATGATCGAATCCATCCTTCTGCAGCGATAGGATCTGTATTTCCCTTAAACTCCGTCGGACCGAGATCCTTGAACTGCTTGTAAACCGGGTTCACACTGGCGGTAGGCCCGCTGTGCGTATTTCCTTGCTCCCTGGCTCTCAACAGCTGTTGGATCTGTTCTCCATGAATCCGACTCTGTTCCTGCATGATTGCGGCAAGCTCAGCGAGAAACTGACTATTCTGCCCAACTTCCCCATTGTTCCTTCGACCCGCCATTCACCTATAAACGCAATACCTACACCGTTATCTCCAGTTTTGTACATAAACTCAAACATGATTACATTAAGATTACTACTTGAAAAATAAGTATAAAACCTACAACCGCGGGGATGAATGTATCCGAGTCCTTGATGAGATGGCATGCCAACACTGTCCTTTGGAATCGATGCTCTGATACCAACTGAAAAGACCCAACCTGATACATATATATATATGTACAAGCCCTTAGCCCGACCTCTAAAAATTATCACATAAACCACATACACATGATTGGATAATCCTCTTTATTTTATTCAATTTCAAGTAAGTGTCTCAATTACAGCCTCTTCACTCAGCACCTCACAGACAGTAATTCATCCATTCCAACCCTACAACTCGATACCTGCATCATTGAAGTCCCATGCGGTGTGGCATGCTCATCATCGTCTCCTCGGTTACATCACCCCAACGTCTCCCAACTCAGCTTGAGAACTCAATTCTCTACCTGTAAATATTTAGTGACATCATGAGTTTACAGCCCAGTAAGTAAATCAAGGGTAAATACACGACGTAGAGAGGGAAAAAGAAATCAAACATACATCGTAAAGTTATATACATTTACATCTAGCATGCAACTCCAGCCTAGCATCAATAACTCATAATAAGTCATGCAAATATTACACCATGGTAGTGCAACCCATTCTTAAACAAAGGGGACATGTAAATATAACAAAGCAATAACCCCATTCATGCTTTTCTATCATGCTAACTGTAGATAACATAACTCTTCGTGGTACCTCACATTTATTGCATTTTTTTAAAATGCGGAGCCAGTCAAAAACCTTATTTTCTTGTGCAATCCTGAGGTACCTCTAGAAAGAACTAAGGGATTCAGTTAGCAGTCATCAGTCAATCTGTCAATTTGGGTGGGCCCTTCCCGGAGCTCATCCCGGGAAGCCCAACCCGTCCAGGCACCACTAATACTCATGTACATACAGTTAGCTAGATCAAGGAAGTCTTTCATTTCTTATCATAGTCAATCATATCTGTTACTTCATATGCAGTTGAACAATTTAAGCTAGCATTTAACTCAGAATACAGACGGATGATATCACAGAACGTTATGAAGTAGCCTCTAATCTCATACACTGGTAGATGTTAGTTATAACTGTTTCGCATAATAGATAGGCATATGCAAGATTTGATGAACAATAAACTATCATGAAAACATGGCACATCATGGATGACCATAGATATCTATACATAGCATCTAACCTCATACACAGGTAGATGGTAATGATACCCAATTACTTATAGCATCTAACCTCAGACACAGGTAGATGTTAGTTATAACTGATTCACATAGCAGATAGGCATTTGAAAGATTTGATGAACAATAAACTAACATGATAACATGGCACATCATGGATGATCATAAATATCTATACATATCATCTAACCTCATACACAGGTAGATGGTAATTACACACATTTACATATAGCATCTACACTCATACCCAGGTAGATTGTAAGGACACCCATTTGTATATAGCATCTAACCTCATACATAGGTAGATGATAATTATAATATTTTACATAGCAACTACAACATAAAGAAAAATCTTCCGAACCATTAACTAAGCATGTAGAGGAAATAAGAACATAACAGAGTTACTCTACTAAAATTGAAGTCTCATCTATAATCCAGTAACCCCAACTTTCCATGGCTCCATCATTTTATACTAACAATTAGCTCCTACCTAAACCGATTTCACCGTTATATCCCTCGGTAAAGCTAAGAGAATTTCAGAACCCTAAACCCCCTCCGAGACCCTTAACTGAAATTGACCTATATTACAGCTGCAACTAGACTACACCCTCTTCCTATCTCTGCAAAAGATCCAACCGAATCATCCAATCCCATACGCCATTCACCACCGCAGAACCCATCTGTGCCGGAACCCAATCCAACCCGATGGCATCATTCATCCAGGTTCTACCGTTCCCTCTGCCTCCAAATCCACCAAAGTAAATCCCTCACCATCCTATCAATCCATCCCCTGCCCGGCCCATGAACCCATGAAACCGCAGAACTCCTTAACCCAATTATCAGCGATTTCACTGCCTAAAACTAGCTACATCTTCCCAGAAATCCGATCAAAAGCAAAACCTCAATCTCAAGCACGAACAAAAATTGAAATCCCCCGTTCACTCCCCAGATTCAACTCTCTAAACCAACCTATATCCCTCGATCGCCGGCCCTTTCCAGAGATTTACTTACTGTACATCCGACGAAGGACGATCGGATGGCAGCGGCGTGAGACGATCTTCGGAAGAAATCGCCGCATGCTTATCCGGGAGCCGCGGCGAATAGGCGACGGAGGGAATGTACAGCCGATGGAGGACGATTGGATGGCCACCGCGTGGCCGAGACGAAGCCGCGGAAGAAATCGCTGAGCCAGCTTTATCTCGGGAGCGGCGAGTAGACGACGGAGGGATTAGTTCGCGGAAGAAAAGGGATCGGCTGGTGGCTTATAAAGGCCGTTCCGTTGGGGTTAAGCCAACTCAGGTTAATCCAAACCTAAGCTAACCCATATTTAACCCACATTTAACCTAGGCTAACCTCAGTTAATCCAATCACTCCCTTCAGGCCCAAATCTTTCTCCGAACCGATCATATGAACCCCTTTTTAACTCAGACTTCCCATTCCGACTATACATACCCGTTTATTTATATTATTGTTATATATATATATATATATATATATATATATATATATATATATATATATATATATATCTAGATATTTTATTTTATTATTATTATTATTATTATTATTTTTCGAGACCTGACAGTTTTCCATTCATCCCCTTCCCTTATCCTAATTTGATGGTACCCACTTTTCAAACCAATTTTATAAAAGAAGCAAGCACCATGCAATTCATCAAGCAAATCATCAAGTCTAGGGATAGGATGTCTATACCGAATTGTGATGTTGTTGATTGCTCTATAGTCAGTGCACATCCTCCATGATCCATCCTTTTTAGGTACCAAAATTATGGGTACAGCACAAGGACTTAAGCTCTCCCTAACCCATCCTTTTTGCAATAACTCCTCCACTTGATTTTGTATCTCCTTTGTTTCTTGAGGGTTGCTCCTATAAGCTGGCCTATTGGGTAGAGAAGCGCCAGGAATAAGGTCTATTTGGTGTTCTATCCCCCTCATTGGTGGCAAACTGTGAGGTACTTCATTGGGAAACACATCCTCAAAATCCTGCAAAATAACAACAACATCACTTGGCAAGGAGTTAGTGTTAAATTCCAAGCAAGTTTCCTTGCACAAAAGAAGAAATATAGGTTGCCTTGTCAAATAAGCTCTCTTCACCTCACTCCCTCTTGTAAACAAATTTTCTATTTTTCTCTCTTTCTTTTCCTCATTATCCCTTCTCTTTTCCTCATTCTCTCTTTTCTTTTGAATTTTGTCCTCAAAAACAATTATTTTCTTTTTCACACTCTCTTTCTCTTTCTTAAGCTCTCGCTCTTCTTTTTCTCTTTTCTCTCTCATTTTTATTTGATTCTCACAAACCTCCCTAGGTGATAATGGTACAAGTGTGACTTTGCGAGAATTGTGAATGAGAGAGAACTTGTTGGAGAATCCATCATGGTGAACTCGCCTATCAAACTGCCAAGGTCTTCCAAGAAGAATGTGGCTTGCCTCCATAGGTACAATATCACATAGAACTTTATCTTCATATTTGCCAATGGAGAAATTAATCAACACTTGCTGATTCACTACCAATTCACCACTATTACTCAACCATTGGAGTTTATATGGCCTTGCATGTGGTGTAGTCTTTAGGTTGAGTTTGGTGACCAACCTAGTGCTTGCCACATTGGTGCAACTCCCACCATCAATGATCATAGATCATGTTTTACCTTGAATAAGGCAGCGGGTATGAAAAATATTTTCTCTTTGGTCCTCCTCATGCTCCTTGGCTTGACTCCCCAATAACCTCCTAACCACCAAGAGATCTCCATCTTGTGCATAGGTTGCTCCATCATTTTCCCCATCACTTGAGGAAGAGGAATGAGAAGAAATTTCTTCACTAGAGATACTCCCATTATCCCTCACCACCATAGTCTTCTTATTCGGGCATTCGGATGCAATGTCCTTTTCCCAAACACCTAAAGCACTTGATATCCCTACTCTTAGAAGTAGATGAAGAATTAGTAGGAATAGGCTTCTTAGTGCTTGTTACCTCCTTAGAATTAGAAGAAGAACCCTCCTTTGGCTTGTCCTTCCAACTTGAAGAGTAGTTTGAAGAAGATGATTTCTTCATAATGCCCTTTCTCTTTAATTGTTGCTCCACTCTCATGGCTTGATGAACTAAGTCTTCAAGCTCCACGTAATGTTGTAACTCCACAATGTCTCCAATATCTCAGTTTAGGCCATGGAGAAACCGGGCCACAGTTGCTTCCCTCTCCTCCATAATATTGGCCCTAATCAAAGCCACCTCCATCTCCTTGTAATACTCATCCACACTCCTACTCCCTTGGGCGAGTCTTTGCAATTTGTTGTGCAAATCCCTGTTGTAGTGGGAAGGCACAAATCTCCTTCTCATCAAAGTCTTCATTTCATCCCAAGTGTCTATAGGATGCTCTTCACACCTTCTTCTATCTTTTTGCACTTGATCCCACCAAATTAAGGCATAATCAGTGAACTCAAGGGCAACCACCTTCACTTTCTTTGCATCATTGTAATTGTGGCATGAGAAGATTTGTTCTATTTTCATCTCCCACTCAAAATATGTTTCGGGGTTATTCCTCCCTCGGAAGGAAGGTACCTTGACTTTCACACCTCTTAGATCATCTTCACGTCTATGGTCTCTACCTCCTCTTTCACGTCTTCTTCCCCCTTCACGCCTCCTTCCTTCTCTTGGAGAACCGTAGAACAAGTCACTTACTTGATGAGATTCTTCATGATTAGAATTGCCCCCATGGTTGGAAATTCTTCCTCCTTCAAGTCGGTCCATCCTTTCGTGTATTCCTTCAAGTTGTCTTTGAAGCATCCTCTCAAAGTGTTGAGTAAGTGCCTCCATTTGAAACCTATTAGGATCTCGCCTAGGGGAATTAGGTGTTCTTTCCCCACTCATGCTTGCAACAAAAAGAAGATGACAAGGACAATTACAAAAGAAATGTTAGAAGTACCTCACCACTCTACTCACGGGTTTGCACTCAAATTTAGTCACTTAGCTTCCTTTATAAGATCTTAAGAAAAGAACCTTATCAATGATTTTTTTTTCAAGACAGCAAGTAGACGATCAAGTGAGCAAGAAACCAACAAGACAATATGAATAGAACAAGGGAAATAAACGAATAGAACAAGAAATTCAACAACGATCAAGAGAAATGAGAGGAATATTGAGTCCTTTTAATTCACAAATCCTTTTTTTTTGTTTTTTTTTCTATGGTTTTGCCCATAATTTTTTTTCCGATTTTTTTTTCCCTTTTTTGTCAACTAGAAACACAATGACTCTAGTAGCACCTTTTTTTTTTTTTAGTTTAGGACCCAAATAGAGAACTGAAATTTGTGACAAATAGAGATGGAAAATGAAAAGATACCAATGGAATACTATGGATGAGAGATCAACGAAGATGAACAAAAAAAAAGATTTTTTTTTTGAATTGACAAACAAAACACAAACCTGAAAATCAAGGAACTAGGCTCTGATACCAAATGATAAGATCGCCTTGAATCGGTTCGCCTTGAAATTCAGTTTGGGGAAGGATATTGACGCCACACTCAAGAAAGATAAGAAGGTGAGTGATAAGTCATGGGTGTTTTGATCGCCACAAGTTGCCTTGATAAGATCAGATTTAGTTCTTTGCCTAAGAACTCAAAGGAAGCTCTCACAATAGAGAAAACTCAGATTTCATTCCACCAAAAATTGCCTTTAACCATACAAGAGTTTCCTATATATAGACTTAGTGGAAGTTGAAACAAAAACCTACTACACTTCCCACTAAGCACTAATTATGCACCATTATCATGCATGCATGAATGCATGACATTTATTTTCCACTAATGCACCCACTAATCCCTAATACTAGTTTAGGAACTCTAAAAAAGGCACTAAAACCCAACAAAGGACTTCAAAAGTCACTCTAGAAAAATCCCCCAAAAATACATGCGAAAATGGTTCTCATGTTGGCTCAATTTCATTTTAGTTGAAGGAATGTGATCCATTTAGTTGTTGCCTCCATTGTGCATTGATCCTCCTTTTCCTTGAGCTCCATTATTAAGCCTTCCAAGGCTTGCTTCATTTTTTTAGTCTTGGACCTTGTCGTGGGTCCTCCAATTCCCTTCAATGCCTCTTCATCCTCGACTTTGTCTTGTAAGCTTGAAACCCCTCCTTGGCTTTCATCAGGAGAGTTATCCATATGATCTCCGGAGGCATCATGGATGGTGATTTCAATAGGATGCAAAAAAGATATGGCTAGACCAAATGTATGGTCATCAGGGCTCTAAAGGGGGAGTCATGACCTATACTAGGGTTTGGATCCGATGACTTGGAAGGGGTCACTACCCCTCACAATTACACTTTGATCATTCAGTCCACTATAGTTGATTATGATGTGACCCAAGTTTTTGTGGATATAGGCAACTCGATCAATGCCCTCTTTTGGACAAACCCTAGATTAGATGGGAATAAAAAGTTAGGAGATAATGAGTTTTCTATAATTGAAATTTTTAAATATTTAGGATCATTTTTTAAGAGAATAGAGAAATTGAGAATGATATCTTAAATATAATACAAATAAAATGGTTGAAATGGGCGGGAGCAGTGGGTGTTCTTCAAGATCGTAAAATACTTTTAGAACTTAAAGAGAAATTTTATAAAATAGTAGTTCGACCTACTATGTTATATGAAGTTGAATATTTGACTATGACTCAAGTACATAAATAGAAAATGAAAAGTTGCAATGATGAGGATGTTAAGATAAATATATGGATATACGAGGTTGAATAAAATAAGAATATTAGAGTGAAAGTTGAGATTGCACCTATTGAGAAAAAATTTTAAGAGACACATTTAAGATAATACAAATATATATTAAGACGATCAATAAATGCTCCAATTATTCAATATAAAGTCACTATAAATATGCAAATCTAACAAGAAAAAAAAAAGATCAAAGAAAACTTAGTTAGCAGTGATAAAATTTATTTAAATGTAAATAATAATATAGTAGGAGATAGTGCTCAATGGCATAGAAAGATTCATATAGCCGACCCCACCTGATAAGATAAAAATTAGTGGTCATTTTTAGCATTTTGCTAGACCTTCAATTTTGCAAGTACAGGCTTCTTTTTAATATCATAATTGATTTTAATTTGTACATAGAGTTACTTAGATACCTCTTCGATGCAAAAGGCGAGTTGCTCATCCTCAACGTCCAAAAAGCATATTGTCTAATCCAGGACTAGTGCGACAAGAAGACAAATACTCCGAAAGACTTATAATTCTCGAGATTGATCCTTGTTCATTGATGTAACTCTACTGTCACATTAGTCACAAGACTCTCTCGTGGAAACTATTTAGATACCTCTTGATCCTTAGAATCCTAGTTTGATTTTTATTTTGATGTTTTTTTTGTTTTGTTTCATTTGATCTTTCATTTTTACTATTTTATTGTACTTTAGTAAAAAATGGATAAATAAATGTATGAAATTCTTCAAACTTTCTTGGTTATGTTGTTTATATAGTTGACCTCTTTTATTATACTATCATCGAGAAGGTGAAGTACATCGCGATGAATGAGAATTACACTCCGGGGTATGATAATAATACAATGATAATCATCTAAGGATTATTAGATATTATCATATTTTGATTCTATTATATGATACGTTGCATGACTGATTAGTGTACACTCGTACACAATGTATTCTCAATCGTTCGATTCATACAATGTACAATAATAAAAAATACATAGTGTTTTCGTCGAATGCACTATAGTCATCTGTGAACTCATTGGGGTTGTCGACGTCGTCTCATTGTCAGCAGCAAACCTATGATGGCGATCAAACCGCCTGCAATAGGGTTAGATTTCTATCACGATTGGGTCATGATCCGACCAGAATTCGACTGCGGCCCGATCGGATTGAATTATTGTCGTCAGTGCCACGACCACTGACAGCCGTAATCCTGGTCGATTCCGACAGTGATTCGATGAGAGTCCGACCATGATCCGACCGAACTCTGATATCGATCGGACCACGATTGAATTCCGACCAGATCACGACGGGAAACTACAATTCCTCCGACAGGATGAAACATTGTGCATTCGTCGTTATTATGCATACTCGGAAGTGCACGAGTTGTGCACCACGTGATGCGCAATACCCTAGGCGCGCACCTATTCTGCAGTGCACAAAGGTGCACAAGCAGTATCGCATTATGCACAAGCGTGCACCCTAGGCATTATCCATCGTCCGATCTTCTAGAATTGAAAGATTAAACTATAATACTCATCCAATCGGACGGAAAATAATGAAAATATTCATGAGTGCTCACACATGAATTACGTAGGAAATTATTCTATATATATATATATAAGCTAAGTAAAAGTGAAATAAATAGTAGTTCCAGTAGTATCCAGTAGTAGTAGAGTGACCTATCAAATATAATACTCCATCTCTCAAACACAAAAATTAATTGTTCTGTTGTAACTTATCGTTATAGCCATGGTATGTAATGAACCTAGCTTTGTGGAAACATATTAATTGTGAAGAACTTAAAGTCATTTAGCACTACAGGAATGAAGTTACATTATCATTTTTTTTTATAATATCTATGAGAAAGAATGTATACAATCTAAGGCATGCACGTAGTAGTTTTGTCTAAAAGTATTACATGCATGTAAACTACTTTAAATTCATAAACAAATACTTCGTTCTATGTCTTCCATGGACCTTCTAGTGTTGTTATATATTTTCCTTCTCCAATTTAAACTAGTTTAAGACAATATATGTAATTGCTTTGAACCACGTACACTACAATATGAATACAAACTATTTTAAATTCATAAACAACCACTCTTATTGGCTCTGTGGACATTAATTCTAGAGTCATTATATATGTCTTCCTTCTCCAATATAGAACAATTTAATTAAGACCATGTTAAACTTTCTAAAATGGACTTAAACTTGTTTAAATTCTCAAATAAGTACTTATGAGTTTCTTGGATCATTTGTATTCATTATATATTTTCCTTCTTCAATTTATTAGATTAGTCTAAATTAAAATCATTCTTTAATCTAGATCACTTCATGTAGTAGTTTTATCAAACATTATTATAGGAATTGAGCTATTTTAAATTCATAGACAAATAATTCTATGTATTCTCTAGCTAGACCCTCTAAAGTTAATTATGTCTTATTTTTCAAATTTAGAACACTTTAAGATGATATAATAATTTAAAATAAAACTACTATTCGGGCTTAAATTGATCTAAATTCACAAACAAAGAGACTTATGTGTTTCCCTAGACCCATTTGAGTCATTATGTGTCTTTCTTTTTACAATTTAGAATATTTAAGATTCGGATAGTAATTTTTGACCAAAATTACTCGATGAAACCTAAACTACTATACCCTTTGAAGTCAAAAATTATTTATTTTTATGATTAATTTCTTCAAGGGTTTTAGGGAAGGAATGAACTAGAGTTTCAAAATATATACATGTTGTAGGCAGTTCACAACTGCGATTGCAGTTTCTGTAACTGCACATGTTGCATAACTAGTAACGTGTGCACACACGGCTCAAGGAGTCGTGCGCTGCTTTTCCTATATATGGTGTGTTGCGTCCAAAGAAAAGTGAGAGGGGAGCAGACGGGTTGACGCCGAAAGGTTGTTCGAGTGGTTTGTCGGAGTGAACAGGAACACCAAGGCACGACCTGTTGGGATGTATACTGAAAAGTCTATCTTTTGTATGAACATCTTTATTTTGAAATAAGAATCACATGATCATTGTTTGCATATTTTTATGATTATGCATATTGTCTAATACATTACATTGTAGATAACATGGTGTGTGGTGTCATACGGGAGATCATGTTATCGGCTCCTTGTAAAGTATAAGTAAAGGCTCACAACCGAGATGACTTTGGACAAACCATTGGAATGGTTGTAGTGTGATTTGGTATTGATTTGTCTTGACCATAGAATCACACTAGTACACTTTGTGTGTATTGAGCAGGACTGACTTAGAGGTGATTCGATTTATTGCTGACTACATAATCGGATCGAATCTCAGATATTATATTGTACATACTCTTAATCCCGATATAATAACGGGCACATATACTTAGTATTCATTTCTTTGATTTACCAATGAGCGAGATTTATAGATTAAATCGATAGGCTCGGTAAGTTGGGAAATGATATTATTTATATGGTGTGCTGTTGATTATAGGAGGAAACCGTGTCCTATATATTAGGATGATGATGTCCCCTTGAGGAGCTCATAAGATTTATCATGTAAACCCTGCAGGTGGACTTGGTCCGACATGATGAAAAGGTTGAGTGGTACTACTCATGGAGTTAGATGTTGATTAATTAATGGTCAGTAAATTAATTAATCGACGGGCATTCGAGATCTTAAACAGGGGAAGAAAATGTACAAATAATATATGAAGCCCATATTAACTTACGGGGGTTGGTGAGGTAGATCAATGATAATCCTTTAGTGGATTGGATTATCATTAATGGATCGGACTTTATGTGGGCTTGATCCATTGGGTGGCCAAGATCCAACTCCTCCTCATGGTCTCTATTGTAGCCTATTAATACCTCATGAAGCCTAGATCCAATGGATGGAAACAAAACTCTAGATCCAAAGGTAGAGATTAAATATCTAGATCCGACGGTTGAGATTAAATCCCTAGAACCAATGGTGGAGATTAAAACAAGGCTTATCCCTAAACCTATAAAAAGGGGATTAAGGGTTGGCGTGGAGAATTTAATTGGAATCAAGGGGAGAGGCTAGGGTTTTGGGCGGCAAGAAGATTGGATTAGGGTTTGGGCTTGGCGGCACCAAATAAGGAAAGTCTTTCCTTGTCTTCTTCTTCTCCATTGGTGGTCGGCGTCCATACCAGCTTTTCCAGCCCTTGGTCGGCATCCAAAGTAGCTCTTCTCTTTCTCCTTAGCCGGTGAAACCAAGGCTTAGGGTCCTCCCTTGGAGCTCTTGGCCGGCAACCATCCTTTCTTCTTCTCCTTGTTGGTCGGCGGCAAGCAACTTGCTTGTTGCTTGTTGGTTGGCTAAAGGAAGGAGAAGAGTCTTGTTTCTATTCTTCCTCTTGCTTGGAACGAGCAAGGAAGGAATATTGGTGATCTAGGAGCTTCAACTTTTGGTAGATCGTCGCTCACACAACGTTCGAAAGGAGGAAGGTCATACAATAGAAGATCGAGAGGCATATCGATTCTCTATTTTCATTTGTTACATGTTTATATTTGTTTTTCAATTATATGCATGATATATATTCTGTTTTGTGGATAAATATACTTGGACCCCGAACATAAACACAAAAGCCGGCGATTCGTACATCGTCTATTCCGCTGCTATTCGTGGAATAGAGGTTGGTCGCTTGAACAACAAGTTTGTTCAAGTGACTACTCTAAACGAATAGCACGACGATGACAAGATTGCTTGGGCAATCCCTCTTGTCAAGGATAAATTTTTTTTATCCGGGGACGTAGAAGGGATTGCCATGAACAAGCGACCGAGTTGAAGTGGGAAGCAAAGTTTCCTACCTTCAAGTGGTATCAGAGCCACGGTTTTCCATTTTGTGTATTTAGGATTCGGTTACTCTTATGCATTTTTCATATATTATATGTGCCGAATAATAGTAGGACATGCGTAGGTTAACTCTTTGGTTGCAGGCATAAGATCCAACTATTATGGCCATATGTGTGTATGTGATTGTATGTGTGTAATTGTATATTTTGTTGAATCCTCGGGGTTGACGAGGCTAGTATTTAATTTTTTGTAAATTAGATACGACATTATTTAGCCACTCTTTTTATTTTAGTTTACGTTCGATCTAGATTTCATGTACACTTCCTCGTGGAGTATAGGATCGATGGATGTAAATTAAAATAGTTTTAGTCTCGGCTCGGATCTCCGGATGGCTTGTACATGGCGTAAGAGGAGCGGACGAGAAGACAATACGACGGGAGACATATTGAAGACAAATGCTATAATAGTTGGAAAATATTTATTTTTCATATTTATTACTTTTTGTTTGATATGCATGTCGTAGACTAGGAAAATTCCTCAATTTTAATTTACTAAGTGGGAGAGGGATATTTTTATAAAAATTCCCACGACCTCCATTACGATTTGACATGTGATGCAAAAAAACTTGCGCGTCGGCTATGAGTGTCTTCCTCCCCATCGGATGAGTTTGTTTGCGGATCACAAGGTCGAATATGGTTATAGGAAATTATTAAGGAGCGTGTGTACTTCCCCATCGTAAGGCACATAACCCGAGATAATTACCTTGGTACCGAGTAATGGTGAACACTTAGATACAAATATAAGTATCCTCTCCATCGGAGTCACTGCTTTTATTTGTAGGGCCAAAGAGGAACCAACTATTAATTTTACTTGTCAAAAAGTTAGGTTGACAAGATAGTAAAATTAATGGGTAAAACCTTCTCTTACAAATGTAGAATTCGTATACGTCCACACTGTCGTGGCATACAAAATTCTCGGTGTTTTGAGGTGTTGGTTGATTTTAAAATTTTATTGTTTGAGGAATCAATAAATTTTTTTTGAAATCTAATGTTTTGATCTATGTGATTCTTAGGTTTTCTTTCAAAATGACTTTCAACCCACTTGTTGTGATACTGAAAGAGAATAAACTTACTGGACCCAACTATGTTGATTGGAAGAGGAATCTAGACATTGTCTTGACTGCTGAAGAATACAAATATGTACTCCTCGAAGAGTGCCCTCCTAAGCCTGCAGATGATTCTGGGGAAAAGGAGAAAGAGAGTTATAAGAAGTGGATAAAGGCCGATGAGATGGCGCGGTATTACATTTTGGCATCTATGTCAAATGTACTGCAACATCAGCATCAAGCCATGCCCACTGCTTATGACATGATTCTCAATCTCAAAGAGCTTTTCGAACACCAGAATCGGGCTGCAAGGCAGGAAGCCATGAGAAACTTGATGACGACCACCATGATCGAGGGAACACCCGTGAGGGATCATGTTCTCAAGATGATGTCTCATTTGAATGAGCTGGAGGTCCTTGGAGCTGAGATCGATGGGGAAACCCAGGTCGATATCATTCTCTAGTCCTAGGAGTTTTTAGCAGTTTCGCCTGAACTACAACATGAACAAGAGGTTGTATTCGTTGGCAGAGCTTCTGACAGAACTCCAGGCGGCAGAGGGGCTATTTCGTCAGAGTGCTCAGGCACATGCCATGGTGACCCAAAAGGTTTCTACTTCTAAGCCGAAAGGCAAAAAGAAGAAGAAACAAACTGGGGCAAAGGCGGTGGGAGGAACTCAGGGAGGAGTGAAGAAGCCGAAAGGCAAGTGCTTCACTTGTAAGCAGACTGGACACTGGAAGAAGGACTGCCTCAACCGCAAGCAGAACAAAGGTATATCTTTTGGTCTAGTCGTTGAAACATATTTAGCGGTGTTATCTATCGGCGCTTGGTGTGTAGATACGGGAGCCACTGATTATGTCTACAATACTTTGCAGGGGTTCCAGGAAACCAGACGACTGGTTGAGGGGAAGATTACCGTGTACTTGGGCGATGCCACAAAGGTGGCGACTATTGCAGTGGGAGACATTCATTTATCTTTTGAGAAAAATAAAGTTTTGCTTCTTAAGAATTGCCTTTATGTACCTTTATTTAGAAAGAATTTAATTTCGATTTCTAAATTGTTTATGGATGGATATTCTATTTCTTTTAATGACAGAGTTGTTATAAAAAGGAATAGAGACATTATCTGTTCAGGTGCATTGATAGGAAATTTATACACACTTGAACCAAAAGCTCCCACGATGCAAATTGAAGTTAATAACTCATCTTCTAATTCCAATAAGAGAAAAGAACCTTCGAAGATGAACCAAACATATCTTTGGCATCTTAGGCTTGGTCATATTAACCTAAGTAGAATTCAAAGGTTGATAGCTGATGGACCTCTGGGTTCATTAGTGGTGGAAGATTTTTCAACCTGCGAAACTTGCTTGGAGGGTAAAATGACCAAGAGGCCTTTTAAGGCCAAGGGGTATAGAGCCAAAGATGTGTTAGAATTGGTTCATTCTGATTTGTGTGGTCCTATGTCTATCCAGGCTAGAGGTGGTTTTGAGTATTTCGTCTCTTTTATAGACGATTATTCGAGATATGGATACATTTACCTGATGCGCCGCAAGTCTGAATGTTTTGACAAGTTCAAAGAATTCAAGACTGATGTGGAGAAACATCAAGGTAAAAGTATCAAGACACTACGATTTGATCATGGTGGTGAGTACCTCTTGGGAGAGTTTAGGAATTACTTATCAGAGGCTGGGATTCAATCCCAATTGTCTGCACCTGGCACACCCCAGCAGAATGGTGTAGCAGAGCGAAGGAATAGGACTCTTATGGAGATGGTTAGATCGATGATGAGTTATTCTGAGTTGTCAGATTCGTTCTGGGGATATGCTCTAGATACGGCTGTGTACATTCTGAACTTGGTTCCATCTAAATCAGTGTCTTCTACTCCCACAGAATTGTGGACTGGGCGAAAGCCTAGTCTAAGACATATTCGAATTTGGGGGAGTCCAGCACATGTGCTGAAGGCGGATGCTGGTAAGTTGGAACCTCATACAGAAGTACACATGTTCGTTGGCTATCCTAGAGGAACGAAGGGTGGTTTGTTTTATAGTCCTAGATATCAGAGGGTGATCGTTAGCACGAAATCAAGATTTCTAGAGGAAGACTATGTAATGAACCACAAGCCCATGAGTAAAATTATTCTAGAGGAATTGAAAGGGGAAGTCACTTCTTCAGTACCATCGGTACAATAGGATATACCATAAGTCACTGCACCGCGTATCACAGAGGATACACAGGTGATACCTTATCGTAGTGGGAGGGTTGTGAGACAGCCTGATAGATTAATGTTCTTGGGAGAATCTTCTGATTTGGTCCCTGGCGAATATAAACCTGATCCCTGGACATATGACGAGGCAATCCAAGATAAAGATGTAGTATCTTGGCAAAGTGCAATGAATGCTGAGATTGGATTCAAATCAGGTCTAGGAGCTAGTAGAACCACCCGATGGTGTAAAAACCATTGAATATAAGTGGATCTACAAAAGAAAGAGAGGAATAGATGGGAAGGTTGAGACCTTCAAAGCGAGGCTTGTTGCGAAGGGGTATACTCAGAAAGAGGGTATCGATTATGAGGAGACCTTTTCAGCTTAAGTCTATCCGATTCTCTTATGCAATGGATTATGAGGTGTGATGGATGTCTCAGTTGCGTATTGCTTAAGTCTTGAGGAAAACATCTATATGAAGCAACCAGAGGGATTCATTGCTAAGGGCAAAGAGCATCTTGTATGTAAGCTTAATCGGTCCATTTATGGATTGAAGCAAGCTTCGAGGTCTTGGAACATCCGCTTTGATGAGGTGATCCAGTCTTATGGATTTATTCAAAGTACGGATGAGTCTTGTGTATACAAGAGATGTGACGGAAACGTAGTGGTATTTCTTGTACTATACATAGATGACATTTTGTTAATTTGCAACAATGTCAAGGTGTTATCGGACGTAAGGGTATGGTTGTCCAAACAGTTTGATATGAAGGACTTGGGAGAAGTGGGACACATCCTTGGGATCAAGGTTATGAGGGATCGCAGGAAAAGGATGTTGTTCTTATCCCAAGCTTCATACATAGACACGATTATGGATCGTTTTAGCATGTAAAACTCCAAGAAAGGTTTTCTACCTTTCAGGCATGGAGTTCCTTTATCTAAGGAGATGTGTCCTAGAACATCTGAGGAGATAGAGGAGATGAAGGCAGTTCCTTATGCTTCGGCGGTGGGAAGCCTCATGTATGCGATGCTATATACGAGACCAGATATCTGCTTTGCCGTGGGCATGGTCAGCAGATATCAGAGTAATCCAGGACAGGGACATTGGACTGCGATAAAGCATATATTGAAGTACCTGAGAAGGACTAGGGATTATATGCTAATTTACCAGGCAGACCAATTACTCCCTGTGGGTTACATGGATTCCGACTTCCAATCTGACAGGGATAACAGTAAGTCTACCTCAGGTTTTATGTTTACTTTGGGAGGTGGAGCCATTGTATGGAGGAGTGTCAAGCAGAAATGCGTGGCGGACTCCACCATGAAAGCTGAGTATGTGGCAGTCTCTGAGGCGGCCAAGGAAGTTGTGTGGCTCAGGAACTTCCTGATGGACTTGGATGTGATTCCTTGTTTGCCCAGAACTATCACAATTTATTGTGATAATAGTGGTGCAGTTGCAAACTTGAAGGAACCACGAGCCCATGAGACAAGTAAGCACATAGAGCGCAAGTACCACCTGATACGAGAAATCGTAAAGAGAGGAGAAGTTGTTATGGCCAAGATTGCATCAGAGGATAACCTGGCAGATCCTTTCACTAAGGCCCTTCTGGAGAGAGCTTTTGATAGGCATGTGGAGGGAATGAGGATTAGATGTATGACAGTTTGAGGACAGCATAGTCTTTTAGTATAAGTGGGAGATTGTTGGGATGTATACTGAAAAGTCTACCTTTTGTATAAACATCTTTATTTTGAAATAAGAATCACATGATCATTGTTTGCATATTTTATGGTTATGCATATTGTCTAATACATTACATTGTAGATAACATGGTGTGTGGTGTCACACGGGAGATCATGTTATTGGCTCCTTGTAAAGTATAAGTAAAGGCTCACAACCGAGATGACTTTGGACAAACCATTAGAATGGTTGTAGTGTGATTTGGTATTGGTTTGTCTTGACCATAGAATCACACTAGTACACTTTGTGTGTATTGAGCAGGACCGACTTAGAGGTGATTCGATTTATTGCTGACTACATAATCGAATCGGACCTCAGATATTATATTGTACATACTCTTAATCCCGATATAATAACGGGCACATATACTTAGTATTCATTTCTTTGATTTACCAATGGACGAGATTTATAGATTAAATCGATAGGCTCGGTAAGTTGAAAAATGATATTATTTATATGATATGCCATTGATTATAGGAGGAAATCGTGTCCTATATATTAGGATGATGATGTCCCCTTGAGGAGCTCATAAGGTTCATCATGTAAACCCTGCAGGTGGACTTGGTCTGGCATGATGAAAAGGTTGAGTGGTACTACTCATGGAGTTAGATGTTGATTAATTAATGGTCAGTAAATTAATTAATCGACAGACATTCACGATCTTAAACACGGGGAGAAAATGTATAAATAATATATGGAGCTCATATTAACTTATGAGGGTTGGTGAGGTAGATCAATGATAATTCTTTAGTGGATTGGATTATCATTAATGGATCGGACTTTATGTGGGCTTGATCCATTGGGTGGCCAAGATCCAACTCCTCCTCATGGTCCCTATTGTAGCCTATTAATACCTCATGAAGCCTAGATCCAATGGATGGAAATAAATCTCTAGATCCAAAGGTAGAGATTAAATCTCTAGATCCGACAGTTGAGATTAAATCTCTAGATCCGACGGTTGAGATTAAATCCCTAGAACCAATGGTGGAGATTAAAACAAGGCTTATCTCTAAACCTATAAAAAGGGGCTTAAGGGTTGGCGTGGAGAATTTAATTGGAATCAAGGGGAGAGGCTAGGGTTTTGGGCGGCAAGAAGATTGGATTAGGGCTTGGGCTTGGCGGCACCAAATAAGGAAAGTCTTTCCTTGTCTTCTTCTTCTCCATTGGTGGCCGACGTCCATACCAGCTTTTCCAGCCCTTGGTCGGCATCCAAAGTAGCTCTTCTCCTTCTCCTTGGCCAGTGAAACCAAGGCTTAGGGTCCTCCCTTGGAGCTCTTGGACGGCAACCATCCTTTCTCCTTCTCCTTGTTGGTCGGCGACAAGCAACTTGCTTGTTGCTTGTTGGTTGGCTAAAGGAAGGAGAAGAGTCTTGTTTCTATTCTTCCTCTTGCTCGGAACGAGCAAGGAAGGAAGATTGATGATCTAGGAGCTTCAACTTTTGGTAGATCGTCGCCCACACGACGTCTGAAAGGAGGAAGGTCATACAATAGAAGATCGAGAGGTATATCGATTCTCTATTTTCATTTGTTACATGTTTAGATTTGTTTTTCAATTATATGCATGATATATATTCTGTTTTGTGGCTAAATATAATTGGACCCCGAACATAAACACAAAAGTCGGCGATCTGTACATCGTCTATTCCGCGGCTATTCGTGGAATAGAGGTTGGTCGTTTGAACAACAAGTTTGTTCAAGTGACTACTCTAAACGAATAGCACGACGATGACAAGATTGCTTGGGAAATCCCTCTTGTCAAGGATAAATTTTTTTTATCCGGGGACGTAGAAGGGATCGCCATGAACAAGTGACCGAGTTGAAGTGGGAAGCGAAGTTTCCTACCTTCACGACCGGGACTTGGTTTGTGGAGAAGTAGGACTCTTCCGACATGATCAGTCCTCAGACAGAAGTCATCTTTTTCCTTTTCTAGACGCAAGAAGGTTCTGACGAAGCGCTGTAAGTTTTTCTAAATTTCATTTACAACTTTCCGTTTTGTTTATTATTACTTAGATAATCTCGATTAGATGCTAAAACTACCAACATTGGTATCAAAGCCCTTGTTGAAAAGCATCTAATAGATATTAGAATTTTTTTCTGAAAAAAACAAGTTGTTCATCGCGAAAATCACACGAGGAAGAAGATGAACAGTGCAGAAATCACTGTTTCTGCGGCGAGTGGAAAACCACTCTGGACAAACCACTCTGACCATTCCAGAGTGATTTGTCGAGTGGAAAACCACTCTGGACAAACCACTCTGGCCATTCCAGAGTGGTTTGTTGAGTGGAGAACCACTCTGGGCTAACTTCCCTGGCCGAAACTACCCTGGAAGGGTGGTTTCAACGATAAGCGGCAGTTTGATCCTGCGAGCGATTTGAGCGGCGATTTCACCCAGAAGGCGGTTTCCTGTAGGCGGTGGTATACCACCGCCAAGGCGCTTGCTAGCAGCGATAATAGCTGCCGTGACTTCCGTCGGACAGGCAATTTCGCCGGCCGGTGGTTTCACTGCCGCCAAGGCGGTTTCACCACCGGCCAGGCGGTTTGCCGCTGCCAGCGATTTCAACCTGGCGAGCGGTTGAGCCCGACAAGGTAGTTTGTAGCCTTGCGGCTATTTAAGCCTGCTAGGCGGTTTCGCCTACAGGCGGTTTCTAGTAGGCAGCTTATAATCTGCCGAGCGATTTACCGCTGGCGAGCGATTACCGCTGGCGATTCGCTCACCGCGAGCGATTACCGCTGGCAGGCGCGATTTATCACCGCTGGCTAAGCGATTACACCGCCCAGCGGTTTACCGCTAACAGGCGGTTTCACGCTGACGAGCGGTTTTACGCTGCGGTTTACCGTCTAACAGGCGGTTTACCATCTAGCGATCGTCTGGGCGATTTTATAAGTGGGCCGAATAATTTGGGCTGAATTTCAATTGGGCTAGATTTCTAATTGGGTTGTCAATTAGAAAGGTCTAATTTCTAATTGGGCAAGATTTCTAATTGGGCTAGATTTCTAATTGGGTTGTCAATTAGAGAGGCCTAATTGAAAATTAAATAATTGGACTTAGGCTTTAATTTTGATATCCAAATTAATTTGGGCATAGGTTCATTTAATTGGATTTCAATGAAAGGTAAGTGCTCAATTAGCTCAAAAAAGTGTTGTGCTAAGTTGACTGTGGTCAACTCAACTCATGACTAAATAATCAAGTAATTATTTGGAACAATTGAGACTTGATATAAATAACTTAGAGATAGACCAAATGAACTAGAGTTGATGCCTAAGAACGATGAAAATGAATACTATGCATATTGCTTAAGTGCCTGGGGTATTCGGAGCAAATGTGTGGTGTTTGGACTCTCACGGTCAAGATTGAGTCTTCATGGTACTAGTCGACTAAACTTAGATGATAATCAATTGGTAAAAGTACCAATTGACTGGTCTAAGTAAGTCTATCGACAGTTCTCCATAAAATCAATGAAATTTGTTCTTGATTTATTTTGATGGATCCATGCCTATATATAAATTGAATTAAGCTGGTAAGTGTACTAGTTTGTCATTTTTGAGATGACTTAATTAATTTTAATTTTTTTCAGATGGCACGAATGATTACCACTATGACTAGATGCGATGTGTTGCATAATCGACTGAGAGAGGCTATCCAGGGGATAGGGTATGACTCAACTCATGGAGTCGGGTGGCATATCAGGAGGCTTGATAGATTGTTCTGGAGACTCGAGATGCAGGAGTTTCCGATTCTGGAGAATTACAGAATTTGGGCTCTGGTTCGCTCACTGCCACAGCACCTTAGTGACATAGCGCATCAGATCTGGGGGCGCTATGAGGAATGCATCTCTTATACCCAGTTATGCATTGAGCTGCTTTACTACGAGGACTGTGAGATGCATCGTGATGATCCAGAGGATGATTCGGAAGAAGACCCTGATGGAATCTTTCCTTTTGGATCGCTTCAAAGGTGTCCTACGGAAGATTTTGCATCCTGGCATCATCTTGAGAGCATCTCGACGGGGGATGTCCTAGTTCAGCCCAAGAAGATTGGGCATGTTTGGATCATTACTGCACTAGTGTTTGTCCTAGTGGGAGTAATGATTATCTATCTAGTTGTTTAGTTTATTTTTCAGTTATGAGTAGGAAGAATGTTATATGTAACATTCTTAGTAGGGTTATCTTTGTTATGGGTTGACAATGTAAAATACCACAGAATAAAAATAAAAATTATTATTGGATAAATTAAATTAGTGATGCATGGTTAGGAATTAAACCTAACCATGGTTTAAACCTATTGGGGTTAATTATTTGAATCTAGGTTTAAATTGAACCAAGGGTTATTTGGGTTAATTGGTTATAGGATTAAACCCAACCCGGTTGCAAAAACCCGCTCCGTTTTCCTTCCCATTAATGCCACGCTCCGCTTCTTCGGTTTCCCATCGCCGATCATTTTTATAACCTCCCGAGCATTTCTCCCTTGTGTCTTCTTCTTCCCCGATCTCACGAACGTCACTTCTTCTACCTCTCCATCTTCTCGGCCTCTCTGCTGTGGCTGACGCCCATTGGTGGGAAGTGTTGGGTTTCCGGCACCGCGGCGTGTGTGTGTTCGATCACGTTTCGTAAACATGAGCACAGCGGAAGCAATAAAAATAATAAATCTATATTTATTACAACACACACATCACACGCATGCATAGTACAACATGTGTAGACATAACCGTAAATTTAAATTTTGCAATAAAGGAAATTTAACTACTTATACCTTTCGTATCACGTGTAGCGGGAACGGCATCAACCGGAACAATCCTCGCTAGAATCGTCTCTATCCGTATCCACGCCGAGTATCCTTAGGATGACTTCGCTAATCCACGAGCTTCGTCTTCGTACGGGTTACTAGCCTCGTGTTGAAGACGACGTGATCGAGAGATGATCACGATCCGAATCCAAATTCGGATCCAAAACCGAGTTCTCAAAACTCGCTTCTCCGGAGAGGTATTCGTCAACCGATTGATGAATCCTTCGTCCTCCACCTCAGAGGATTATCGGAGATCGAATCCCCGGTAAGTTATCCGCTGTCGGAGCTCTAACCATCGTCCAAACGACGCTCCGACGAGAGGAAAACAAGCTGTCCAGAAAACTGGACAGCTTTAGTGGAGGAGATAGGCGCCGGCCAACCAAGGGAAGATAAAGTTCACCTTGATACCAAACCTAAAGGAGATCACCGGAAGGTCGCCGGAGGATCACCGGCTGAAGCTTGGACGCCGGCACAAGGGGCTGGGCGGCAATGGAGGTTGGCGCCAACTCTTAGAGGGGATGAAGTGGGCGGCAACTATTGCTAGGGTTTTGGATTAGGGCTTAATTATCCCTTAAGCCCTCTTTTATAGAGAACTAATTCTCTTAATGGTTATTGGATCATAACCATTAGGCCCGTTAACTCGCTCCATTAAGATAAGTTAAAATAAACCAAACCATGATAGTTTATTTTAAGTTAAATTGAACCGAACCAACTTTTGGTTCATTCGTTTAAAATAAACCAAACCCTTTGGTTTATTCTCCTCCATTGGATTAGAACCAAACCATTTTGGTCCATCCATTATGTCTTCATAAGACACGGCCCATCCACGCTTCCATTGCGACTGAAACGATTTCATGCTCGCTCCATGTTTGGTCCAACCAAACTTAGTTTCTCTCGGTCTGAGAATCCCATTCTCAATCTCGTTTTAAATCCTTCGGATTACGCTCGTTGTGCGTGTGACCAAATAGGTTCTCGGTTTATGTTGGTCGTCTATAATTAACCATTAATTATAGAACGATCATGAGTGGTACCTAGTAGTATATCATGATCCCCAATTAACCGAAAAGATCAACGGTTGATCCAGAACTATTTCTGAAACCCTTCAGCAGCTCGAATGAATCGTGCCTCATTCCCTTCACTCATCTTATACCCACTTGGTTCAGGACATGGTCTATAGTATCAGTCCCCACTAGGCTGACTACGTCACACCTAGCCCAAGTATCATTTCCTCATCCTACGGATTCTAGTTACTCCACATGTATCGAAGAGTACCTTACTCTAAACATGTAATGCTTTGGCCAAAGACTTTAGTAACAATCCGACGAGAGGCCATGGGTATACATCTCCTCGCAAAGAGTGGTGAATCCTTTATAGGCTATTCAAACACCTTCGATCATTTCGACTTATACCCAATCATCCCGGGTCCACATCTCCTTAGAGATGTTTGCTTAAGATGTCAAAGCATAAGTCTCCATGATCAAGATGACTTGAATACCGCAAGTCAAAAGAACATCGCACTTAAGCTACAGTAAGAACTTCATTGACATATCTATATATGCAGAGAACCATATGAAGTCTTACGGTTGGTCACTCCAATGAACTAGTTACCATAACTAGCATCCACGATCAACTCCGGACATCACAATGTCTCCAGCCAGTGAGAATCAGCTGCTTGGATACACCAAGGAGTATACCTCGTGTTAGTCTCGACAGAATTGATGGTGTCCAAATTCATCAATTCATCGACTAGGGATAATTCCGATACATCACAATTACACATGTAGAGATACTCACTAGTTGTGATCCAATCACAAATTCTCTCATGCTGTGAATCGCATCGTGGGCATTCAGTAAATGAGTTTAAGATCCAATCAAATACATGAAACATGTATACTCAAATAGTGAATCTTCATTTATCATATAAATGGTTCATACATAAGGCGATTGTCTTAGGACATCTCTTATATATTACTAACAGACTCCCACTTGGCCTAATGCCAATCGCTATGGTATCCAATACCATAGGCAATAACATGACCCTCAAACTTACTTTGAGGTAATGCTTTAGTCAAAGGATCCGCTAAGTTCCTTTCAGTTGGAATTTTCTCGATTTGTATTTCGTTCCTACTGATGATCTCTATGATAAGATGATAGCGGCGAAGCACATGTTTGGATCATTGATGAGATCACATCAAGTTCAGAGATGAACTTCTTGATCCAAACCGCTTCCTTTGCTGCTTCCAAAGCTGCAATGTATTCTGCCTTAGTGGCAGAATCCGCTATAGTGTCAAGCTTGGAACCTTTCCAACTTATTGCGCCTCCATTCCAGGTGAATACATACCCAGACTAAGACATGGAATCATCCTTGCATGCGGATCCGCATCCGTATACCCACGTATCACCATGTACCCTTCTCCATATATTAGGAACGCATCCTTAGTTCTTCTTAATTACTTAAGGATCGTCTTAACAGTCACCCAATGATCCATTCCTGGATCAGACTGGTATCTGCTCGTGACACTCAGAGCATATGATACATCGGGCCTCGTACATAACATAACATACATGATAGATCCTATTGCGGATGCATAGGGAATCTTACTCATGCAAATCCTCTCGTCTTCTGTGCGCGGACACATAGACTTCGAAAGGTGTATCCCATGCCTGATGGGTAGGAAACCTTTCTTGAATTCCGACATGCTAAACCTCTTTATCACTCGGTCTATATATGTAGACTGCGAAAGACTAAGCAACCGTTTCGATCTATCTCTATAGATCTTAATCCCGAGGATGTAGGTTGCTTCTCCCAGGTCTTTCATGGAGAATATCTTGAATAACCAAACCTTAACTGACTGTAAGACTGAAACATCGTTTCCTATAAGTAATATGTCATCGACATATAATACTAGGAACACGATTGCACTCCCACTAACCTTCTTGTACACACAAGGTTCGTCTGGATTTTGTGAGAAATCAAACTTTTTGATTGTCTCATCAAAACGGATATTCCAGCTCCTGGATGCTTGCTTCAATCCATAAATGGATCGTCGCAATTTGCATACCTTGGTTTTATCAACCGATGTGAAACCCTCAGGCTGTATCATATACACGTCCTCGAGCAGGTTTCCATTAAGGAAAGTTGTTTTCACATCCATCTGCCATATCTCATAATCATAATGAGCCGCTATGGCCAGGAGCATCCGAATGGATTTAAGCATAGCTACAGGCGAATAGGTTTCGTCATAATCAACACCTTGCTTTTGACGATATCCTTTCGCCACCAATCTAGCCTTATAGGTAATCACATTACCATCCATGTCGGTTTTCTTCTTGAAAACCCACTTGCACCCTATAGGCTTTATGCCTTGGTGGGTCAACCAAGTTCCAAACTTGGTTTTCATACATGGAATCCATTTCCGACTTCATGGCACCAAGCCACTTATCCCTTTCTGAACTTGTCAGCACTTCTTCATAACTGGTAGGCTCCTCATCATCAATGAGTAACACATCGTTCGATTCACTTACGAGAAATCCATATCTCTCAAGAATATTGCGTGTTCTACCAGATCTACGAAGATGTGGTGTTACAATAGGTTCAGTCGATTGTTCATCACTATGAGTTGTCGACTGTTGTGCTTCACCAGGTATCTCATCAATGTCTATTTGAGTCTCTCGAGCCTCCTCAAGCTCGACGACACTCCCACTGTTTTCTTGCAAGAGAAACTCTTTCTCTAGAAACACAGCATGCCTTGAAACAAACACCTTTTGTTACACAGGATGATAGAATTGGTAACCCCTTGTTTCCTTAGGGTATCCAATAAATAGACATTTATCAGACTTAGCATCCAATTTGTCTGATACTGTCCGCTTCATATAAGCAGGACAACCCCATATCTTCAAGTAAGATACATGAGGTTTCTTACTATTCCATATCTAATATGGAGTAGTTGAGACTACCTTAGTAGGCATTCTGTTTAACAAGTAAACAGCTGTCTGAAGTGCATAGCCCCAAAAGGACTTGAGAAGAGTTGCATGATTCATCATTGACCTGACCATGTCCAACAATGTCCGGTTACGCCTCTCAGATACACCATTATGCTGTGGTGTATAGGGCGGAGTCCATTGAGACAATATACCATTGTCTCTTAGATAATCAAGAAACTCTTGACTTAAGTATTCACCACCTCGATCCGATCGAAGTATTTTAATACTCTTATCATGTTGTTTCTCTACTTCATTTCTGAATTCTTTGAACCTTTCAAAGGCTTCAGACTTGTGTTTCATCAAGAACACATACCCAAACCGTGAGTGATCATCGGTGAATGTAATGAAGTAGCTATAGCCTCCTAATGCTTGAGTTGACATAGGTCCACATACATCAGTATGTATTAGACCTAGTAACTCTCCCACTCGTTCACCTTTTCCAGTAAAAGGTAACTTAGTCATCTTGCCTTTTAAGCATGATTCGCATGTATCGTATGAATCCAATTCAAACGATTCCAGAATTCCACATCGGTGTAATTCGGACATGCGTTTCTTGCTTACATGGCCAAGACAACAATACCACATGTAGGAGTCTAATTGATTATCTTTTCGAGCACGCTTGTTGCTCGCTTCGATATTGAAAACATCCTTTGGATACGTCCAACGTATAAACACCATTGCTTAAAGTTCCAGCCCCATAAAGAACTCCATTCAAAGTTATGTAACAACAATTGTTACTAAAAGTCAAATGGTACCCATTTCTATTTAAACAAGAAATAGAAATGATGTTCTTTATCAACGAAGGAACATAAAAGCAATTGTCCAGTTCTAAGACAAGTCCTACAGGGAGTTCCAACAAATACGTTCCGATGGCGAGTGCAGCAACCGTTGCTCCATTCCCAACACGTAAATTTGACTCTCCCTTGACGAGTCTTCTTCTATTCCTTAGCCCATGTATGTCATTACATATATGTGAGCCACACCCGGTATCAAATACCCAAGTGTCTGAGGAAATAGAATGACAATCAATAAAGAAGATTTCTGAAGAAGATGGGGCATCCGATGCCTTATCCTTCTTCACGGACTCAAGATAAATCTTGCACTTTCTTCGCAAATGGCCCTACTTGCCATAATGATGGCAAGTGCCCTTTTGAGCTGGTTCTGCCTTTTTAGCCTTTTTCTTCTTCCCCTTCTGTTGTTCCTTTGACTCCCTCTTAGAACCTTTCTTCGAGGAATCAACTAACAACACCGTCCCCTGCTCATGCTTCTCAGAAGGCTCCACAGTCTTCAGCATGTTGAGCAGTACCACAGATGAACCTTCTTGCATCTCAGAGGTGAAGAGGAGCTTGGAGACTTCGAACCTTTCGAATCTCACTTGCTTATCAAACAACTCATAAAGATGAAGCACTACAATATGAGCATCCATATGCTCATGCTGCTTTCGTAGCTTGGGTTCCATCGCGGCTAGCATGATGCAACTTGTCAGTTCAGAATCAGTCACATGTTTCTGATAGATCAACAATTGGTCCGGAGTTGCATCGTCACTAGGATGGGCGGGAAGAGGCGCTTCGAGGACATGAGCAAGCTTTTCACCTTGAGAACAATTCTCAAGTTTCTAAGTCAGTCCAAGAAGTTTGACCCAGTCAATTTATTCGAATCCAAAATGGAACGCAAATTAAAAGACAACATGATCAATTTTAGAAATACAAAACGAGCATATATGAGAAAGATGATTTTTAAAATGCATCAATATACATTTATAAATCTCATTCATTTTTTGAATTCAAAAACCCTTGAAATCAATTCGGGAGATCGTAGGTCAATCTCCGAATGGGCTGATATCCAATATAGATAAGAACAACCTTGGAGTGAGTCCAACAAGCCATTCTTAGCTATGATGGTGGGTATCAAGTATACCGATTACATATCATGTATATGTAACTATCACAATGTGCTATCAACTAATTGAATGTTTACACATACATTGGGTTGTTAACACATTAACAAGTATGCATCATATGCATAGCACCCAACTTCACCTCTCTTCACATCGACCTTGGAGTGAGTCCAACAAATCGATGCTCCAAGTTAGAGCCGACCCATTAATCACAAAATAGTTTTAATATGGTTAGAGCGCATTCAACCAATTAGCCAGGCTTGGAGTGAGTCCAACAACCCAAACTAACGATTGACCTCTGACTCTTACCATATTAGAGTTAAACTATTCCAATGATTCGAACATGTTCAGGTTCGAGCCGGGCTTGGAGTGAGTCCAACAACCCAAACAAGAAACAGAACTCTGGTTCTAACCATATTAATGGAAGGTGTAGGCTTTAATATTGAGTTAGGGTTTTATGTCTCATCCTCTTTGCATGCAAATAACTATTATCTACATGGCATGGCATACATGGCATACATCTACATGTCACGACACGCATGACATAATGTTATGCATCTAATGCAATTACATGTCATACAATTATGTCATGTACATAATTTCCTTATTTGTCATAACTATTTATGGAAATAAAATATGTTTAAGATTTGATTCTCAAAATCAAATCATGATTGAATTAGGAAACAAATTTCCAAATCTAATCACATATTTTATTTATGAAAATAATTGATTAAGGAAAATCAATTTAGGAAACCAATTTCCTAAATCATCAAAACTACTTATGGAAATAAAATATTTTAAGATTTGATTCTCCAAATCAAATCATGATTAAATTAGGAAACAAATTTCCAGAATCTAATCAAATATTTTATTTATGGAAAATATCAATTTCCATAAATACTTCCAACTTTCCAAAAGTGGAAGATTTCCATAAATACATCTAGACTTTCCAAAATTGAAAAAAATTTCATAAATACTTCTAAATTTCCAAAATTAGAAAATTTCCAGAAATAACATTATGACTATCGCAAAACCATTTTACGATTATGTCGAAACACAACCTGGGCTCTGATACCACTGTTGGGTTTCCGACACCGCGGCGTGTGTGTGTTTGATCACGTTTCGTAAACATGAGCACAGCAGAAGCAATAAAAATAATAAATCTACATTTATTACAACACACACATCACACGCATGCATAGTATAACATGTATAGACATAACCGTAAATTTAAATTTTGCAATAAAGGAAATTTAACTACGTTATACCTTTCGTATCACGTGTAGCGGGAACGACATCAACCGGAACAATCCTCGCTAGAATCGTCTCTATCCGTATCCACGTCGAGTATCCTTAGGATGACTTCGCTAAGCCACGAGCTTCGTCTTCGTACGGGTTACTAGCCTCGTGTTGAAGACGACGTGATCGAGAGATGATCACGATCCGAATCCAAATTCGGATCAAAAATCGAGTTCTCAAAACTCGCTTCTCCGGAGAGGTATTCGTCAACCGATTGACGAATCCTTCGTCCTCCACCTCAGAGGATTACCGGAGATCGAATCCCCGGTAAGTTATCCGCTGTCGGAGCTCTAACCATCATCCAAACGACGCTCCGACGAGAGGAAAACAAGCTGTCCAGAAAACTGGACAGCTTTGGTGGAGGAGATAGGCGTCGGCCAACCAAGGGAAGATAAAGCTCACCTTGATACCAAACCTAAAGGAGATCACCGGAGGGTCGCCGGAGGATCACCGGCTGAAGCTTGGACGCTGGCAAGGAGATGGACGGCGGCACAAGGGGCTGGGCGGCAATAAAGGTTGGCGCCAACTCTTAGAGGGGATGAAGTGGGCGGCAACTATTGCTAGGGTTTTGGATTATGGCTTAATTATCCCTTAAGCTCTCTTTTATAGAGAACTAATTCTCTTAATGGTTATTGGATCATAACCATTAGGCCCCTTAACTCGCTCCATTAAGATAAGTTAAAATAAACCAAACCATGATAGTTTATTTTAAGTTAAAATGAACCGAACCAACTTTTGGTTCATTCGTTTAAAATAAACCAAACCCTTTGGTTTATTCTCCTCCATTGGATTAGAACCAAACCATTTTGGTCCATCCATTATGTCTTCATAAGACACGGCCCATCCACGCTTCCATTGTGACTGAAACGATTTCATGCTCGCTCCATGTTTGGTCCAACCAAACTTAGTTTCTCTCGGTCTGAGAATCCCATTCTCAAGCTCGTTTTAAATCCTTCGGATTATGCTCGTTGTGCGTGTGACCAAATAGGTTCTCAGTTTATGTTGGTCGTCTATAATTAACCATTAATTATAGAATGATCATGAGTGGCACCTAGTAGTACATCATGATCCCCAATTAACCGAAAAGATCAACGGTTGATCCAGAACTATTTCTGAAACCCTTCAGCAGCTCGAATGAATCGTGCCCCATTCCCTTCACTCATCTTATACCCACTTGGTTCAGGACATGGTCTATAGTGTCAGTCCCTACTAGGCTGACTACGTCACACCTAGCCCAAGTATCATTTCCTCGTCCTACGGATTCTAGTTACTCCACATGTATCGAAGAGTACCTTACTCTAAATATGTAATGCTTTGGCCAAAGACTTTAGTAACAATCCGACGAGAGGCCATGGGTATACATCTCCTCGCAAGGAGTGGTGAATCCTTTATAGGCTATTCAAACACCTTCGATCATTTCGACTTATACCCAATCATCCCGGGTTCACATCTCCTTAGAGATGTTTGCTTAAGATGTCAAAGCATAAGTCTCCATGATCAAGATGACTTGAATACCGCAAGTTAAAGGAACATCGCACTTAAGCTACAGTAAGAACTTCATTGACATATCTATATATGCAGAGAATCATATGAAGTCTTACGACTGGTCACTCCAATGAACTAGTTACCATAACTAGCATCCACGATCAACTCCGGACATCACAATGTCTCCAGCCAGTGAGAATCAGCTGCTTGGATACACCAAGGAGTATACCTCGTTCTAGTCTCGACAGAATTGATGGTGTCCAAATTCATCAATTCATCGACTAGGGATAATTCTGATACATCACAATTACACATGTAGAGATACTCACTAGTTGTGATCCAATCACAAATTCTCTCATGTTGTGAATCGCATCGTGGACATTCAGTAAATGAGTTTAAGATCCAATCAAATACATGAAACATGTATACTCAAATAGTGAATCTTCATTTATCATATAAATGGTTCATACATAAGGCGATTGCCTTAGGACATCTCTCATATATTACTAACAGGAAGTCCAGATGGAAGGAAGGAAGTCGATGTCTCTTTGTCTCCTCGCGCGATCCAGCGACTGCCGACCTCTTCGGTGGAAGATATGGCTAGGGCAAAAACTGGCGACCGTGCAGTCGGGTAGAGGCTCCTTTTTTTGGAGCAAGTGGTTGGTCTTGGCCAATCGTTGCTGGAGCTAGGGTAGTAGGGGCGTAGGTGCTGATTTCGTCGGTGAACAGAGGATTTGGGGAGGATCGCCGCCGGACTTAGGTGAGTTGGTGTCGACCTTCTCCTTACCTTGGACGAGATCGAAATGCTTCTGTGATTTTCTTGGTTGAACGAGATTTTGGGTGTTTGGGTAGGGATCGTGAGTGTCGATTACAGCCGATGAACGTAGCTGCCGGTTCTGTGGAGTTGATGCCGGTGAGGATTAACTGTCGTGAAGCTTCAAGTGTAGGTAAGCAAGGTCAGTTCTCCCTTTTGTGCTGTGAATTCAATTTTGATTCGTTGGATGGACAGTGAGTTGTGAGCTTAGTGAATTCCATTCGGTTGAAGTGGCTGTGGATGGAATATGCAGTAGAAATTCTGGTTGGTTGTGGGTGGATATGTTGTTGTATTGGATGTGAGCGAGAGGAGAGGATGTGTGTGGCCTGTCCCGGTGAATAAAATAGGTTGGGATGGTTGTGCATGGGCTGTGATGCTTTGTGTTGGAGTTGGGAATGAAGAAATGGGTTGTGAATAACTGTAAATAGGGTTGTCTTTGGCCATGAAGGGGTAAGATTTGTATCCTTTGTTCTAGCTATTGGATGTGGATATTCGGTAAGTGTAGTAATGTATGGGTTATTGGTGATGTTCTATTGGTGAAACATTGGTTATGTCGTGTGGATAGAGGGAATTGGATTGGGAGAATCGGTCTAGGATGGATGTAGATCTGGGGTTACGAGAGGTGTGTGTTCGAAGTTCTAACTCGTAGATGAGGAAAGAACGAGAACCTAGAAATGACATAGTAGTTAAGTTGTCTAGTTGTTTAACGCTTGTGCTTAAACATAGTTGCTATTATGTGCAGGTTTGGGATACGAAGCAGGTCCGCGGTCGTGAGGATTATTCGAGCTTCGTATCATGTGGGTAATTCCTACCCTGGTCAGGTAGTTTTAATGCATACAGATTTAGATACATGATCATCTTAGATGATCATGTTACCTTGACCCTGCTCTTATTATCTTATGCTTGAACTTGTCGTTGGCTATATTTACTCAAAGGTTGATATCACATTCCCTTTATTATGATTTAGGGTTATAGATGTGATGTAAATAAGTCTAGATGTTTAGTAGGGTATAGATGTTAGAGTATGGGTGATGACCCAATTTATAAATTGGAAAAGGGTCATCCGTGGGTAAGTAATGCCCTAAATGTAGGATTTATTCCAATACCCATATGTTGCATACTTATTACCAACCATGTGTTATGTAATGGTTAAGTGAAGGGTGATTAGTGTGTCGCTACGGATCGGTAGTTCCAGCGTATTATGATCAGTCGAGTACGACTCTCTATTGGATAGAGAGTTATGATCAGTTGAGTATGACTCTCTACAAGATAGAGAGTCCGTCGATCAGTTGAGTACAACTCTCTATAGGATAGAGAGTGTATTGATTATATGATTACGACTCTTTGTTTAACAAAGAGTCTGTGGTAGATGGTTGTACGTGTGACAGCACATTCATGTCATTTGCATGCATTCTGACGACAGAGTCTCCCTTGGGGTTGAGAGAGTCGTCAGTCATCTTGTCTCCCAGGTTACTCTCCGAGGAGTAACTAGTGTGAGGGCAGAGCATATGTTGTGCCGCACTCTACCACTATAGACGGTGATAGTTGGAGTTGCGTGCAGTTGTCCTGGGTGCATGACACTCGACCACTTATTGGTAATGTCAGTCGGAGTGGCCAGCAGCAGGGACCCCCATTGTGTAGCGAGCTCTTTACGCTCATATGCTACTTGATCATACTGCCCACTCTGCCACTCTAGAGCAGTGGTTGGTGTGAGTTGGGACAGTTGTCATGTCGTACCACCTAGGCCACACTGGGGTCGTGGTAGCGAGTAAGGGTGAGCAGGCATGACCATGCATGTTGCATTGTCGTATCATACGGTGTTTTGCATATGGTTATATATATATATATATATATATATATATATATACATGGATTATGGTGATTAGTATGCATACAGATGCAGTCTGTATGTATATTCACTTTGATGATGCATTTGTATGTACTATGCTTGTTGCATTTGTTTGTACATAATCATACATGCTATTGCATTTTCTGTATGGTAGTAGGTCGGTACTTGTATACATGTTGGTTATTCACTGTGATACCCTCGACCCATATCAGGATGTAGTGTGAGTTAGTATTATTCTTTATACCTTATGTTGTGGATATATGCCCAGGTTGGATGAGGATAGAATTGCTGACTGTCAGGTATGTCAGCATCGTTTGTTGTTCAGTTTATTTAGTGTATGCATGCATGTATACTTGTTATGCTGATGTATACCTGTTGTACGAGTAGATTAAACTGTTGAATGACATATAATATTGATACATATATTTACATGTTCTATCTTATTATCTGCTGAGTTTTACTCACAACCACCACGGACCCTGGGTTTTTCTGTCGCCCAGGTAACAGAATGGAGTCTTCGTGATGGCTTGGAGCACCGCTGACTAACATCTCATCTCATCTCCAAGACTCTGGTGGTTGTGTTGGGCTTTCCGTATAAGTGTATTGTATTTGGAGTTTTCGTGATGTACATTGTTGTGGATTCAGATTTTATCGAGGTTTCGTTATGTTGTGATGTGTTAGTCATACCAGTATACATGTGTGTAGTTTGAGATGTTGTATTATGTTTCCGCTATGTTTTGTGTAGTTATTGTTTTCATATATATATGTATATTGTTGTTGTTGTGGCCTACGGGCCTTGTATTAACCCGAAATATTGCCACGTACAGGGGAGATGTCGTTCATTTGCTTTTCGACACAGCATGCTCTTGGGACGTGACAACTTTAGTGGTATCAGAGCCCTAGGTTTTGCGATGTCATACAATGTTGTTTTTGTATCGAGTCTTGGATTCTCGAAAGTCGATTTGTTTCGGTTTTGGTTTTCTGAGATGAGATGGACAGCGGCTTGAGCTCCAAGCAGCACGAAGTAAGTATTCCTGATGATTTATTTTCTAGTTGGGTACTTATCTAGACTTGAGTAACAAGTGTATACAGTTAGATATATTATACCTGTGCAGACTTGTAGTAGAGGTCGTCCACCGAGGTGACCAATCGGAGTTGCAGATAGGGTTTATACTCCCGGTTTCGTTGGCTATGCTTTTAGTGTATATAACAGGGAATAACCTGTAGTTTGTTGGTTATTGTTTGTAACCGTGGTATAAATTGACCACGAGAACAACCTATGGACTCTGTGAGTCTTGAACCTGTGTCAAAAAGGTGTTTTACCTTTGAGAGTCGACTGATACCTAGTCGGAAAACAGGGGTCAAGTCGTCACATTTCTTGTGAAAAATTAAAGACTATAGTCTTAGAGATTTTCACTAACGGTACTAGTCAGATTATTACCTGATGGGTAATGGATAAGACAAGTAGACTATTGTTGATGAAGATAGAGAAAGGCTAGGTTATGGTGTTTCATAGGGATTTTATCCCTGAGTTGTTTGTACTGAGTTGTATAACTTTGAGAGTACTTTTGAGTACTTAACTCATGTTATATCGAGAAAGAAGAGTTGTTTGCATATCATTATCGGGATCAAGTCGGTACTTGGTGGTAAATGCAGAAAATAATCTTCGGGAAATAAAACATCACTTGATCATGGTTAGTGATGTTGAGAGAAAGTATTTTCCCGCGTCACTTTCAGTGGCACATTATAGGGAATTCTTGAGCTTCAAGTAGGGTGATCGTCGATAATGGGAATACCATGCAGGGTCATTAGACTTGCAGAGTTTACGCTCACCTAATAGCTCAAGAAGAGGAATGGATGATTTAAGCCACCCAGAGTTATTGGCTTATAGTTGGATTAGGATGCTGGGATCTTCTACCAGATCCTGCCGGAAGACGTTGGATTGAGACAGGAGTTTAGAAATGACTCCGTACAAGGGTTTAAGAGTTGGAGACCGATAAGCAAATATTGCAGGTCAACTTAATAGAGTCAGAAGTCTCCGACTGTTGGATAAAAGGAGCAAGATCGGAGTCATAGGCTTTGAGCTATTTTCCGATTATAGAAGACCAACCGCAGATCATCAGGATGTTCTCGTGCACATCAGCGAAATCAGAACAAAGACTTCAAAGGGATTGTGTGCATGCAGTGCATATCACAAAAACACGTGAAGTCAGATTATCCGTTGGATCAGTTCATCTGTTGCTATTGTGAGCAACCAGTACAGTGGAGGAGGTGTACTTTGAAGACTCAGTTGAAGACTATCGATGGTATTCCGGGAGGATGGTGCATCATCTCAACAGCAGAGATCAGCACCGAAGATTGGGTTATCTCATCAGCAACAACCTACTATCTCAGGCGTGGTTGGAGTTCCTTGATACTCCCCTTCAGCAGAGATCAGCACAGAAGCAGCATCAGCAGAAGACATCGCAGAAGACTCATGCAGACAACAACAATTACCTCCAGATGTGATTTGCTTTATACAAAGGAGAGAGTATACGACGATGGTCGTACCTATTTTGTATTCTACAGTTGTAGCTCGTAGGATTTAGGGATGGATCAGGTGATCTAGGGAAAAAAATCCCCGAGGCATTCGTTGCAGAAATGCGACCGAATTGTCGCGGACTGTTGGATCTGATCTTATTCTCTTCGAAGAAAGGCCGAGACATGCGAGGAGCCTTTGGATCGGATCAGTAGATAATTGATCATTCAGGGTATTACTTTAGTTTACCCTCAAGGTTAGTATATTGAGAGATACTTGTAGTTTACAGGTATCTGTGTCTAGAACATTCTCAGTTGGATCAGAAGGGTTCCTATACATCGACTTGTGGGTCGGTGGTATCTCTACCATCAGGTGAGATGTGGACCAATAATTAAGAAATCAAGGGATGCCCTTAGACTTTGATAGACATACTTTGACTGTAGACATATCCTTACGGATGGTCAAATTATTGGAAGTATGGTACGATATATCTCTCGGATGTGCGTATAATCTGAGAGTGTTCGGATGAACTCCAAGGCTTGTCGTTGCATAGGCAAGCGGAGTAGGCGATCGAAACGATTGCGGAAATAGTTTTGGTATTGAAGATCACATACCGAGTGATAGATTTGTTGGTATCAATGTTGTTAAACACTATAAAAATTGGAAGAACGTGAGTTGCGATTATAGGAGATGTTGGAGGGGATATTTATCTATCCCAATATTCCTCCTTGAGAAGATCTGGAACTCTTTGTTGAAAGAGAGATGGACCTTTGAAAGTATGCATCGATTATCGATGATGGAATACAGTAGTTGTTGTGAAGAATATCCTTCATTGTGAATAGATGATCTATTGAGATCAGCCAAAGACACCTGTGTATACTCTAGGGTTGGTTTACGACTGGAGGGTTGATATTGTAGTGACATGGTGGCATACAATTATCATTTTCATTGTGATGATTGATATATCATCAGCTTAGAGTAAGTAGGATGCAAGTGTATAGAGGACGACAATTTTATACTTAGTATGAATTTTATGAGTTTTGATTAAGTTGTTAGGCTAATTAATGATTTAGTCGCCACGAGATTTGAGAATCGTGTATCCTGGACACGATTGGATCAGTTTATGGTTGTTGGATTGCATAATCTGGCCACTGTTGATTGTGGTAGTTGGAGTTGCATACTCGACCATCGAAGATGGTGGTTTTCCTTGCATGATTTGGTTATTCCTACGAATGTGGATAGGATGCTTTTAAGCATTACTATACCACGGACTTGTTTGACAAAGGTGATGATGGAAATCATTTAGTCGGAAGCTGGTGAAACCAGTTATAGGACCTAGACGACAGTTAACTTTTACACGGGTATTAGTTAATCCTTCCGAGCTGGATGAAAGGATGTTGTATGCAGATGCATCGTTTCAGGGATCGGAGCGATCCCGATGCAGTTGAATGAGACGTATCTCATGCTTACGACAGTTGAGAAACTATGAGATAAGGTGTTAGGCACATGACGTGATTCTAGTAGATATGAGCTTGTGTAGTAGTGGTATGGAGCAGAAGTGCTCATGAAGTTTGACTAGCTACTGAGTAGCTACTATGGAGTTGCTACAAGAAGAACCTTATTTGAGTTTTGCTATACATTCTAGTGGTACTTGGATGTACCGAGATTTAAAACGTTTATACTGGTAGGAACGGTATAAAGAGTGATATTGCAGACCTCGCTGCTCGATATTTAGTATACCAGTGGGTGAAGGCTGAACATCAGAAACCCACTGGATTGCTCCGGGAAATTTCAATTTCCAGAATGGAAGTGGGAGCATATCACTATTGATTTCGTTACGGGATTGCCTAGAACCCATAAAAGACATGATGCGATTTGGGTGATCGTGGATCGACTGACCAAATCAGCTCATTTCCTTCCTATTCTTGGGTCATACCCATTGGATCGTCCGGCAGAGTTGTATCGCCGAAAGATTATCACTTTGCATGGGGTACTTTTAAGTATCATACCGGATAGAGATCTACGATTTACCTTACGATTTTGGCAGAGTCTGCATCAGACTATGGGCACAAAGCTTCGACTTAGTGCAACATTTCATTCGCGGACTGATGTACTATCTGAGCATAACATTCAGACTCTGGAGGATCTATTAAGATCTTGTGTCATGAATTATGAGAGTAGTTGGGAGGAGTACATTTCTTTAGTGGAATTTGACCGTAAAAATAGTTATCCCTCATCCATTCAGATGACTTTCTTCTGAGGCCCAATATGGTAGACCCTGTAGATCTCCTGTGTACTGGGAGGAAGTCGGGGAATGACAGCTATTGGGGACCACAAAGTATCCAACATGATGCAGAGTTGGTGCTCGTCATCGGATGAGGGTTATTAGGAGTTCCGATTCTACCTCAATCTAATGCGACCTATGAAGAGATTCCGGTACGAATTCTCGGTCGCAAGGAGCGACAGTAGTGAGACAAAAATCATCCGACTCGTAAAGGTTGGATGATAGCATCATACCGATGAGGAGGTTATGTGGGAGCTGGAAGATACTATCCGAGCTCGATAGTCTCATATGTTCACTTGAGGAAGGTATGTGGTCCTTTCGGAAACTTGCTTGAAGTAATTTTTGCATGTTAGTACGAAATTTAGGGATCAAATTTTTTTATAAGTGGGGGAGAATATAAAATACCATAGAAAAAAAAATAAAAATAAAAATTATTATTGGATAAATTAAATTAGTGATGCATGGTTAGGAATTAAACCTAACCATGGTTTAAACCTATTGGGGTTAATTATTTGAATCTAGGTTTAAATTGAACCAAGGGGTATTTGGGTTAATTGGTTATAGGATTAAACTCAACCCGGTTGCAAAAACCCGCTCCGTTTTCCTTCCCATTAACGCCACGCTCCGCTTCTTCGGTTTCCCATCGCCAATCATTTTTATAACCTCCCGAGCATTTCTCCCTTGCATCTTCTTCTTCCCCGATCTCACGAATGTCGCTTCTTCTACCTCTCCATCTTCTCGGCCTCTCTACTATGGCTGATGCCCTTTGGTGGGAAGTCCGGATGGAAGGAAGGAAGTCGATGTCTCTTTGCTTCCTCGCGATCCAGCGACTGCCGACCTCTTCGGTGGAAGATCTGGCTAGGGTGAAAAATGGCGACCGTGTAGTCGGGTAGAGGCTCCTTTTTTTTTTGAGCAAGTGACCGGTCCTGGCCAATCGTTGCTGGAGCTAGGGCAGTAGGGGCGTGGGTGCCGATTTCGCCGGTGAACAGAGGATTTGGGGAGGATCGCCGCAGGACTTAGGTGAGTTGGTGACGACCTTCTCCTTACCTTGGACGAGATCGAAATCCTTCTGTGATTTTCTTGGTTGAATGGGATTTTTGGTGTCTGGGCAGGGATCGTGAGCGTCGATTGCAGCCGGTGAACGTGGCTTCCGGTTCTGTGGAGTTGATGCCGGTGAGGATTAACTGTCGGTGAAGCTTCAAGTGTAGGTAAGCAAGGTCAGTTCTCTCTTTTGTGCTGTGAATTCAATTTTGATTCGTTGGATGGACAGTGAGTTGTGAGCTTAGTGAATTCCATTCGGTTGAAGTGGTTGTGGATGGAATATGCAGTAGAAATTCTGGTCGGTTGTGGGCAGATATGTTGTTGTATTGGCTGTGAGCGAGAGGAGAGGATGTGTGTGGCCTGTCTCAGTGAATAAAATAGGTTTGGATGGCTGTGCATGGGCTGTGATGCTTTGTGTTGGAGCTGGGAATGAAGAAATGGGTTGTGAATAACTGTAAATAGGGTTGTCTTTGGCCATGAAGGGGTAAGATTTGTATCCTTTGTTCTAGCTGTTGGATGTGGATATTTGGTAAGTGTGGCAATGTATGGGTTATTGGTGATGTTCTATTGGTGAAACATTGGTTATGTCGTGTGGATAGAGGGAATTGGATTGGGAGAATCGGTCCAGGATGGATGTAGATCCGGGGTTACAAGAGGTGTGTGTTCGAAGTTCTAACTCGTAGACGAGGAAAGAACGAGAACCTAGAAATGACGTAGTAGTTAAGTTGTGTAGTTGTTTAACGCTTGTGCTTAAACATAGTTGCTATTATATGTGCAGGTTTGGGATACGATGCAGGTCCGCGACTGTGAGGATTATTCGAGCTTCATATCATGTGGGTAATTCCTACCCTGGTCAGGTAGTTTTAATGCATACAGATTTAGATGCATGATCATCTTAGATGATCATGTTACCTTGACTCTGCTCTTATTATCTTATGCATGAACTTGTCGTTGGCTATATTTACTCAAAGGTTGATATCGCATTCCCTTTATTATGATTTAGGGTTATAGATGTGATGTAAATAAGTCTAGATGTTTAGTAGGGTGTAGATGTTAGAGTATGGGTGATGACCCAATTTATAAATCGGAAAAGGGTCATCCGTGGGTAAGTAATGCCCTAAATGTAGGATTTATTCCAATACCCATATGTTGCATACTTATTACCAACCATGTGTTGTGTAATGGTTAAGTGAAGGGTGATTAGTGTGTCGCTACGGACCGGTGGTCCCAACGTGTTATGATCAGTCGAGTACGATTCTCTATTAGATAGAGAGTTATGATCAGTTGAGTACGGCTCTCTACAGGATAGAGAGTCCGTCGATCAGTTGAGTACGACTCTCTACAGGATAGAGAGTGTATTGATCAGATGATTACGACTCTTTGTTGAACAAAGAGTCTGTGGTAGATGGTTGTATGTGTGACAGCACATTCATGTCATTTGCACGCATTATGACGACAGAGTCTCCCTTGGGGTTGAGAGAGTCGTCAGTCATCTTGCCTCCCAGGTTACTCCCCGAGGAGTAACTGGTGTGAGGGCAGAGCATCTGTTGTGCCGCACTCTACCACTATAGACGGTGGTAGTTGGAGTTGCGTGCAGTTGTCCTAGGTGCGTGGCACTCGATCACTCATTGGTAGTGTCAGTCGGAGTGGCCAGCAGCAGGGACCCTCATTGTGTAGCGAGCTCTTTACGCTCATATGCTACTTGATCATACTGCACACTCGGCCACTCTAGAGCAGTGGTTGGTGTGAGTTGGGACAGTTGTCATGTCGTGCCACCTAGGCCACACTGGGGTCGTGGTAGCGAGTAGGGGTGAGGAGGCATGACCATGTATGCTGCTTTGCCGTATCATACGGTGTTTTGCATATGGTTATATATATATATATATATATATATATATATATATATACATGGATGATGGTGATTAGTATACATACAGATGCAGTCTGTATATATACTCACTTTGATGATGCATTTGTATGTACTATGCTTGTTGTATTTGTTTGTATATAATCATACATGCTATTGCATTTTCTGTATGGTAGTAGGTCGGTACTTGTATACCTGTTGGTTATTCACTGTGATACCCTCGACCCATATCAGGATGCAGTGTGAGTTAGTATTATTCTTTATACCTTATGTTGTGGATATATGCTCAGGTTGGATGAGGATAGAATAGCTGACTGTCAGGTATGTCAGTATCGTTTGTTGTTCAGTTTATTTAGTGTATGCATGCATGTATACTTGTTATGCTGATGTATACATGTTGTACGAGTAGATTAAACTGTTGAATGACATGTAATATTGATACATATATTTACATGTTCTATCTTATTATCTGCTAAGTTTTACTCACCACCACCACGACCCCTAGGTTTTTCTGTCGCCCAGGTAACAAGTAGGAGTCTTCGTGACGGCTTGGAGCACCGCTGGATGACATCTCATCTCATCTCTGAGACTCTGGTGGTTGTGTTGGGCTTTCCGTATAAGTGTATTGTATTTGGAGTTTTTATGATGTACATTATTGTGGATTCGGATTTTGTCGAGGTTTCGTTATGTTGTGATGTGTTAGTCATACCGGTATGTATGTGTGTAGTTTGAGATATTGTATTATGTTTCCGTTGTGTTTTGTGTAGTTGTTGTTTATATATATATATGTATATTGTTATTGTTGTGGCCTACGGGCATTGTATTAACCCGAAATGTTGTCACGTACAGGGGAGATGTCGTCAGTTTTCTTTTCGGCACGACATGCTCTCGGGGCGTGACAGACAATGTACAGCAAGTTTAATTTAATGATATGTTCATTTTATGCTGTTAAATCTACATGATGCATGATATTTTTGCTCTTTGATTTGTTCATATTGAGTACAATTTAAATGATATGTTCATTTAATAATATCATGTTAAGATGGGATGTATGTAATGTAATTGATTAAAGTCGATTCGATTGGAACATACAAATGATGAGTGGGAATTGGATTGTCACTTTATTTTGTAAACCAAATCGAATTTACATTGAGTCAATTTGTAGATTACATACATAAAATCATACACTGAATAACTAAATAATGTGTTTATTTATGTTAGATTATGACAACTAAAAATATCATAGCTGAACTCAATAAGGGTGAGAAACTCAATGGGGATAACTACAAGATCTGGTACCTCAAGATACAGTATGTACTTGAGGAACAAGAAGTTCTAGAGGCTGTAAATCAGGTCATGGGAGAACCTATAGATGGTCTCACTACACAAAATAGACGAGATATTGATGCCTACAAGGCATGGAAGAAGAAAGACTCCACTGCTAAGGGTATCTTGATTAGTTCAATGATAGATGACCTAGTTTTTAAGTATGAGCCATATCCTTCAACTCATGTTGTCTGGTTTGCCCTTAAGGATAAGTAAATCTGAGTAGTCGATCGAGCAAGCTTTGATAGTTGATCAAGTTCAATGCTATGGTTCAACATCTCAGGGATATGTCGAATATGATTCGGGAGCTTAAAATTATCGGTCACGAGTTGACAGATGAACAACAAGTTCAGGCAGTCATTCGATCCCTTCCAGATTCTTGGGAGACCATGAAGCAGACCCTAACTCACAGTGAGAGTATTAAGACTTTCGTTGATGTCTCATGCCATGTTGAACTAGAGGCGGAGAGAGTAGAATCCGCGAGGATTTCTGGCCAAGCCTATTTGGCTGCTGGTTCTGCTAGATCATTTGGATCAAAGAAAAATAGATGGTTCAAGAAGGGGAAGGAAAAGAAGAAGGAAGATGTTGCTGCAGGTGGTACTGGCCCAATCAAGAAGAAGAATAACAAGAAGATGGGGAAGAAACCTAAAAGCAAGGTAACTTGCTTTAATTGTGACGAGAAGGGTCATTATGCTCGGGAATGTACCGAGCCAAGAAAGGTAACTTCTAGTCTGTCTTCTGAGCATTTTGTTGCTAGTTCTGTGTTGTTGGTTGATTCTTATCCTTTGTGGATTATAGATTCGAGAGCAACCAACCATGTAGCTCGGGAGCGAGTTACATATGTGGAGTACCGCCGGGTACCAGCTGACAATAAATGGATATATGTAGGAAACAATGCAAGAGTCGAAGTCAAAGGAGTTGGCACTTTCAAACTTAACCTTCAGTGTGGAAGAACATTGTTTCTACATGATGTCTTGTATGCTCCTAAGATTCAGAGGAATCTTATATCAGTTACTTGTCTTCTTGATTTAGGGTATTGTATAAATTTTTACAGTCGGTGTGTTGAACTCAAGATTGACTCAGTGTCAATCGGTTATGGTTTTTTAATGAATGGTTTTATGGTTCTTGATGTGGAACCAAATGACAATTGTGCGATTGATAATTGCTTTTCAAATATTGCTCTTACTAGTGATGCAGAAATAACTGATGATATTTGGCATGCTAAATTAGGACATATAGGACAAGATTGCATGAATCGGTTAGCTAAAGAGGGCTTATTAGGCTCTCGAGCTAAGATTAGCTTGTCTGTATGTGAGCATTGTCTTGCTGGAAAAGCAATTAGGAAATCATTCGGTAAGGCTATTAGGGCAGAGTTACCATTGCAAATGATTCATTCGGATATTTGTGGTCCAATGAATGTGAAGGCTAGACATGGAGCTTCTTATTTCATTACATTTATGGATGATTTCTATCATTTCGGTCATGTGTATTTGATTTCTCACAAATTTGAAGCATTGGATTGTTTCATTCGTTATATGAACGAAGTTGAGAATCAAACGGAACGTAAGGTTAAGACTTTACGCACTGACCGTGGTAGAGAATATTTGTCTGATATATCCAAGACAATATGTAATGATAAAGGGATTATTAGATAGCTGACGATCTCTGGAACTCCACAGCAAAATGGGGTTACTGAGAGAAGAAATTGGACTCTTCACGAAATGGTTAGGTCTATGATGGCGCAGGCTAATTTGCCAATCTCCTATTGGGGAGATATATGCATTGTTAGTTGTAGCCTATATACTTAACAAAGTGTCTTCAAAGTCAGTTCCATCTACCCCATATGAACATTGGACAGGCAGAAAATCAGATTTGGGAAATCTGAGACCCTAGGGGTCGGCTGCCTATGTTCAAGATGGTTCTCACATGTATGAAAAATTAGGACCTAGAGGTAAGAAGTGTATCTTTATAAGATATTCTGATACTTCAAAAGGTTATGTTTTCATAGGTGAGCAATCAGATGGAACAATCTCTGAATTGGATCAAAGAGAAGCTACTTTTCTCGAAACTGAGTTCCCAGCTAGAGGTGAAGTTGATAAGACAACTCCTCTATTTGAGGAGGAAGAGTCGTTATCAACTGGATAGGTGTCTAGTGGGATACCTAGAACTAGTTAACCCAGTGGGAGTATTTTTCCTAGTCACGGGGTGACTTCTCATCAGCCTAACTTACGGAAAAGTGTTCGTAAGATCAAACCTAAGAAGAGATTTGATATTGAGAATGAGGCAATGATGACACTCCCTGTTGACGATGAGGAACCTCAGTCGGTAAAGGAATCTCTGGGCTCTAGAGTTGGAGAAAAGTGGAAAGTTGCAATGGTTGAGAAAATGGAGTCAATGATTAAGAATCATGTTTGGGAGTTAGTTGATCTTCCTCCTAGCCGAAGGGCTATTGGGAATAAATGGATTCTCAAAATAAAGAGGAAAGCTGATGGATCGATTAACCGATACAAAGCTCGTCTAGTTGCAAAAGGATTTACCCAATTGAAGGGTATTGACTTTGAGGAGACATTTTCTCCCATAGTAAAGTTTGTGTCAATCCGAGTCATTTTGGCTTTAGTGGCGCATTATGACTTAGAGTTACATCAGATGGATGTAAAAACCACTTTCCTTAACGGTGAGCTTGATGAGGAAATCTATATGGTTCAACTAGAAGGTTTCGTTGTTGAAGGCCAAGAAGATAAAGTATGTAGATTAAAGAAATCTATATGTGGGATAAAACAAGCATCAAAACAGTAGAACATAAGATTTAACGAAGTGGTTTTATCTTATGGTTTCGAAATGATCAATGAGGATCATTGCGTTTTCCTGAAGAAGGATAAAGAAAAGTATGTCATTTTATCATTATATGTTGATGATATGTTGATTGCAAGAAATGACATAGGTTTTGTGATAGAAGTCAAAAAGTAGCTTTCATCACAATTTGACACAATAGATATGGGAGAAGCTGAATACATCTTAGGAGTAAAGATCATCAGGGATCGATCTAAGCGACTTTTGGATTTGTCTCAAGAGTCTTATATAAATAAGATGTTACAACATTTCAGCATATCCAATTGCAACAGTAAACAGACACCTATTGTGAAAGGTATTGTTCTGAGCAAGAGTATGAGTCCCAAAACTCCAAATGAAATAGTCGAGATGAATAAAAAATCATATGCCAATGTTGTTGGTAGTTTAATGTACACTATGTTGTGTACTCGTCCCGATATCAGCTATGTTGTTGGTTTAGTCAGTCGTTTCCAGTCAAACTCAGGACCGAGACACTGGAAGGCAGTGAAAAGGATATTCAGATATCTGAAAGTGACGACAGATTATAGTCTCTGTTATCAAGGATCAGATATGAGCCTGAAGAGATATTCAGATGCATATTGGGCTGGGGACCTAGATGATAGAAAATCTACATCAGGTTATACGTTCTTGTTGAATTGTGATGTCATCTCTTGGAACAGCAAGAAACAGGCATGTGTGGCCTTATCAACCATGGAAGTTGAATATGTGGCATATTCAGCAGTTGTACAAGAAGCGGTCTGGTTAAGGAGGTTCCTGAAGCATCTGAAGATTCAAGGCGATGAGAGTCCATGTGTCTCGTGATCAGTTGCTATAGCTTTTTCCAAGGATCCCAAATATCACAGCAAAGGCAAGCATATTGCTATAAAGTACAACTTTATTAGTGATATTGTTGCTAAAAAGAAGATTATTCTTGAGTATATCCCTACTCGAGCTATGCTTGCAGATCCTTTTACTAAGTCAATGACTAGAGAGTCATTTAATGAGCATGTAAAGTCTATGGGACTTCGTAGAATGTAACAGTTTTGTAATGACAATCGGATATTGTAATTTAATTGTTCTTTAAAACCAGCCATAATTTATTCAGTGTATGTGATGTTATATTCTGATAAGATCTCGGTGAGCATGTTGACAGGTAGTGATTGGTCCTCTCACATGGACAATCATCTCTGTTTGTTATGTACGAATAGGGGTAAGACTATTGCTTATAGGATAGCTTTGGCTGTTTTTGTCGAACATCAAAACATCACTCGAGTCAAACTCGAGTCCTGGTCAATCGTGACCTGGGCCGATTGCACCAACAGCTATATATATGGGATACATACCTATAAGTTGGGGTCATCTTGATATATGTATCAAGATAAGATCATTTAAGAAAAGTGATCAAAGTAAATGGTCCCACCATTTACTATATCTATTTATGAGCCAGATTAGAATTCATATGTTGAATTCATGATTAGATATTTGGAATGTCTGGATCAAAATATGTACGATATTGAGGTAAACATGCACTCTTTATTGATAAAGAGAATAATATCGTAGCATGTGATTCATACCATGTGTGCTAAGGCGACAATAAGGGTAGTAGGAGAATGGATCCCTGCTTCTCTACTATGTGAGACCTTTGAGATTATATGTTAATCTCAGCTTTTGCCCTTTGTGACTATTTAGGTGTCTGCTTGAAGTTTTAATTAGGGTTTGCTACTTTAGCATGTAAGACTATTGACTATGGATGATTCGGCCTATGGAACATGACTAGGAAAGCGACTGATTAAAATGAATGGATTCACACTAAAAAGGAAGATTAAATATGTTTACATCATTTGATAATTATTCACTGGTCGACCCATTTCTGTTATGTATGGAAATGTTTGTGAATATTAAGAATATAGAACATGCTCTTGACTTGATGGTCATTATGAGGGATTAGAGATGTTCATATTGATGTAAGTGGAGATTATTTAATCTGGGCAAATAGCAAGACATTATATCCAGGAAAATGGTTAAGTACCACTAGGAGAAAGGTTCAGTACCACCTGGAAAATGGCTGGGAGCCACCTGGAGGATGACAATGGGTCATCAGGTGAGTGACTATGTGTCATTCAGAGAATGGTTATACACCATTTGAGGAGCGGCTAAGTTAGGCGTAATAACTTTTCTTAGCATTGATCGCTCTGTGAGCAGCTATGTAAGGTGTAACAACTTTCATAGCATTGGATTGCTCAGTGTGCTTGCTGTCGCACGAGCCATTTTCCTAAGTATGAATTGGTTGTTCTAATGGTCTTTGTGACTATTGATCTCTGTTCTATTAGTCTTTTGGGACTATGGTCTCCGACACGATTTTGGTCTATGTGACTGGATACTTCTATTAGTCATTTGGGACTAATGACTCCGGCTCTATTTAGTCTATATGACTAAATACCTCTTATTGGTCTATGTGACCATTTTATCTATGTGACATACTTTGGACGAGTGGGAGATGTAGGCAGTTCACAACTGCGATTGTAGTTTCTGCAACTGCACACGTTGCATAACTAGCAACGTGTGCACGCACGACTCAAGGAGTCGTGCGCTGCTTTTCCTATATATGGTGTGTTGCGTCCAAAGAAAAGTGAGAGGGGAGTAGACAGGTTGACGCCGAAAGGCTGTTCGAGTGGTTTGTCGGAGTGAACAGGAACACCAAGGCACGACCGGGACTTGGCTTGTGGAGAAGTAGGACTCTTCCGACATGATCAGTCCTCAGACAGAAGTCATCTTCTTCATTTGTTGGACGCGAGAAAGTTCTGACGAAGCACTGTAAGTTTTTTCAAATTTCATTTATAGCTTTCCTTTTTGTTTATTATTACTTAAATCTCGATTAGATGCTAAAACTACCAACACATGTAAATAGAGAAAAAAAAACAAAAAATAAATTAAAATTCTTAAAAGAAGAATGACAATATAAATCAATTAAAGAAAAAAATACACCTAAACTATACCCTTTGAAGTCAAAAGTTATTTATTTTTATGATTTCTTCAATGATTATAGGGAAGGATAGTGCTTTTGAATGAATTAGAGTTTTAAAATATATACATGGAAATAGAAAAAAAAAATAGAAATAGAAATGCTTAAAAGAAGAATGACAATATAAATCAGAAAAAAAAAATACACCTAAACTACTATACCCTTTGAAGTCAAAAGTTATTTATTTTTATGATTTCTTCAAGGATTATAGGGAAGGAAAGTGATTTTCAATGAATTAGAGTTTTAAAATATACACATGGAAATAGAAATAGAAATGCTTAAAAGAAGAATGACAATATAAATCAGAAAAAAAATACACCTAAATTACTATACCCTTTGAAGTCAAAAGTTATTTATTTTTATGATTTCTTCAAGGATTATAGGGAAGGAAAGTGCTTTTGAATGAACCAGAGCTTCAAAATATATACATAGAAATCGAGAAGAAAAACAAAAAAAAATGGAAATGCTTAAAAGAAGAATGACAATATAAATAAGATAAAATACACAACAAGGAGATGAAGCAGTTTTTGTTAGTTCAGTGGAATCAAAAGACTACAATAGTATTAGGATATGCTTTGTTGGGTTAACACACAATAGATTTTATTTATTTGGGTGAATAAATGAGAATACGCTAGTCTAAACAAGTTTAGTGTCATATAAAACAAATCAATCCTAAGTTAATCAACAAAATAGTTACTGAAATCTATGCATCAAGAGAGTAATTCGAAGGCTCTACCAAAATATATACATTTGCAGTTGTTGCAGTCGCTATAAAACAGCAAGAGTCTTTGTTTGTCTTGTCAGCATTTATGATAAAAATAAAACTATATTTAATATATTCAATTTATGAAATACTACAACTATTATCTCATTATATAAAAATGATAATTTGAAAATTAGTTTTTTATTTATATTTATTTTTTTAATTAATGGCTTCACAGACTAAACCAAACTGAAACAAAATGAATTAACCATGCATGTATTGTTGAAAATGTGAATGGAAATAAGGAAATGAAAAGATGAAAAAATCTTTATGTGGAGGAGTTTAGTTTCACATTGATAGTTGAGGGACAATTTGGTTGGTTTATAATGTATCAAAAGCATTGTAGTTGTGAATATATGCAAGGGAAAAGGCTCTCTCTCTCATATATGGATACGAGGCGATACGAATCTAAGACCCGGATTGTACTACCGCAAGGCGACTCGTGTGCGAGCACGACTTGTGCACGTTGAATGTACGATCGGTCGAGGCATAATTTGTCCAAGTAGATCCAATCAATCTTTTACTAATCCGTTCCATTTTTTGTAACTATGCATTGATGTTTAACGTTGAAATGATCGAGTTAATTACAGACGTTTCAAAGGTGAGTCATTGATCCATTAATTACGTAATTAATTGGAGATATGCTACAAAGTTATAAAAGAGGAAGCGTCGGAGATATAAAAAATAATTTTATTTTTTTCGACTCTCCTCCTTTTCCCCTGCACCCTGCGTCGTTGGTAGCTTTCTGGTGTAGTCAGTTCGTCGAAAATGACCTGTGCTTTCGTCGTTCACTCGGTTTTGTCGTTGTATCTTGGGAAACAGTCGTCCATCACCCTCGAAGGCACGGAAGAGGGGACAAATCTATTTTAAGGACACTGTGGAAACCACAGACCTCGACACCGAATAGTGCTGCGGAACAACCCAGTGCTTCTCCGAGTCTGCCATTCGACTCTGCCATTCATCTCTGCCATTTGGCTCTGTGGTTTTGCCATTCGGCTCTGCGGCTCTGCCATTCATCTCTGCCATTTGGCTCTATCATTCGGCTCTGCGGCTTTGCCATTTAGTTCTGTCATTCGGCTCTGCGCCCCTGCCATTCGGTTCTGCGGTTCGGCTCTGCGGCTCTGCCATTCACCTTTGCGGTTTGGCTCGGTGACTCTGTCATTCGGCTCTGTCATCCGACTTTGTGGCTCTATCATTCAGCTCTGCAATCCGGCTCTGCCGAATCATCTCTTCCAAATCGGCTCCGCCAAATCGGCTCTGCTAAATCGATTCCGCCGACATTGAAAAAATTGTCCAAAGTCAGTGTAGCAGCTCTCCCTTATGAAGGAGAAAACTCTCTGCAACATGTATTACTATTAAGTCTTAGAGTTGTCAAACGGGCCGACCCATGGCGGGGTGGGCCAATCCGTCGTTAACTCAATATTTAGCGGAGAGGGGCGGCCCGACCTGCCATCTCGGCGGGTTGAGAAATCTCCAACCCAACCCAACCCAAGGCGGGTTGCGGGTTAGGCAGGCCAACCTGTGGACCACAAAAATTAAAAAATTATATCTAAAATTACTAAGGTGTTGAGAGTTTGAGGCGATGATCGATAAGGTAGATGGGGTACCATGATTTAAAAAATAAGCATTTGAAGTAACTAAAATCTTATAATTGAGATTGACCGACAAAGTTGAGTATCGATATTTTTTATTCTTTCAATGTTCGAAAATATTCAAAACTTGATAATATGTAAATTTAAATTTTTACTCCTCCAAATAGAGATTCAATTGAGATTTTTTTATCTCTTGTAATTATTTAACTTTGATATGTCATCATTTCCTACATCGATTGGAATAGTAGTGATTAGAGTTGTCAAACAGACCGATCCATGGTGGGGCGGGTTAATCCGTCGCAAATCTAACATTTAGCGGGGAGGGACGGGTCGACCCGGCATCTTGGCGAGTTGAGAAATCTCGAACCCAACCCAAGGCGGATTGCGGATTAGGTGAGCCAACCTGCGGGCCAAAAAAATATAAAAAAATCCAAAATTATTGAGATGGCGAAGGCTTGAGGTGATAATCGACAAGGAGGATAGAATACCATGGTAAAAAAAATATACATTCGAAACAACTAAAATCTTGTAATTGAGACTCAATTATCAATCGACAATGTTAAGTACCAATATTTTTTATTCTTTCAACACTCCAAAATATCCAAATCTTGATAGTATACAAATTCAAATTTTAGCTCTTTCAAGATTTAATTGAGATTTTTCGGCATTTATAATTAGTTGACTCTATCATCATTTCCTATATTAATTGAAATTGAAATAGTAGTGACAAAATAATTATAAACTAATTAGAGTATATCAAAAAAAAATTATTAGAGTACCTAAATGAAATATTTTTTTATTATTTTCTTTAATTTATCCTACACTTTGTGCCGAGTTATATGTGTTGAAGGGATTTCCCTTGTCGAGTCCGTGAGGGAAAACTTCGCTTCCCCTTCACCTCGGTTGCTTGACCATGGTGATCCCTTCGATGTCCCCGGATTAAAAAAATTTAATCCTAGACAAAAGAAATTTCCAAAGCAACCAAGTCATTGTCGTGCTATTCGTTTAGAGAGGTCACTTGAACAAACTAGTTGTTCAAGCGACCATCCTCTATTCTACGAGTAGTCGCGGAATAGACGATGTCCAGATCGCCGGTTTTTGTGTTTATACTCGGGATCCAAGTATTATTTAGCCATTTAGAGAAATATAACATGCTTATATTTGTAAAACAAAAACAAACAATGAATAAAAGAGAAAGAAGAATAGGTATACCTCTTGGTCTTCTAATGTATGACCTTCCTCCTTTTGGATGTCGTGTGGGCGACGATCCACCAAAAGTCGAAGCTCCTAGATCGCAAAACTTCCTTCCTTGCTTTTCCCAAGCAAGAGGAAGAAGAGAAACAATGTTTTTCTCCTTCCAAAACTCAACCAACAAGGAGCTATAAAAGTCCTTGCCGTCGGCCAACTAGAAGGAGAAGATGATGGTGGAAAACTACCAAGACACTAAGGGAACCCCTATATCTTGTTTCCACCACCTAAGGAGAGGGAGAAGAAAGGTTTGGCCGCCGGCCAAAAGCAGGAAGAGGGCTGGAATAGAAGCTGGACGCCGGCCACCTATGAAGGAAGAGGAAGAAAAGGAATTACTTTCCTTAATAGGTGTCGCCCAAGCCCTTAACCCTAATTCCAAGCCTTGTCGCCAACTCCAAAAGCCCTAGAACTCTTCTATTCTACTTCACGCCAACCCCATGCCCTCCTTTTATAGAGTTTAGGGATAAATCATGAATTAATCTCCTCCATTGGTTCTAGGGATTTAATCTCAACCGTCGGATCTTAGAGATTTAATCTCTACCACCTATGGATCTTAGAGTTTTGTTTCTATCCATTGGATCTAAGCATCATGAGGTGTTAATAGGCTACATTAGGGACCATGAGGAGGAGTTGGGTCTTGGCCACCCATGGATCAAGCCCACATAAAGTCCGATCCACTAATGATAATCCAATCCACTAAGGCTGCGTTTGGTAGGACGTAATGTAATCCAAGTTGTAATGTAATACAATGTAATCTTGATTACATTACTATGTTTGGATACAAATTGTATGTAATCTTGGATTACAAAGGTCATTACATTCTTTTGTTTGGTGTCCATTACAAAGACGATAGGAATGGATCGACGACGATGGCGTGATCACGCAGCGATAATGACGACTAGCGATCGATCTGGCCGGCCGGTTGGTCATCGGATCATCGATCGTCGACGACCGGTCGCTACCGGTAGTTGGCCAATCACCCGCCGGTCGCCGTCAGTCGCCGCCCGACGACTGGCTGCCGGTCACCGCCGATCGCCGACGGCCGGCCACTGCCGGTCGTCGGCCGATCACCCGCCGGTCACTGCCGGCGGCCGGTCGTCGATCGGCCGCCGCCGGTCGCCCGATCGCCCGGCCGGTCGCCACGGCCGTTAGGCCCGACGCCGGTCGGCCGCCGATCGGCGCCGCCCGATCAGCCGGTCGGCCGTCGCCGATCGACATTTGCATGCATGCAAATGTAATTTATTGCATGCAAATTGGAAGCTTGTAATGTAATCTGGATTACATAGGTTTTGGTTTGTAATCCAGATTACAAAACTTTAGTGCCTTTTGTAATCCAGATTACATTACATTACAGCTCTAAGACAATAACAAACAAAGGAATCTGCCTTGTAATGTAATCTGGATTACATTACAAAGCAGATTACGGCATACCAAACGTAGCCTAAAGGTTCATCATTGATCTACCTCACCAACTCCCATATGATAATATGGGCTCCATATATTATTTGTACATTTTCTCCCCGTGTTTAAGATCTCGAATGTCCGTCGATTAATTAATTTACTAACCATTAATTAATCAACATCTAACTCCTTGAGTAGTACCACTCAACCTTTTCATCATGCCGGACCAAGTCCACCTATAGGGTTTACATGATGAACCTTATGAGCTCCTCAAGGGGACATTATCATCCTAATATATAGGACACGGTTTCCTCCTATAATCAACGACACACCATATAAATAATATCATCTCCCAACTTACCGAGCCTATCGATTTAATCTATAAATCTCGCCCATTGGTAAATCAAAGAGATGAGTACTAAGTATATGTGCCCGTTATTATATCGGGATTATGAGCATGTACTAAATAATATCTGAGGTTCGATTCAATTATGTAGTCAGCAATAAATCGAATCACCTCTATGTCGGTTCTGCTCAATACACACAAAGTGTACTAGTGTGATTCTATGGTCAAGACAAACCAATACCAAATTACACTACAACCATTCCGATGATTTGTCCAAAGTCATCTCGGTTGTGAGCCTTTACTTATACTCTTCAAGGGGCCGATAACATGATCTTCTGTGTGACACCACACACCATGTTATCTACAATGTAAAGTATGAGATAATATTGCATAACTATAAAAATATGCAAACAATGATCATGTGATTCTTATTTCAAAATAAAGATGTTCATACAAAAGATAGACTTTTCAGTATACATCCCTACAATCTCCCACTTATACTAAAAGACTATGTTGTTCTCAAAGTGTCATACATCTAATCCCCATTCCCTCCACATGCCTATCAAAAGCTCTCGCCGAAAGGGCCTTAGTGAAAGGATCTGCCAGGTTATCCTCTGATGCAATCTTGGCCACAACAACTTCTCCTCTCTTTACGATTTATCGTATCAGGTGGTACTTGCGCTCTATGTGTTTACTAGCCTTATGGGCTCGTGGTTCCTTCGAATTTGCAACTGCACCACTATTATCACAATAAATTGTGATAGTTCTGGGCAAACCAGGAATCACATCCAAGTCCATCAGGAAGTTCCTGAGCCATACAACTTCTTTGGCCGCCTCAGAGGCTGCCACATACTCAGCTTCCATGGTGGAGTCCGCCATGCATTTCTGCTTAACACTCCTCCATACAATGGCTCCACCTCCCAAAGTAAACACAAAACCTGAGGTAGACTTACTGTTATCCCTATTAGATAGGAAGTCGGAATCCGTGTAACCCACAGGGAGTAATTGGTCTGCCCGGTAAACCAGCATATAATCCCTAGTCCTTCTCAAGTACTTCAATATATGCTTTATCATAGTCCAATGTCCCTATCCTGGATTACTCTGATATCTGTTGACCATGCCCACGACAAAGCAGATATCTGGTCTCGTACAGAGCATCGCATACATGAGGCTTCCTACTGCCGAAGCATAAGGAACCGCCTTCATCTCCTTTATCTCCTCAGATGATCTAGGACACATCTCCTTAGATAAAAGAACTCCATGCTTGAAAGGTAGAAAACCTTTCTTGGAGTTCTGCATGCTAAAACGCTCCATAATCGTGTCTATGTATGAAGCTTGGGATAAGCACAACATCCTTTTCCTGCGATCCCTTATAACCTTGATCCCAAGGATGTGTCCTACCTCTCCCAAGTCCTTCATATCAAACTGTTTGGACAACCATACCCTTACGTCCGATAACACCTTGATATTGTTGTCAATCAACAAAATGTCATCTACGTATAGTACAAGAAATACCACTACGTTTCCGTCACATCTCTTGTATACACAAGACTCATTCGGACTTTGAATAAATCCATAAGACTGGATCACCTCATCAAACCGGATGTTCCAAGACCTCGAAGCTTGCTTCAATCCATAAATAGACCGATTAAGCTTACATACAAGATGCTCTTTGACCTTAGCAATGAATCCCTCTGGTTGTTTCATGTAGATGTTTTCCTCAAGACTTCCATTAAGGAAAGTTGTCTTGACATCCATCTGCCACACCTCATAATCCATATGATCTGCTATGCATAAGAGAATCCGGATAGATTTAAGCATGGCTACCGGCGAAAAGGTCTCCTCATAATCGATACCCTCTTTCTGAGTATACCCCTTCCCAACAAGCCTCGCTTTGAAGGTCTCAACCTTCCCATCTATTCCTCTTTTTTTCTTGTAGATCCACTTGTATCCAATGGTTTTTACACCATCGGGTGGTTCTACTAGCTCCCAGACCTAATTTGAATCCATAGATTCAATCTCAGCATTCATTGCACTTTGCCAAGATACTGCATCTTTATCTTGGATTGCCTCGTCATATGTCCAGGGATCAGGTTCATGTTCACCAGGGACCAAATCAGAAGATTCTTCCAAGAACATGAATCTATCAGGCTGTCTCACAATCCTCTCACTACGATGAGGTATCACCTGTGTATCCTCTGTGACACGCGGTGCAGTGACATGTGATATATCCTCTTGTACCGGTGGTACTAAAGAAGTGAATTCCCCTTTTAACTCCTCTAGAATAATTTTACTCTTGGGCTTGTGGCTCATCACATAGTCTTCCTCTAGAAATCTGGCGTTCGTGCTAACGATCACCCTCTGATCTCTAGGACTATAAAATAAACCACCCTTCGTTCCCCTGGGATAGCCAACGAACAAGCGTACTTCTGTACGAGGTTCCAACTTACCAACATCTGCCTTCAGCACATGTGCTGGACTCCCCCATATCCGAATATATCTTAGACTAGGCTTTCGCCCAGTCCACAACTCTATGGGAGTAGAAGGCACTGATTTAGATGGTACTAAGTTCAGAATGTACATCGTCGTTTCTAGAGCATATCTCCAGAACGAATCTGGCAAGTCAGAATAATTCATCATTGATCTAACCATCTCCATAAGAGTCCTATTCCTTCGCTCTGCTACACCGTTCTGCTGGGGTGTGCCAGGTGCAGTCAATTGGGATTGAATCCCAGCCTCTGATAAGTAGTTCCTAAACTCTCCCAAGAGGTACTTACCACCACGATCAGATCGTAGTGTCTTGATACTTTTATCTTGATGTTTCTCCACATCAGCCTTGAATTCTTTGAACTTGTCAAAGCATTCAGACTTGCGGCGCATCAGGTAAATGTATCCATATCTTGAGTAATCGTCTATAAAAGGGACGAAATACTCAAAACCACCTCTAGCCTGGATAGACATAGGACCACACAAATCAGAATGAACCAATTCTAACATATTTTTGGCTCTATACCCCTTGGCCTTAAAAGGCCTCTTGGTCATCTTACCCTCCAAGCAAGATTCACAGGTTGGGAGATCCTCCACCACTAATGAACCCAAAGGTCCATCAGCTATCAACCTTTGAATTCTGCTTAGGTTAATGTGACCAAGCCTAAGATGCCAAAGATATGTTTGGTTCATCTTCGAAGGTTCTTTTCTCTTATTGGAATTAGAAGATGAGTTATTAACTTCAATATGCATCGTGGGAGATTTTGGTTCCAGTGTGTACAAATTTCCTATCAATGTACCTGAACAGATAATGTCCCTATCTCTTTTTATAACAACTCTGTCATTGAAAGAAATAGAATATCTATCCATAAACAATTTAGAAACTGAAATTAAATTCTTTCTAAATAAGGGTACATAAAGGCAATTCTTAAGAACCAAAAGTTTATTTTTCTCAAAAGATAAATGAACATCTCCCACTGCAACAGCCACCACCTTCGTAGCATCGCCCAAGTACACGGTAATCTCCCCCTCAGTCAGTCGTCTGGTTTCCTGGAACCCCTGCAAAGTATTGCAGACATGATCAGTGGCTCCCGTATCTACACACCAGGTGCCGGTAGATAACACCGCTAAACATGTTTCAACGACTAGACCAAAAGATATACCTTTGTTCTTACGGTTGGGGCAGTCCTTCTTCCAATGTCCAATCTGCTTACAAGTGAAGCACTTGCCTTTCGGCTTCTTCACTCCTCCCTGAGTACCTCCCACCGCCTTCGCCCCGGTTTATTTCTTCTTCTTCTTGCCTTTCGGCTTAGAAGTAGAAACCTTCTCAGGTCACTACGATGCTCCCGAGCACTCGTGAAATAGTCCCTCTGCCGCCTGGAGTTCTGTCAGAAGTTCCGCCAACGAATACAACCTCTTGTTCATGTTGTAGTTGAGGCAAAACTGTTCAAAACTCCTAGGTAGAGACTGGAGTATGATATCGACCTGGGTTTCCCCATCGATCTCATCTCCTAGGACCTCCAGCTCATTCAAATGAGCCATCATCTTGAGAACATGATCCCTCATGGGTGTTCCCTCGATCATGGTGGTCGTCATCAAGTTTCTCATGGCCTCTTGCCTCGCGGCCCGATTCTGGTGTCCGAAAAGCTCCTTGAGATTGAGCATCATATCATAGGCAGTGGGCATGGCTTGATGCTGATGTTGGAGTACATTTGACATAGATGCCAAAATGTAACACCGTGCCATCTCATCGGCCTTAATCCACTTCCTATAGCTCTCTCTCTCCTTTTCCCCAGAATCATCTATAGGCTTGGGAGGGCACTCTTCGAGGAGTACATATTTGTATTCCTCAGCAGTCAAGACAATGTCTAGATTCCTCTTTCAATCTACATAGTTGGGTCCAGTAAGTTTGTTCTCTTTCAGTATCACAGCAAGTGGGTTGAAAATCATTTTGAAAGAAAACCTAAGAATCAAATAAATCAAAACATTAGATTTCAAAAAATTATTGATTCCTCAAACAATAAAATTTTAAAATCAACCAACACCTCAAAACACCGAGAATATCGTATGCCACGATAGTGTGGACGTATACGAATTCTACATTTGTAAGAGGAGGTTTTACCCATTAATTTTACTATCTTGTCAACCTAACTTTTTGACAAGTAAAATTAATAGTTGGTTCCTCTTTGACCCTACAAATAAAAGCAATGACTCCGATGGAGAGGATACTTGTATTTGTATCTAAGCGTTCACCATTACTCGGTACCAAGTTAATTATCTCGGGTTATGTGTCTTACGATGGGCAAGTACACACGCTCCTTAATAATTTCCTATAACCATATTTGACCTTGTGATCTACAAACAAACCCATCCGATGGGGAGGAAGGCACTCAGAGCCGACGCGCAAGTTTGTTTGCATCACATGTCAAATCATAATGGAGGCCGTGGGAATTTATAAAAATATCCCTCTCCCACTTAGTAATTTGAAATTGAGGAATTTTCTTAGCCTACGACATGCATATCAAACAAAAAGCAATAAATATGAAAAATAAATTATTTTCCAACTATTATGGCTTTTGTCTTCAATATGACTCCCGTCGCATCGTCATCTCGTCCGCTCCTCCTATGCCATGTACGAGCCATCCGGAGATTCGAGCCGAGACTAAAACCTATTTTAATTTACATCCATCGATCCTATACTCCACGAGGGAGTGTACATGAAATCTAGATCGAAAGTAAAATAAAATAAAGAGTGGATAAACAATGGCGTATTTAATTTACAAAAACTAAATACTAGCCTCGTCAACCCTGAGGATTCAACAAAATAAATATTTATACACATACAATCACATACACACATATGGCCATAATAGTTGGATCTTATGCCTGCAACCAAAGAGTTAAACTACGCATATCCTACTATTATCCGGCACATATAATATATGAAAAAGTGCATAAAAATTAACTGAATCCTAAACACACAAAACCGAAAACCTTTGCTCTGATACCAATTGAAGGGATTTCCCTTGTCGAGTCCGTGAGGGGAAACTTCGCTTCCCCTTCACCTCGGTTGCTTGACCATGGTGATCCCTTCGATGTCTCCAGATTAAAAAAATTTAATCCTAGACAAAAGGGATTCCCAAAGCAACCAAGTCATCGTCGTGCTATTCGTTTAGAGAGGTCACTTGAACAAACTAGTTGTTCAAGCGACCATCTTCTATTCTACGAGTAGCCGCGGAATAGACGATGTCCGGATCGTCGATTTTTGTGTTTATACTCAGGATCCAAGTATTATTTAGCTATTTACAGAAATATAACATGCTTATATTTGTAAAACAAAAACAAGCAATGAATAAAAGAGAAAGAAGAATAGGTATACCTCTTGGTCTTCTAATGTATGACCTTCCTCCTTTTGGACGTCGTGCGGGCGACGATCCACCAAAAGTCGAAGCTCCTAGATCGCAAAACTTCCTTCCTTGCTTTTCCCAAGCAAGAGGAATAAGAGAAACAATGTTTTTCTCCTTCCAAAACTCAACCAACAAGGAGCTATAAAAGTCCTTGCCGCCGGCCAACTAGAAGGAGAAGATGATGGTGGAAAACTACCAAGACACCAAGGGAAACCCTATATCTTGTTTCCACCACCTAAGGAGAGGGAGAAGAAAGGTTTGGCCACCGGCCAAAAGCAGGAAGAGGGCTGGAATAGAAGCTGGACGCCGACCACCTATGAAGGAAGAGGAAGAAAAGGAATTACTTTCCTTAATAGGTGCCGCCCAAGCCCTTAACCCTAATTCCAAGCCTTGTCGCCAACTCCAAAAGACCTAGCTCTCTTCTATTCTACTTCACGCCAACCCCATGCCCTCCTTTTATAGAGTTTAGGGATAAGTCATGAATTAATCTCCTCCATTGGTTCTAGGGATTTAATCTCAACCGTCGGATCTAGAGATTTAATCTCAACTGTCGGATCTTAGAGATTTAATCTCTACCTATGGATCTTAGAGTTTTGTTTCTATCCATTGGATCTAAGCATCATGAGGTGTTAATAGGCTACATTAGGGACAATGAGGAGGAGTTGGGTCTTGGCCACCCATGGATCAAGCCCACATAAAGTCCGATCCACTAATGATGATCCAATCCACTAAAGGTTCATCATTGATCTACCTCACCAACCCCCATATGATAATATGGGCTCCATATATTATTTGTACATTTTCTCCCCGTGTTTAAGATCTCGAATGTCCGTCGATTAATTAATTTACTAACCATTAATTAATCAACATCTAACTCCTCGAGTAGTACCACTCAACCTTTTCATCATGCTGAACCAAGTCCACCTGCAGGGTTTACATGATGAACCTTATGAGCTCCTCAAGGGGACATTATCATCCTAATATATAGGACACGGTTTCCTCCTATAATCAACGACACACCATATAAATAATATCATCTCCCAACTTACCGAGCCTATCGATTTAATCTATAAATCTCACCCATTGGTAAATCAAAGAGATGAGTACTAAGTATATGTGCTCGTTATTATATCGGGATTAAGAGCATGTACTAAATAATATCTGAGGTCCGATTCGATTATGTAGTGAGCAATAAATCGAATCACCTCTATGTCGGTCATGCTCAATACACACAAAGTGTACTAATGTGATTCTATGGTCAAGACAAATCAATACCAAATTACACTACAACCATTCCGATGGTTTGTCCAAAGTCATCTCGGTTGTGAGCCTTTACTTATACTCTTCAAGGGGCCGATAACATGATCTCCTGTGTGACACCACACACCATGTTATCTACAATGTAAAGTATGAGACAATATTGCATAACCATAAAAATATGCAAATAATGATCATGTGATTCTTATTTCAAAATAAAGATGTTCATACAAAAGATAGACTTTTCAGTATACATCCCTACATGTGTGATAGAAGAAGATTGTGATTATGAACTTGTTAGTATTAGAATATTGATAAAAAACGCTTAAATAATTTTTTTCCACAAATTTTATCTTCTTTTGATATTTCTCAACCCGCGGGCCAACCCAAGCCCGTCGCGGGCCAACCCGTCTAACCCGCCACCCGGGCGGGTTGATTCGTTTAGGCCCGCTAAAATGACGGGTTGATAAAATTTCAATCCAACCCGCTTAAATTACTTGGCGGGACGGACCAACCCGACGGGTTTAACCCAACTTGACGGCTCTATTAAGTCTGCAAATAATATGCATTTTTCCACAGTTAATTAGCCTTTTTTTCTTATTTCAGAGAACTCTATTTTTAATATGTTTTTTTTTCTTAATACTAATGCTATCTCATAATTCCTTCAAAATACTTTTATATACTCAATTCTTTTAAATTTATAAGAAGTGTAAATTTCTTTTTTTTTTTTTTAAGGAACAAGAGATGATTATTATATTTTCTCTCTTTTTTGTAGAGAAAATTAAACTCTAAATTTGACCTAGTCTAATTCGATCGATCCTCAAAATGCATTGGATATCCGACTTTGTCTCTCCTCGACAAACTCAAGCCACCTTGAGAATTATAAGATCCAACAAAATGTTCTATCTCTTTTCAATTTTTCTTAGCATCTAAACACAAAGATTATGACCTTAAAGAAGTTAATTATACATAGTGGTTTTTCTCTTTCTTTGATGATCATGTATTGATTGTTTAGCACTGAAGGTGAAGGTATGAAATTTCTTATCATGCTAACTCAATCATTAAATAAATTTCATCTTTGTTGAAATAGTTTCCATTGGGCTTGAAATGAAAAAGAAGCTTTTTTTATTATTTTAGCTATTTATTTTACTTTATTTCTTGAAAAGCTCTCAAAATTATAAAATCAACAATATGCATGTAGAGTTTTAAATTTTGTCACTTTATCTTTTTCAATTAATATTATCAAAATACCCATATTACATTTTAATTGTCGTTTAATTTCATTTTCTCTTATTTTCTTCATTAATATCTTATTCCATTTTAATTAGTCTTTCCTACAATAAAATTAATGCCATTGTAAAATATGTAAATATTTTTTTTTAAATACCATTAAATATTGAAACTCAGAGATATTTTTATATATATTGACAAGCCAAGAGCAATATTATAAATCAAAATTATTTTGTGTTTTATAATAATAGATTTTTATCAAACTAATATATATATTAAATTCAATGCTTATCAAAATTCCTAATAATTTTTTTTTGAAATTATATTTTTTCCATTTGATTTAGTAGTAAATTTCCATGGCTTCCTCAAGAGCAAGCACTCAAATGAAGGAGAAGACCACTTCAACTCACACCGGTCCCGATGAAACTCGCCGGCGGCGAGCCACCAAAACCTCGGTCCCCAGTTCACCGGAGCGGGACACAGCGCCGCCACAGAGCAGGCCTTTAAACCGCTCCACCAGCGACGGCGCCGACACATTCGGCAAAAGCACACACCCACAGCAAACATCCAGCGCCTCCGCTGGCGCTAAATCTCGGTTGACCGTGGCGGGGAGAAAACCAGGGGAGAAGCCTCCATCTCCTTCCCGCCAACCTCTGAAATCTTCGCCGGCAACGAGCGCCGCCCCCAAAGAAAAGACAGCGAAGCCATCGGCCGCTTCTCGGGGCGCAACAAAGCCGGCGATCTCATCAGATAAAGTAACAAAGACTCTGAAAACCGGAGTCAAGGGACGGATCAATAGTCCGGCCAGCAGAGCCGTCGCATCTGGGAGGCTAAAGGAGACGAGTTCGTCGGCCGACTCTGACGCTCGGATTACAACAAAGAGCGTGGAACCGGTTGTTACAGAAAATAGCAAACAAACTGAGGAGAAGGACTCTGTTTCCGTTGCTTCGCCGGATATCCACGTCCCCGACGAGCACCACGACGACATCTGTGAAGAAAACATCATGGAAGTGGAAGAAGACATCAAAGAGATCGACGATGATCGCATCGAAGAGAAAGATCAAGCCTCGGAGTGTGAAGAGCATCACGAGTCGCCTAAACAAGATCCTGATGGAATTTTCGACCCCTACGGAAGCAGAGCGAGCGAGAACAGCAACGAGGAGATCTCCGGGGAGCCACCAGCCGACGCGGAGGAGAGCCATAAGTCTCCGGTGGCAGAACCAAGCAAAGAATTCATCTTCCATGAGAAAATAGAAGACGGCGCAGAGGAAACTAGACTTAATAACTCGCCGGAGGCAGAGCCAAGTACTGAGAAAATAGAAGTTGAAACGAAGAAGATTACTGCTCCGGCGTCAGCTCCGGCCGCACCGTTTAGCAAGCCAGCAGCAGTGCCGGAGAAGAAGAAGGAGGCGCCTGTGAGCAACGACGTAATTGAGGAGACTAGGAGCAAGCTATTGGAGAATAAGAAGAGCAAGGTGAGGGCTTTAGTCGGAGCGTTTGAGACGGTCATCTCGTTGCAGGATGACGAAGGTCAATCTGGTCAAAGCCAAAAGTCAACGTAAAGGTTAATGAACCGAGAAATTCAGCCTGCCTCAACCCGGTTTGGTTCCCCAAAACCCTGATTTCAGCCACAGTGAGAATGGGACTAACATTATCTTTTTTCCAGCAATATGTTTTTTTTTAAATCGAAGAAAATTATACAATTTTGCCTTTTCCAGTTCAATCACCACAGCCACGAAGGTTTTTTAATATCATGTATTTGTTTTGGTTCCCTTATATATACCTAATTGTTGATAGAAAATTAAGAATTTTCAATAACAATCTAAGTTAGTTTAGAACAAATCCAATTTTATAACCAGAGAAAATAAATCAGGCTCAATTTTTTTTAAAAAAATGACTATACAAAAACCTTTAACATGCGCATCCGGGGAATCGAACCCCGGTCAGTACCGTGGGAGGGTACTATGATACCACTACACCAGATGCGCTAGTCAAAGTACGGCAAATTCGTAACTATTTTACCATTTTAAATATCCACACAATTGTTCATTGCGGGTCCTTCCTGCCGCTCTTGTAGCATCTAAGCATTTCAAGTGACATAAACTAGTCTTGCGCCTTAATAATAACAAAATAAAGCGGCTTATCGGCAGCAATTTTTGTTTTTTATCCCCTCTCTTAAGCAGAGGAAAGATAAATCCCGGTGAAGTTAACAAGATCAAATGAGGAAAAGTACAGATTCTTGGGGCAACATCAGATGAGTTAAATACATACAGCCTAAATAAATCTAATTCAAGTTTCATAAAGCGTACAATAATCCATGACGATTAGATGTCTACATCAAAATGCATGCAGAGTATGTCAAAAAAAAAAAAAAAAAACAAGACAAGGCTTGTAGATAACAATCCTCAATCAGCATCTTCTATTTCTTCATCCTCTGGCACACCCCTTAGATACAATACATTATTGCACCTGCAAAAATGTGGAAAAGAAAAACAACTTGGTTAATGGATGCCAAATTGAAAATTATGCTTCTGCTTTATTTATGGTTTTACCTTATCAGAATCTCCCCCAGGTTTCCAGTAAATTGACCGTCGATGAATTCTTCAGTATTAGCCAGCTACAACATCAGAACAAGAAGAAATCAAAGTGAGTGAAGATAAAGGTCCAATGAATTTTGAATGTATGAATAATAGCAAAGAGATAGGCAAAAAGAGCATTTTTATCAAATCGTGAGATGAACTCAACCCGGCTGTGTTCATTTTTCAACAATTCTCATCTTTCAATTTCTGTTCTTTCCCCTATATTATCCTTCATTTTCAAGTTCCCTTGAAAATCTAACTGGAAATTTTAGTGGAAAGTCATTTTGTGGCATGGTTTTTGAAGCAAAAAAATTAGATATTTAATTTCCTTCGTCCAACCTAAGATGATCATGAAGAAGTCACATTTTAATTTTGTATATACTTAGTGTTTAGATACTGGTTCAGAGAATTAACTTGTATGGTTAAAAGTTAAAACATCAAATTCATGCAAAAGTAAAGGTGTATAAGGTCCTAAAATGACTTAATTTTTGTCCAAAAATGCCACAAGTTGATTTGCAACTAAACTTGTGGACCACCATTTTGTTGTTCTTTTACCAGCAAGCAAACTCGCAAAAAATCAGCTTGTGAAGTTAAATCTCCAAATTAATCCAAAATTAAGGTGTGAGAAAACAAAAATAATCACCTTAGGTTGGAGAAGACTCAAACATCCATCGAGTTTTTGTTTAAAATCATACCACAAGCTCAACTTATGGATCTTTTCCTGCCTTTATTCACCAATCAATGAACTGGCCAAGTTAAAACCTTAAGTTGATGCAAAATAATCATCTTAGATGACAAGGAACTCAAATCTATAATTATTGTCCAAAAATCATGCCATGAGCTGATCTGCAAATCAACTTGCACTTGAATTTTGGTAGAAACTTGAAAATCAAGGATACACACCATGCAAAAAATAATGTTGGACTGTAAATTGGCAACAGCTGGACATGATTTGTTTGAAGGTCCAAAGAAAAACTGAGCCATTTATATATTGAGAGACAGTTATGATAAGCAAATACTGTTTATTTACCTGCAAGTTCATATAGGAATCTACTGATACAAGATAACCTGAAACAACACAGAAAGAAAATGGAAGTAGTGAGTTAAGTGATATATTTGGAGAACCTCCAACACAATGAACCATTAGATGCAAACATGTACTAGTGTATAAGCACACATATGTATATACATGCAGTAATTTATTTTAAACATATACATAGGAATCAATCCATTTACATGGGAATTTAGTTCAGGTTCCTAACCACTTGCAATACAAGTCAGAGACCAATCTTAAACATACTTTCTTAGGAAGGAATGTAAACCGTAACTTACCTTTGTATTCCATTCCCCACTTTAACTTCACAATCACAGGCTTCCCAGTTAAATTGTTCAAGAAAGGTTTAGGGTTAACTGGCACAGTCTGCAAAGAGGGGAATGTTACGGGTGGAAAACTGAATGAGGAAAAAGGAAAAACAACTACAAAGCCACAATAGGCTTGGAAACACTGTCCTCGATCAATAAAAAATATAAGAACGAAAATAAAATTAAAAAAAAATTACGGAGATCAATGCACAAAACCACAAGCATTTAAGCAAATTATCCAAGCGAATTCTTATTTCATAAAAAAAAATCATTTCCACGAAGCGTGCAATCTTTCTGGAGGAATATTAAGATGCTCAAATGAGCAAATAAAATTATTAAAGCTTTTCGATGATTTGTTAGACGAGATGGAATTCTTCAGTGACAAGTTAAATGATAGATCTACTGATAACCTGAAAACGCCACGAGAAACAAACGCGAAAAAAGAGCGAAAGAAGAGAACATACCGCCATCAGTGAATGAAGCAAGGATCTCCTTCGGAGCACGACGACAGACGAGGAGAAGAAAGCCGTGAGCGTCACTAGGACTAGGGTTCTGGGAGCAGAGAGGTAGCCACATTTATTGATCGTGTGAGCCCATACACCGATTATTTCAATTCGATCCGGTTCGTCCGGCCGGTCCAGTATCCTCCCGGCCGATACAATGTCCTCCGGCCCGACCTGGTTCGCCCGCGCCAGCTCGACGTGATCACGTCCCCCGACAAGGCAAAATCCACCCGTTGACGTCGGCTATCTCGGAGCGAATTTGGATTTTGTAACCCCAATCGCCGCCGCCGCAGCTCGCACTAGAAATATATAGGCAGGTAACAGATGCATTTATCCTCGCGTAGGCAGTTAAATTTAAAGACCATTCCATTGTACCCTCTGATTCTGTATCACGAGGACGAGGAGTAATCAATCTTATAATATAATAATTATATTACAAAATAAATTAATTTATTTAATATATTTTTAAAAATATAATATTATATAATCGAATTACAAAAGAAAAAATAAAATTTATAATCTGAATTAGAAAGGAAAAGCTATATAATCTAATTACATTACAGATTTAATATTTATCATAATAAATATATTATTCTTTTATTTTTTTCATTTTTTTTTTCAATGCTCATCGATGATCGACCAGCGACCATCGATCGACGACTAACCGACGGTCGACGATCGATGACCAACGATCAACGATCGACGGTCGATCGACCGTCCGACAATCAACGATCGATCGACAACCGATGATCAACGGTCGACGACCAACCCGCAGTCGACAATCGACGACCAACAACCGCCGACGATCGTCGACGACCGATCACGATCACCCGTTAACCCGAGGCCGACATCGACTGACGACCGACGACAATCGACGATCGACGATCGATCGACGACTGACCGATGACCGCTGACACATAGAATAAACTAAAAATTTAATTATCTTCAGACGAAATTATAAAGATATTTTTATCATTTTATAATAATATAAATTAAATTTCTTATAACAAATAATGAACACCAAGCAAACGAATATAATCACTTTTGTAATCAAAGCTAAATACAATAAATACATATTATATTATATTACAAACTTAATTACATTATATTGATTATATTACTTCTCAAAAGTAGTCTCTAAAATTTCAAAAGTACCGTTTGACTTCGTCATGAGCAATTTCTCAATCATGTAATTCACAACGGATACGGTATACGAGAGTATTTTTCGTGTTTATACAAATGTTGTTATCTTGGCCGGCCAACAACATTTTCATGTTCTCCAGACATGGTCTCGCTCACTCGCTATTACAAAAGAAAACAAGGTTTGACATCCTCTTTAAAGTTCATCAATTCACTTGCAAGTCAAGAAAGCAACGGCCTTGCTGTTTTTGCGAGGCGAATCGAGTTTGGCAAACAATGCTATCGAATGAACAAGCTTACGAAGGCCTCCAAGTATCCAGCAAGCTGAAGGGAAAAGAGCAGTTGTTTTTGCTCGCAATGAAGCAATAAGAAACAAGACGGTGTTTAATATTTTGTTACCTGGCCCAGTATCCCTTTTCCGGTCTGTCCCTCGATGACCAACCCTACTGTGAGGCCGATCATAGCAAGTGTCCCATTTATTGCTTCAGCTTGGCGTCGTCTCTGAAAACAGGATGCATGAATCAGATACTAGGAAGATATGTTGAAATGGCTATCGTTGGATTCCAATATCCAATGTGCTGGTCTAATTCATAAGATAATAGGTACATTCATTATTCATTCATGCTCACTTGTATGATCCTTATTTGTCTAAATACTTGAACTGTTGATCTGCTGATGCACTTGTGGAATATTTGTCCTACATTTTTCTAGCAAAATGTTAAAGGTAGTTTAATAGATTCCAGCGATACTTAAATTTGGATGTAATAGCAATCCTACAAGGCTGTATTACAGCTTCAATGCTTGAGCTAGTTTACTTGCAGAGAAATTGGAACAGAGACAAGTAAACAAGGAAACCAACTGCCTTATCCTCCTTATTTTCTCTCCATCTGTTGTTTCTCTCGACTTAAGAGAACCCTTAAAGATGTGACATGGAAATTGCTAGTCAATTTCCAGTAGTGTAGCCCTAATTGCTCGAAGATGGTTTTTGAGCCACAGGCAAGTGAAGAACACAAAATTCTGTGTAGTCTTCTGTAAAATTCGCTATAGAGGACCCTTAGCAACTGCATCCGGCTGAGATTTGAGCCTCTATAAAATGACTACTTTTAACAAAATAAGAAATCAGAAACCTACTGCTCACAACACTAGCAGAAGTATGTTAGCAAAATGATCGCACTCATTGATCATCCTTCCTCAATGTTCAAAAGTCAACCACATTCCCCCCACAGGAAGGGGCTAGTGGCTAGCACATGCAGAAAGTTGTTGCAATTGACAGCAGGTCAATCCCTCGCAAAAACGAGTTCCGCCCTCCATGCGCTAGTTACTAGTCTCAAGGGTCAAAGGCCCACCGTGATTTACCTCTCTTACCATAGCTCGGGAGCGGGCCGGTAGGGGCCGCTAGGTTGGCGGTTCCAACCTTTATTGCAAAAGTCAACCACATTCAACAATAAGAATATCATTCAGTGATTTCTTACTTTTAGTTTTTCTTTGATTTTGATTTCTTGCATCTGTTTAGCTGCTAACCGTTTGGCTTCTACAGGATCAACCATTATGATTGGATCATCGAAGCTTCCTTTTCCCGGCGATGTCTATATAGTTGAAGCATGTACATCTTGTGTGAGAAGAAAAATGCAAAAAGAATCAAGTATTATTATACAAACGACACTGAAGGAAGCAAAGTCATGATGGAAAGATGTAATCTCCCAATTTAACCTTTTTAATAGCATTATTACATGAGCATAAAAATGTTTAGAGAGAGAACTCAAGATGGATGTTTGATACATTTAATCCTTCGAGCACAAGAATTCCTAGTAAACTCCATAGTCACAAGAAATCAGTTCACATAAGGAGATGGTAATTATTCTTATTACTCCATCCACTTGGAACAACTATTACAACTCTACATTCCAATTAACTATAATTTGGTGTCTCAGATCTATTGTGTTTTAAAAAAAAATCAGATGGGCATTGATTGTGACAAATATATTCAGTTCAATAAGTGTAAACCCAATTAAACAATTAATTAATACTAATAAGATCGAAACTTATACTCTGGATTTATTTAGTAACATTTCGAAGGCAAGATTAAAAAACCTACCTGGGAATTTCTAATATCTTAAGATCTTACTTTACCAGATCAACAACCATGATCAATATTTTCTCTTCAATCACTTTCTGTCTCTAGAGAGAGTATGATCCAAACATAACTAGGGGTCAGAACCTACTAGGGTAGGAGATTGAGTGCTTCACTAAGACTTTGACCATGATATAGTTATGGAAGAGTGGACACCTTCTTACCACCTAAATTCATTGAGCAGGCTAAGTCATGAAAGTTTGAGGGCTAGACTACACTTTAGGAAAAAACAATAATGATAGACCTGAAGTGAGAAGCAAGTTTTCTTGGGCTGCAAGGGTGTAATAGACATGGATCAATGGGTACAACAACGGTATGAAGCTGGAAGGGCTTCTACATGTGGAGCCGAAGCATGCACATCGCTTAATAGCTAAGAACAATGCTACTGACACCTTTTATGTAGGTTGACAAAATCTAGTACATCTCTGAACCTTCAACGATGCTTAGGAGCTGGGACTTGCATTGAATTTTCTCTTATGTCATCATTTCTCATAGAAATATGACATCCTAAACCTTCCAAGCTATGGATGTAAGATTTACACCTAAGACTTGGGATTTGGACTTGAATGAATTGATTTTGGTGAAAAAAGGAAACTGATGTGAGATATCATTGGGCACTTGGGCATTTTGTAAATGGATAAGGAGATTTGAAGAGCATATAATGAGTGTGATCTGTATCAATCGCTACAATGTCATATCACAGCGTATGTAGCACAAGTACAAGTAGAATAAACTTATGATGCTATCGCAAAAAAATTTGTATAGAGACATTTGCAAAAAGTAATTGGAATTTAAAGAATAGCTCATGGAGGTAATTGAAATTTGTAGGAAGGACATCATTGAAAAAGATGCAATGAAGCTCTTTCTAACTTCTCCAAGTCCAAAATATGATTGTAATCTATATGAAGAACAACTTATGATTCTAAGATCATTGTATTTGCCATAGTCACATGGAAAATTACTTTCATCATCTTTATAATCAAATCGTATTTGCCTCAACTATTTGAGGTCAGTTACATAAATCTTTATCCCAAATAATATTGATTAATGTTTTCTTGGTTTCACTTTGTTACATGCAGAACCATTAATGTTTTCCTAGCATACTAAGCATCTATATAACACCTGGGAGATGTTTTCCAATCAAATCATGATTTATGTTCAGCTGAAACAGTACAAGAACCAAATGAGGAGGCCTGGTGCATACATTCGCATTTACAAAAGCCAGTAACCTTTGTTTTTTGCTTATCCACAGTACCATATTTGCCTGTTGTCTGCTTTGCAAAATCCAGCTAGAAGAAAAAGGGAGGAAAAAAAGGAAATTAAGATTCACAGTTGAGAGTAGGATATCAACATTTGTTCATAATAAATTCAAAAGTCTGCCAGAAGAAGAAAGGTATTGAATTCCTCCACCCACTCCTCTTCCTTCAAAGCAAACATGGGAAAAATGACAAATTTGTTCTTTTCCTTTCTTTTCTCCCCAAATTTTCTCAAAGTAACTACACCATCAGTTGAAATTGTGGCTAAAAAAGCAAATAGAGTACGAAAGGAAATTAAAAAGTAGATTGTTAAAGAAAGCTCATGTGATTGCTTAGGGAAAAATTGTTGCTGCGTGCCAAATGTATTCCTACATTACTTTGGCCCGAACCAACCAAATGAGTCAGGTTGCAGTCAGAGGAATACAAATCAAGCTCGGTTGAACCAAACCCGGAAATACTAGTACAACTCACCCAAGGTGGACCAATGCATGGCTGAGGTGGTTGTTGACTCACCGTGTTTGGTTGTGGTATGGGAGATAGTGACTGAAGTTTCAAGAGGGCAGATGAATTCAATTCGGTCGAGGTGATGCATGCCTTAGCCAAGGTGTCAAAGTGCGCATTTGAGCCAAGTCAAATTAGTCCAGGAACATATTTAATTCGTCGTGCATTATGACATAACAACACTACAACTAGGATATCTAGAGAGAGATACAAACTTATAATCGACAACAGGGGGGCACATAGACATAATCCCCGTGGTTGGGAATCAGCAATGGTTGAAGAACAAGACAGCAAACGAACAACAGAAGATAAATTTTCCAACAGATAAGTTTACTCCACCCGCAAAGAAAAAGATTAGGCACAAGACCAAAGAGGGAAAGGACTAGAAACTCAAATGCACAAAATAGTTCCTTCCTCGCGAATCCTCTAGGAAATCTCCGATTCGTTCATACGGCCCCTTTCCGAATCGAAAATTTTCAGCTTGGGAAGGCTAGACGCTGAAATATCCCATCTTGATGGCTAGAAGGCATCGGTCACTTGCAAATATGTACGCAAGAGGGAGCGAGATGGGGTCGTTCACCTGCGGGATGTTCTGGAGGCGGAAGAAACGTAGATGGTGGACGGAGGACCGCCGAAGGTCGGAAGCAAAAACATCGTCAGCGGCGAGCGGCGAGCGGCGAGCGGCGATGATGGTTGCGGGATGTGGCTGTGGTAGACTTCGTGCTCTTGCATAAATTAATTATTCTACTCTATTTATAATTAATCGAGTCTCATTTAGATAAATATTACCGTAAGGAATACGAATTATTTTTCATTTTTAAATTTCTTAATTTTTCACTATTTTACTAAAAAAAAAAAGTAAAAAGAATGTTTCTAGATAAAACGAGCCGGACAGCACATTTGGACCGAACGGTCCAGCTGAGCCGCGGCAGGCCTAGTGTTAGTTTCCTTCGACGCGTTCTTCGACGCTCGAGTCCATCGCCGATCGAATTCATCGGCGAGATCTGGTAGCAATCCGCGATTCGCCGGCGCCTCTAGTTATTCCCATATTTCCACGCCAAACCGAGGAAGAAGAGCATATTCCTTCAACCTTGTTCGGCTCGTGATCTTTCCTCCATCGCTGCCGAGCCCGAAGGGAGACCAAATCGGCCGTCGACACGGGCCTGTATCAGAGTTCGGACAGTCAGGTTCTTCTTCTCGCTTTGATTACCCCTTTTTTTGCCTTTGGATTGCTTACGTCCTCCCCCATTGTAGACTTTTCGCATTTAGGATGCCATGTCTGTATTTGACTCGATTGGTTTCTGAAAGATTGCCCTTTGCATCCAATTTTTGGCTGATATTAGGAAAATTCCAGTTCCGGTCAATTTTCAAATGGATTCAGATAATTTGGGTGTTCCTTCGGTTTTATATGGTTGGTCTATGATTTCTTGGATAAAAAAAAAATCGCGTTGGTCTTTTCCGAGAGAGAAATCCAAGTGATACTTTGGTCTTTAGGCTTCCAATTATGCTGAATTTTTTGATTTGATGATTGTTGAATGCCAAATTGCGAAACTGATAGCGAAATTGTAAGTTGTGAACTGATGTATTAACATGAAAGCTGAGATATCATATTGTGAAGGATACTATGTTTTTGAGCTTCAGCTGTTTAAGAAGCTAATCTATACCTAGAGTGACTTATCCTCACTCTTTTCTGTAATCTGGCAATTGTTTGAATCCCATTACAGTTTCCAATTGTCAGATAGGCCTACTTTTGTGTAATTTTGGAATTCCAATAACTCAAATAAAAAGATTATTTTGAAGATTTGGATTGCATATAATACAAGCGTGATTTTACTTTTTTATGTGGTAATTTAATCTTCCAAATTTTCTAATTACTTTACTATGTTGACCACGTATAATCAAAGTAAATGGAATCTGTTATTTTTCTTCAGAAGCATGAGGAGGCGACCCGGGATTGCTGGTCTACAGAGTGCAGCTGCTGCCCGGGTACTATTCTCCCTGCATTTCTTTGTACTTGCAGTTATTTGTGAGAGTTGAAACTCACGTTAGGTTATTTTATTATTCATGTTGCTGTGTATTCCTTGGTAACTGACTCATATTTCACTTTCACAGCCAAATAATCCCTTTGTGATTTTTTTTTCGTTAGCTAAACATTAAGTCCATGTTTTGCTCTCTAATTCTTGGTATGCCTTTTAGTTTTTTCATTATTCCTTCAGTATTATTAGTATTATTGTTCTTGTTTTATTAATAGGAACAATATCGACAAGTTGGCGAAAATGTTGCTAGGATCAGGACAGATCTCATGAAGGAACAACTTGCCACATTTCGATCACAACTGGAGGAATTTGCTCGCAAACACAAGGTATATTAATGTCCACTATTTGCCTCAGTTTTGGTCTATCACAATTATCTTCTTAATCTTTGTACATATGAATTGATATGGCATTACATAGAGCTTCATTTTAGATAAAATCCATGTTGTTGATCTTGAATTGTTTTGTTGCATGGTTTTTTATCTTTATTTGTCTTGTTTTCTTAGTTGTTCTTGATGCTCTTTTTTTTATTAAATGAATGCTCATGTTTTATGCTTCAAACTATTGTTGTTTCATTTGGGATCTTTTACTAGAGCTAGTCTTTTTTAGCTGTTGCAACAATAGTTTAGATATGTCTGTTGGTGCAATCGGCCCAGGTCACGATTGACCAGGACTCGAGTTTGACTCGAGTGGTGTTTTGATGTTTCGACAAAAACATATGACAATGTAATTGTCATGGGAAAATCCAAGTCTTGTGTACTTGGCATGGAAAGTCCAAGTGGAACACTTGGCATTTGGTAAAGTCCAAGTCTTGAGTACTTGGCATGAAAAGTCCAAGTGGGACACTTGGCACATGAAAAGTCCAAGCATGGGTCTTGGCAATGTAAAAGTCCAACATGGGTTGGCAAGGGAAAGTCCAAGCATGGTCTTGGCATTTGAGAAGTCCAACATGGGTTGACAAGGGAAAAGTCCAAGCATGGGTCTTGGCAATGTAAAAGTCCAACATGGGTTGGCAAGGGAAAGTCCAAGCATGGTCTTGGCATTTGAGAAGTCCAACATGGGTTGGCAAGAGAAAAGTCCAAGTATGGGTCTTGGCGATGTAAAAAGTCCAACACGTGGGTTGGCGAGGAAAGTCCGAGCTTGAGTCTTGGCGTGAAGTCGAGGTTTGATATTGGGTGCGTAAAGTCCAAGCGAGTCTTGGCAACATAAGTCCGATGGTTGGCGGCGTAAAGTCAGCCGAGTCTTGGCGTAAGTCCAATCCGATGCCTTGGCGTGTAGACGCCGTTAGATAGCATGGCCGTAAGCACCTGAGGCGAGGCTAGCGATGGATGAATAAGTCATGGATGACTTGGAGGATCCGAGGCGTGAGGTGATGGAGGTGGCTAGAAGGCTTAGGTCTAGGCTAAGGGTGGTCTGCAAGTATGGGAGCACCGTACTTGGGTTAAAACCTCATTTTGAGGTTAGCGATCGGCCCGGCATTATGGGCGGATTTAGTGAGTCGACAGTTATTGCCCGAGTTTAAGCGAAATGCTCGCGATCGACTTGAGTTCGACCGCTATCGATTTCGAAATGCTCGCGCGATCGCTCATCGTTGGGCGATCGGGTGTGTCGGCAATGATCATTGCCGATCAATGTCGAGCCGCGAAGCGCTCCGTAGCCGGTAGCGGCGCGGCGAACGATCGGCCGCGATATTGCAATCGATCGCGAGAGTCCCGTTGAACTTGTCCGGCGTGGATTGGCCGTTGTCTCCCACAATGATGGCATCGATCGGTAGTGACTTATGACGATCGGGATAGCGGAAATCGGCCCGTCTGGTCAGAGCTCGTGGAGGATTTCTGATCGATTCTTGGGGAGCTTTCTTGAGGCGATTTGAAGGCGATTTGCAGGTGCATTTCAGGGTCCTTCAACCTCATCCAAGCAACCAACAAGCAAAGCGCTCAAACCCTAGTTTTGTAAAGTGTTCTTTACATTTCATTTGTATTTGCTTGTATTTCTTTCGTTTATTGTTGTAAACGTTTGTACGAGGTTTCTCCGCCTACGACTTGTTGTCGAGAATGAGTTTATTGATTAGTGATTGCATTGGCGTCGCTAGAGCTCGTTAGAGCTCAATCCGTGGAGTAGGAACCGTTCGGTTCCGAACCACGTTATATTCTTGTGTTCGTGATTGTATCTTTTCGTTATTGCTTTTATTATTTCTATTCCGCTGCGTATAACGAGTTTTGTAGAGACGATCGCGAACGAATTCCATCTTCGTACGGTCACGCGCTATTCATCCCCCTCTAGCGGCGTCAAATTTCCAACAATTGGTATCAGAGCCCGGGGCTCTTTTACGGACTAACCGCCGAGAGCTAAGACAAAGAGGCTAGAGGGTGAAGATGGAAGAACCATTGGGATGGGACATCAACACCCCAATTCCCTATTCCTTCTATGGACGAGAAGGTTTCAATTCTTTGAAGGCGAGAATTGAAGATTTTTTGATGATGAGAGACCTTGAGGAGTGGTCCGCGTTGATGGAAGGATTTGAATATCCTAAGGGACCAAAGGGAGGGTTTCTCAAGAAGAAGAAGTGGAGTGAGGAGCAACACCAACAATTCGATAAAAACAAGAAGGTAATCAAATTCATTTTTGATTTAATTCCTAATGACCTCTTGTGTAGTCTAGGTGACTATGTGGATGCCAAGGAGCTATGGAGCGATTTGGCCAAGCTTCATGAAAATCCATCATCAATCCAAGAAGAAGAAGAAGAAAAAGAAGAGGTGGAAGAGGTGGAAGAAGCATCCACCTCAAGGATTGAGGGGGAGGAGAGAACTTCCATACCGGAGCTGGAACAAATTCAAGAAGAAGTCTCAACCTCCGGGAAGAATAAAGAATCCACTCCAATCACCACATCCACCATAGGTAACTCAAACATATCAATTTGTAATAAAAATCATATCATATGTTTTGAGTGTAGAGAAGTCGGACACTACAAGAGCAAGTGCCCAAAGAAGGTTAGGAAAGCTCCACCGACACCAAAAGTCAAGGATGCCGATGCCTCAAGTCAAAAGAGCAAGGAGCATATCATATGCTTCAAGTGCAACTCAAAGGGGCATTCTGGGTCGATGTCCTAGGGGTAGCAAAAAGACCCAAGAAGGATCTATACATGTAGGGGGAGCCTCCAAGGCAAACCCTAAGGTATATTTCAATAATGCACCTTCTAGATTTAATAGTCAAAAGCATGTTAGGAATTTTAATTCCCTTGCAGTTCATAAAGAGCATGCTAGAAGTAAGGAATTTTGCTTAGGTGCTAAAAATGTTTACCTTAGGAGTAAGGAGAAATTTGGGACTAATGTCCCTAAAAATATTTTACCTAAGGAATCAATTAGGAAAATAGGAGAACATCTAGATCTAAATCCTAAATTGACTAGGCATATGCCTAGAAAGTCTCATGCCCATGGTTTAAATCAAAATTCTAAAATTGGGAAATTAGAATTAGAGAATCAAGTCTTGAGGTCAAGGCTTGAAAAACTTGAAAAGACCCTTAGGAATATACAAAACCAATTTAAAGGGTCTAATGGTCAAAGTCAAGGGTCCAAAAGTCAAAGTCAACACCTAGGACCTAAGAGTCAAAAGTCAACCAAGGGCAAGCAAGGTTTGGGTTAGAAACCTAAGCCTAAAGTGACTTATCATAGTGTTCCATTTGACTATGGAACACAAACTATGTCTAGGAAGATCAAGGTCAATAGGGAAGTCATCCCTAGAGTTGACCAAAGGGTGTGCCTAGTGGCTAAGGTTTCTAGGAAACCTAGGGTGGCCACTAAGAAGGTTGCAAGGGGAGTTACCCCTAGAGTCAACCTAGGTAAGACCCAAATGACCAAGGCTAACAAGCCTAGGAGGGTCATTAGGAAGGTATCTAGGGAGGTTATCCCTAAGGAATACCTAATTAACCCTAAGAGCTCAAATCGGTTTTGGGTTCCTAAGAGCGTGATTGATTCACGCTAGATGGGTTTAGGATGTGCCAACCTTGATTGGATGAGTAGTTAACTCAACCATGGTAAAGGTGACACTTTAGGATATTTTCAAGGTTATGGTTACCTTGGAAATAGATTTGAATCAATATCCTAAAAGATTTAAGGATGTGCCAATGTACTTTTGAAATTAAGAAAAATCAATTAAATTGACACAATTTAGGTTTAGAGGTTAGTGTGCCATTTTGGGTTTTTGGCACACTAGGGAGATTAGGTTAATATGACAAAATATAATTAATCCCAACAAATGGAAATTAATATTAAAATTTAGGTATTATTATACCTATATATTTTATATGTCATGCTTTGTTTGTCATATAACATGTCATGACATCATGCTTACTTTTAATCATTTTATATACGTATTCGTGTTTTAAGATTAAGGTTTTAAATGTCGTATGTTTTTAGATTTCATCTTATGTCGTCACGACATCGTGATTATACGCTATTTATATTATCATTAATGTCATAATCATTCATGTATTTAAGAAAAATTTCGATTGAAATTGATTTAAGGTATGGCGTGACTTGAGTCTCATTCATAAGGGAATCAGTAGGGTTGCCTTAGACGATGACATGAAACCCTAGTTTTAAATGAACCAAACCCACATCTCACATCCAATCGATGTGTATTTATACACCCTAGATACATGTGAGATGTTAGGATATGAGTTAAGTTGAGTGCATGTTTTGTCTAGATGAACTAAAACTCATCTAATTTGAATGTGGATCATTAGGAAAGCTTGTATGCAAGTCGTATGCGTAGAGCCCAAGGAATATGATCCAAAACATGGTTTTGAAATCATTTTAAAATCAATTTAGAAAACCTTGGTGAAAGTCTATCTTTTGATAGAATCACCGTTGATGATAGTTGATCTGAAAATAGGCCAAAACATTGAAAATTTGATGGTTTTGAGTTTTGTATCAAACTAACTATTTTATGGGTAAAATAATTTTTAAATATTTTTCACCCATTGTATTGACTATAAGTAATATCGTGTCAAATTTTATGATTTTTTAAATTCGTAGAATTACTTATGCTTTTCGAATCTCGATTCTAATAGTGAAATTCGGAAATTAATTTATCGATCACCGCCCTTGGTGGCGGTCGACTAATATAGTGTGATCGGTGATTCTTGTCGAGTCATTGCCAGTCGATTCGGGAAAGCGAGGTTGTTTATCCGTGTTGACCATCAGAAGGTCCCTAATCTCTCCTAACCCTAGGATATGCTTTGGGAAGCATTATAAAGGGTGAAAATCCATTGGATATGGATTAGGAGATGTGTTAGGTCAAAGTATCAAATTTAGGGTGAGTGAAAGTTCTATGTTGAACTTAGAACCTTAATTTTGATGGTTTAGAGTTCCTATTGGCTTAGGGGCTTCCCAAGGACATTGTTGGTGCAATGGTCAAGGGGGAGCAAGCCTTTAGGGGGAGTTATCCATCTAGGGATGATTGATGTGTTTTTCTCCTTGAAGAGGAGAAGTTATTGGGAGAGTATCATCAATTGGGAAAATTGATGGGTTTTTGATACCCAATTTGGAAATTGGGAGAGAGTGTATAGGATTGTCTCTCTTGAGTGATATGTGAATTATCACTAGGAAGATGGTAGACATCCTAGGTATTTATTTTTGGATCAAGGGGGAGATTGTAAGATCACATTGGGACATGAGACATTGACCTCCTTGGAGAGAAAACCTGTTTGATGTTAGTCAAAAAGGGGGAGAATGTTTGGGGAAGAACATTTGGAGAGTGTTTACCAATTTGGGATAATTGGTAAGGGATTTGAGTTAGTGGTCTAACTCAAATGATTTGTTTGGTTTTTATCAAACATCAAAAAGGGGGAGATTGTTGGTGCAATCAGCCCAGGTTACGATTGACCAGGACTCGAGTTTGACTCGAGTGGCGTTTTGATGTTTCGACAAAAACATATGACAATGTAATTGTCATGGGAAAATCCAAGTCTTGTGTACTTGGCATGGAAAGTCCAAGTGGAACACTTGGCATTTGGTAAAGTCCAAGTCTTGAGTACTTGGCATGAAAAGTCCAAGTGGGACACTTGGCACATGAAAAGTCCAAGCATCGGTCTTGGCAATGTAAAAGTCCAACATGGGTTGGCAAGGGGAAAGTCCAAGCATGGTCTTGGCATTTGAGAAGTCCAACATGGGTTGGCAAGGGAAAAGTCCAAGTATGGGTCTTGGCAATGTAAAAGTCCAACATGGGTTGGCAAGGGAAAGTCCAAGCATGATTTTGGCATTTGAGAAGTCCAACATGGGTTGGCAAGGGAAAAGTCCAAGCATGGGTCTTGGCAATGTAAAAGTCCAACATGGGTTGGCAAGGGAAAGTCCAAGCTTGAGTCTTGGCATGAGAAGTCCAAGGGGTTTGATATTGGCTGCGTAAAGTCCAAACGGGAGTCTTGGCAGCATAAGTCCAATGGTTGGCGGCGTAAAGTCCAAGCGGAGTCTTGGCGGCGTAAGTCCAATGTGCCTTGGCGGTGTAGACACCGTTAGCATGACATAGCCGACGGAAGCACCTAGAGGCTAGCGCGATGGATGAAAAAAGTCATGGATGACTTGGAGGGATCCGAGAGGCGTGAGGCTGATGGAGGTGGCTAGAAGGCTTAGGTCTAGGCTAAGGGTGATCTAGCAAGTATGGGGGCACCATACTTGGGTTAAAACCTCATTTTGAGGTTGTGATCGTGACCGACATTATGGACGGTTCATTGCCGTGAGTCGACGAGTTCGACCGCCGCTTTAGAGAAATGCTCTGCGATCATTGCTCATCGAGAGCCGATCGGAGTGTCGACGCGATCGCGCAGCCCGATCATTGTCGATCAAACGAGCGCGAGCGCTCCGTAGCCGACGATGCCGACGGGGCGCGATCGGCACAATGTTAGCGATCATTGCCAAGAGTCCCGTTGGAACTTGTCCGACGTGGATTGAGCCGTTGTCTCACGACAACAGTGGCATCAATCGACCGCGTGACTTATGCGCGATGCGAAAATCCAGCCGATCGGTCAAAAAGAGGAGCTCGTGGAGGATTTCGCAATCAGTTCTTGGGGAGCTTTCTTGAGGCGATTTGAAGGCGATTTGCAGGTGCATTTCAGGGTCCTTCAACCTCATCCAAGCAACCAACAAGCAAAGCGCTCAAACCCTAGTTTTGTAAAGTGTTCTTTACATTTCATTTGTATTTGTTTGTATTTCTTTCGTTTATTGTTGTAAACATTTGTACGAGGTTTCTCCGCCTCCGACTTGTTGTCGAGAAGGAGTTTATTGATTAGTGATTGCATTGGCGTCGCTAGAGCTCGTTAGAGCTCAATCCGTGGAGTAGGAACCGTTCGGTTCCGAACCACGTTATATCCTTGTGTTCGTGATTGTATCTTTTCGTTATTGCTTTTATTATTTCTATTCCGCTACGCATAACAAGTTTTATAGAGACGATCGCGAACGAATTCCATCTTCGTACGGTCACGCGCTATTCACCCCCCTCTAGCGGCGTCAAATTTCCAACAATGTCTTGGTAGTTAGAAGCAAATGTTTGTGCCATCTATCTTCAGTATCCTTACTCCAACTTTTTCTATTGCTTGATGGTGATTTTATTCATGGTTCCAATCACAACCGTTTTATGAGTCTACTAGCAAGTGATGGATTGTCTGAAACCAGTGAATTCCATTTCCGGATTTTATTGCCTGAAGAACCATCATTGAATATTATCTTCTTCTTTTTTATGCAGCTTACTTTATATGTTAAATGTTAACCTGTCAATAATGACATAAATTATATTTGTTTGGAAGCAACTTTTTTGATTCGTAAGTTAATCTGTACTTAATTACTATTACTCTTACATCCTCCTGAATTTACATATTATGACACAATTGTCTTGGTTGCAGAATGACATCCGTAAAAACCCCATATTTAGATCACAATTCCATGAGATGTGTGCCAAAGTTGGAGTTGATCCCCTAGCCTCAAACAAGGGATTTTGGGCAGAGTTGTTAGGGATTGGTGATTTCTATTATGAGCTGGGTGTGTGTTTGTTATTTTTTTATGTTGAAATATTTTTTCTGTTTCTATCTAGTTAATTTGTAAAACAAGATCTGTAGATAGTTTTAGACGACATACAAGTTTTCACCAATGCTCGCATGCCTTTTATGCCACATTATCATAAAAGTATTCAACCAGCCTGTTAAGATAATCTTTCTCCTTGTTTGTGCTTTTTTTTTTTTTGTTTATGCTTCCTAGAATAGCATCATGCACAGTGCAATTGCTTGTGTTTCATTAATGCAAAGTTTTAGTGCCAAGAAATGTTAAACTTCTTTATTGAAGATAGTGAAGGGACTTGTTTTATGGCAAAAGGATTTATGTAATCTTCTCTGTATGAGTTGCACACCCTATAGAACTATGCTATTGGGATAATCTATGATACTGCTGTTACCTCTTCTCTATGAACCGGATAAGAGAGTTCGCAGGAAGGACACCATCCGAACCAGATAATTGGTTCAGCGAAGAAAGAAAGGAAGAACGGTTCGGGCGCAATAGCCTGGGACGATTGGCATGGGAGAGCCAGTTGAGGTAGTTGGCACGGCAAAGCGGAGGCGGAGGGCGCCTCGTTAGGAAATAAAAGAGAATCGGTTCAGCTTGATAGGCCTAGGAGCAGATGGGACGGATACGAATCGACTCGACCCAGTTCGTCCGGAAGTAGTTTGGGGCGGAAAGGAGGGAAGCTGGTTCAGGCCGCTGAAGAGCCCAAAAGCTATGCCACGCGTGAGCTACAGATCTAAGTTAGTTTTACCAAAAGCAAATGGTTGAGAGGGACAGGCTAACCTAGTTCCCAGAAATGTAGATGAAGAGGTGTTATGTAACAGAGGGGGGGGTCCCCACACAATATTCCGAGGAGCCTTCGCCTCGTGATTCCATGTAATTATTCTCTGTGAACGCGGCCACGTAACGGGACACCAACGGAGGAGGAGAATAAAAGGGAGGAAGAGGCGGAAGGAAAGGGGATCGCGATCATTCCAACCAGAAGCGAAGACGTTGGGAGAAGGAGAGCTACCACTTCACCCGAGAAGGAGTGGTGATCTTCGCTGCGTGTATTCTTTCTTGTATCGTGATTTGGTATGTAAGAGGTTTTCTCCTCCACCTTCTGGAAGTTTCCTTTTCCAAGGAGGACGCGTTCATAGTGAAAGTGCTTTGGCACAACATCCGGTGAGAGAGCTCACCTCGTGGAGTAGGAATCCTTATTCAACCACGTTATATCCTCGTGTCTTGGTTTTGTTATGCGTGTTGGTTTGCGTTTCTGCTTTACTCTTTTCATCTTTATTGCGGGAGAGAACCCTCCAAAGCTCCTCAGACTCCATCACGCCTAAGGAAGCGAATAAATCTTCTTCGCCGCATCAACAAGGCCGTCTCAGGAAAAACTATTCAACGAGACATGTAGATGCAATGTAAGAGATACAACACCTGGGCCGCTCCGCAATGGAGGAAAACCCCATTACAATATTACCATCGCAATCGAGGGCTCGTGACGACGCCAGAATCGAGGCCCTCGCCAGAGAAAGGAGAAGGACATGATATCTTCATCCTCACTCCTGAACCTTCTTCTCGGGGACCACGACTGAGATACCCCTCCACCTCGCAACCATTAACATCAGATAATACCGAGAGGGGCCTCGGAGGGCGAGCACATCGTAACACTATACCATTAACCTGTAATCGACGAGAAGAACAAGGTGAAAGTAGTCAACCAGTGGCCCTCGAGGTTTACGAGCCCACTCTTTTACCATGGATATTCTCTCGTAAGTCCCACCATCATACTTTCTAATCCCCAAGTAGAAAAGTACGACGGCTCAACTGATCCGTAAGAACATCTATCGCACTAGCCGGAGCGCGCCCATCGCTATACCGACGCCTCAAGTGTCAAGTCTTCCTGACCACCTTAACCTGCTCGCACAAAAATGGTTCAATACCTCTCCCGAGGTCTATTACTTGTTTTGCTGATTTTCGTGGGATGTTCCGCCAGAATTTGCCTACCAGAAGGCGATAAGCACGACGCCTATCCTCGCCGCACATTACGCAGGCCCTCGACCGCCAGAGGGTATCTTCATCTGCTCACCTCCGCAGCCAGAGTATACCTTCCGCAAGATCGAAGCTCAGAGTCGCCATCCCGCACGGGCCGAGGGAGGGCCCCTTCTCGCCTTGAGAAGCCCGCCAACAGCCTACGAGGAGGCAGAAGTGAAAATTCATCAACGAGGAAGAAGGATCGAAAGTGCGGAGAGCCGAACGCGCTGGCCGCAGCTAGCCCCAAACCGAAAGAAATCGCCTCACGCTTAAGCGCCTCCTCGCTCGGGATACGCGCGACGCGACCTCTTCATCGAGGCTCCTAGGCCCTGCTATTACATAGGCGCCGCCCGCACAGCCATTACAGATTATGGCGGCTGATGCAGTTCCTCCCGTGAGGACTTGGAAGGAGCGGGAGATGGAATTCTATGATCAACAGGGTGGTCTACTATAGCGACCCTCAGGATATAGGGGAGTACCACGTAACCCCCCGCCCCATTTTTCTGCCAATACCACATGGAGTACGGCCACGCCAGTGGCCGATGTTTCGCCACAGAGGAGTCGAGCGCCCGAGCCGCTTACCCACAATCGCGGCCTCAGACGGGGAGGGGTGGCCCGACGAGGGCAACGACCTAACGTGGCTCGCCAGGCCATATAACCAACGCCGCAAGTTACTTTCCTCCGACCCCAAACCCCGCCCCAGAGGTTATTTTCAAGGAGGCCCATCGTGAGGGCCCATACATCTAATCCAAATAACGCCCCACACGGGGGTTATTCATGTTATCGAGGCGACCCACCGACGGACCTAATCGGCGAGGAAGTCATACGCCGCTTCATGGAAAGTCCGCCATTATCATCGACTGCATCGTCCCAAACCGCCGGCCTCTCGCTCGGGCCTAAGATCTCCGAGGTGTCCTCGCTTCCCACACGATGCCTTAGTGATCCAGATTTCCTCGCCAACTACGAGGTGGCTGTGGTATTGGTCGACCCTAAGCTCACAACATCCTTTCCAGAGGCCTGACAAATGCAAATGGGAAATGCCCATGTAAGATGTGGCCACACCCTTCGGGTTCTGGGACATGTGGTCCACCCCATAGGCGATTTCATCGCTTCTCGACTGGGCACAAAGCCCAAACCTAAAAATCAAGATAGTCCCTTTCTCATCGCGACGCCCCCACTTATAATGCTATTTTGGGTCGCCCTTTCTCGCCATTTTTCAAAGTGGTGGCTTCTCTTACCACCGTAAGGTGAAGTTTCCAATGACAATCGTGGGAGAAGTCCGAGGCGAGCGTAAAGTCGCAAGGAGTCATGGCTGTGTATGGTCCGGATGATCGTAAGAAGGTCCGAACCGACGATCCCAAAGGAAAGGCTATTATTTCGGCGTTCATGGCCCTGAAGAATCTCCTCTCAAAGCGTATAAGATAGAGGAAGGGAACCGTGGAAATAATGAAAGGCCACTCGAGTGGCACAAAGCACCGGAGGCCAAGGAGAAGTTGGGTGGCTCGCTCAAGAAGAACGAAGACATCTTCGCAGAGACGCTGTACGACCTACGGAATCGACCGCTGCCAACACCATCTCAACATAAACAAAGGAGTCCGACTGGCCCAAATGTAAGCGGCGACACTGACCCGAGAAGGACAAGATTATAGCCGAGGAGGTAGATAAATTGTTAAAAGCGGTCACGAAGGAAATCCACCCCGAGTGGGTCTCTAATGTAGTCTCGTCCCCCCAAGCCTTCGGGCAGTGGAGGATGTGTATCGACTTTCGCGATTCAATAAAGCTCGCCTAAAGACGCTACCCTGCCTCAGATTGATCACCGGTGGATTCACCGTAGGATGGGCGGCATCTTTAATGGATGCATACCAGATATCATCAAATACCTCGCTAAGGAAGATCAAAAGAGGGTTAGTTTCAGAATGGCAGGGGGGTCAGATGCTTATGGTAATGCCCTTCGCTTAAAAACGCAGGGCCACCTATCAACGACTCCATGGATAAGATCTTCATGAGCAAAAAGGAAAAAATGTGGAAGTCTATGCGACGATATCCTAGTCAAATCAAAAATCATCGATTCGTTAAGGATCTAAATGAAACTTTCGCTACATCGAGGTATAATACGGTCAACCCTAAAAAATGCCTGCTCGGGTGAAAAGCGATAAATTCTTAGGTATATAATGATGAAAAAGGGGTCGCAGTGCTAACCTGCAGAAGGTGCAAGCACTGTGTAACATGAAGTCACCCACTAATTTGCGAGAGACTCAAAAGCTAGTGGGGAGGATTGTTTCCTTATCTCAATTTATAGCCAGATCGGCGGACAAAGGGATACCTTTCTTTAAGGTCCTGCGCAAAGCTACCAAGTTTCAATGGGACGATCAGTGCGACCAGGCTTTCCAAGAGTTGAAGAAGTATTTAGCAGGACTTCCATCGCCAAACCAATAGAGAGCCATCATGGATGTACTTAGCCGCCTCAGGGAGCCATCCCTGGGCCATAAACAAGAAGGTTCTCATCGACAACCTATTTATTATACCAGCCATATCCTGAAACGGGTCAATCTCATACACCGAGCCAGAGAAGTCGATATATATTCGTCCCATGTACCGCAAATCGAGGTCGATTTCCGACTCATCCTCACCGCTTTTAACTCATAGTGAATTGGGTAGGTGGTCACGAAGCCCAATTTTTCCTGAGATCGCTAAATGGGTGGCAGAGCTGCTTAATACGACATTCATTACCAACCCCAACCGCTATCAAGGCCCGCGCATCCGACTTTTCTCGCTAAGTACCTTTCGTTCGGGAAATAGCTCACAAGAAAAGAGGAAGGGTTAAATACACGGAGCGATTCACGATGGTTCTTCGAGATCTACTGCAATGGAGTCGAGTCTCGCTGATTTCCGATAAAGAGGAGACACATAGTCGCACCGATATCTGCATCTAATAACGGAGTACGGCCATTCTAATGGGTTACAGTCGCCAAAGTCGTAGGAGCTTCTTCGATTATAGTCCACTTGATTCCCACCGGCGATATCACAACTTCAAGGCTCTTTCGCGGCTCGGGAAGAAAGATCGCAAGAGTATTCAAAGCCGCTCGAGAAAAAAGCTTATTTTCATCAAGTCCTCTCAAGCAAATTCCGAGAGAGAACTGAATTGGCTCGGGTGGCTAGCGCTATGGAAGGAGTGAAATCATTTGAAACGGTCTGCATGGAAATCCCTACTTCTCTAATGATATGCAATGTGGAGGAGTCTACGCCCGAACCGGATTCGATCCTTGATTGGAGGACTGACATCATAGCTTATCTACAGCATGGAAAGGTTCCCGAAGAAAAAGGGGCAGCATCTGCTTTAATGTGCAGAGCCAAACGATTAACCCTCTTAAACGGAGACTTATACAAGACATCTGACTCCCCAAGTGTTTGGGAAAGGAGGATGCTGAGTGGGTACTTCGGGAGATCCATGAAGGTTGTTGTAGTAATCATTTGAGGGGGAGAGCTTTGGCAAAGAAGACCTTGTTAGCGGGATACTTTTGACCTACCCTCCAACAAGACGCTGCCCATATAATGCAAACTTGTTCAGCCTGTCAAAGGCATTGTAACCGGTCTGAACGACCGGTGGAATTAATGAAAGCTGTGGTTGCTTCGTGCCCTTTTGATCAGTAGGGAATTGATATAGTGGGTCCTATGCCTGTGGCACCATTGCAGAAAAAATTCCTATTGATGGCTGTGGATTATTTCTCCAAGTGGGTGGAAGCAGAGCCTCTTGCCAAAATTACGGAGAATGCTATCATACAATTCCTGTGGAAGAATATTGTCTGTCGGTATGGTATTCCCCGGAGGTTAGTCAGTGATAATGGACGACAATTCCAGGGCAAGAAAATCAAAGAATGGTGCCAAAGTCTCAATATCCAAAGAAGCTTTTACTGGCCCACCTCAAGCTCCGCAAGTCAAGTCACTAATAGAATTCTTATTCAAGGGTTGAAAACTAAATTGGGGGCTCAGAGGGGGAACTGGGTGGAAGAACTGCCTGGAATCTTGTGGGCCTACCGAACCACACCAAAAACTGCAACGGGGGAAACTCTTTTCAGCCTAGTATATGGGACGGAGGTCGTTATTCCGGTGGAAGCTCTCTTAAGTAGCGTCCGGGTGGAAATTTACGAGCCAGAGCAGAACCAAATTATTCGAAGCACTGAGTTGGACTTGGTGGAAGAAAGGAGGGAGACGGCACGGAGGCGAGCAGAGTTTTACAAACGGAGAGTGCAACAAGCCTTTAATAAAAAGGTGATGCTTCGGAGATTCCAAGAGGGGGATTTGGTTCTGCGTAAAGTTAATCCTGCTGGAGATCCTGGAAAGTTATCTCCAAACTGGGAGACTCATGATGACGCTGTCGCGTAGCAGGTCCGCAGATATCTAAAGGATGAACAGGGCAAGGAATTTCCTCGACCCTGGAACGCTATCCACTTGAAGCCTTTTCACACTGTATAAGGAGTGATCGATAAAAGAAAAGGAGTTGAGGGGCTCCCGAAGGGATGTACTTGACAATGTGTTGTATTGATTAGATGTATAGCGAATCCGAGTTTGATTGATGAGTTATTTACAGTAGTATTATAGTCCGTGTAGTGAACTATGAAAAGGAAAAGAAGATAAAAAGGGAGCAATGTCCCAAAGCAATACATCAAGTTATAACTTAAACCGGTCGGGGGATAACGTCGAAAGTCGGCCTCCCAATTTAAGGAGAGAGTGGGATGGTTCGTAGGGGAAGTCTCGACAAGATACCGCCAACCGCCTCATTAAACCTGCTCGATAGGTGGCACGCAGCAGACGACTAACCGCTTCACGGCTCGGGCCAGACTCCGGCCCGATGGAGCTACGATGACACTTCTCGTTGCTTCCCGTGAGGCTCGACGCATGTCACTATAGCCGGTATTTCCATAATGGCATCCGCCAAGACCGAGATATCATCGGCTCGGAAGTTCGTCTCGCTGAAGAGGTTCGCCATATCCACCATATATTCGCGCATTGCCGAAATTCTCTACCGCCTCTGTAGGATCCGCACGGATGACGAGCTCATCGCTCACCTCGAGGAAAGTTTCGTGTATACTACGAACACGCGCCTAGGTTATGAGGAGGAGTTTTCAGTACCTCCTCGCAAAGTGCGAGCGTAGGTCCCCTATTTCGCCCTCCGCTCATCCGAACCCGCAGACGGGCGATGACGCCGAGTCTCGCTGCTTCTCAAGGAGCTCGCTACCGCTTCAAGACTTATTAATTTCGAGAGGGGAGGCGCCTTGTCAAATGCGGCGGCCAACATCCCGCCGGACAGAGTGATTCTGTAAGCCCGGCCGCTGTTCTTGCAACGCCGCTATAGTCTCTGATCTTTTTCGGTGTCGGGCAATGAGCGGCTGGCCGCTTGCTCCTGACATTGCTGCAGTTGTTGCGATAAGAGACTCTCTCGATTTTGAGTAGCCATCAGATCCTCCCGTTGTTGCTGTTCCAACTTCAGAAATTGAGCTCGATATTGTTGGAGGGAGCGATCCAATTCTTGGTAGTTGGTAAGGGCCTGTAAGTCGTTTGTCGAAAAGAAGTCATTCAGTCAGGAAAATTAAAGAAGTTGATTGGAGAAACATACCAATTCTAAAGCATGGCGCAGGCCTTCCATCCGAGGGATCAGTTCCTCCAAATTTAAGATCCGAAGGCCTCGGGGAGAAGAAGAAGAGGTGGGGATGGAGGACACCAGCGGTGGAGGCTCACTTATAATGGGGAGGATAAAGGTAGGAGCTGGAGGTTGTGTTGGAGGAGCAAAGGAAAAAGAAGAAGGAGCGTTGGTAAGGAGGCTCAAAGGGATAGATGTCGGGGGTAAAGAATCAAGAGCCTGATGGGGAAGGTGTAATGTGGTTGGCTGCGAGGTTGGCATGTAAGAAGTTACTGTATGGGGATTGCTCATGCGAGGAACTGGGAGGATGATAGAGAGTATCGGACGGAGAACTCTTCAATGGAAAGGCGAGAAGTGGAAGGACCCAGGCTAGTGCCCACGGAAGGTGAAGGGCTCTAGCAAAGCAGGGAAATAGCAAAGGAGGAATATCAACCATCATGGGTTCAGTGGGGGAACGCCCGGAGAAAGAGAAGGCGGGACGCACATCCGTAGTCGGGTCGCGGGACGCGCTACCTCCCTGGACTCATCTTCAGTCAGGATGAAAGAGGGGTGACTCAATACCCAAGGCGAGGGGGAGAAAACGGGAGAGTTAGGGCTCAGAAGTACATGAGACGAGACGGTCGGTTACTCTTGCCATCTAGGATGGAGGTAACAAGGGTTTCAGGCGGAGGCGGAGAAGAAGGGAGAGATGAGACAAGGGGGATGGTAGTAGACGAGGGTGAGGACGAAGATGAGGCTGGCGGTTGACCCGCACCCCGTTTGATGTGTGAGTAACGACTTGCTATTTCTTGGTAGAAAGAGGAATGCATCCTGCCCGTTGGAGAAAGAAGAAAAGCGCTGAGGTAGGTGACTGGGGCACCGGAAGATGGCGGCTGAAAGAAGAACAGGCGAAGGAAAAGGAAACGAAAAGGCGGAAGGAATGACGGTAACAGAAGAAAGGAAGACGAAGCATCCCCTATAAAAGGAGGAGGGAATGGGCCTGTAACGGCTATTGGGCTCCTGGTTTTAGAAAAGGAGACCCTAAGCAGAAGGGAAACGATGATTTACTTCTCTGTTGGCCCGTTATTTACTAAAACCCTTGCTTTCATAGGAGGGGATGGATGAAAGTGTCCGCCTTCGAGATGAAGGAAGAATAAGAAGACAAAAGTCGCGCGACTCTTTATACGTATGAGTCATCGTGATATTATTTTATCCCCGCAGAAGTGGTAGCAACTAAGAGTGAACATTTCTTCACTATATATATTCTCTTATCCTAAACTAAGAGTCGAGTACTTCCTCGACTATATATTATTTTATCCCCGTGGTGGCGGATCTAAGAGTCAACATTTCTTCACCGATATTCTTTTATCCTCATGAGACGGACTAAGAGCCAATATTTCTTCAGCTATATATATTTTTTCATCCCCGTGAAACGGAAGAGTTGAGTCATTCCTCAACTATATATTATTTTATCCCCGTATGGTGGCGGAACGGAAGAGTTGAGTCATTCCTCAACTATATATTATTTTATCCCCGTGTGGTGGCGGAACAGAAGAGTTGAGCCAATTTCTCAACTGCATATTATTTTATCCCCGTGCGGTGGCGGAACGGAAGAGTTGAGTTTATTCCTCAACTACATATTATTTTTATCCCTGTATGGTGGCGGAATGGAAGAGTTGAGGTCACTCCTCAACTACGTATTATTTTATCCCCATGAAACGGAAGAGTTGAGTTCATTTTTCAACTGTATATTATTTTTATCCCCGTGTGGTGGCGGAACGGAAGAGTTGAGGTCACTTCTCAACTGCATATTATTTTATCCCCGTGTGATGAAGGAACGGAAGAGTTGAGTTTATTTCTCAACTATATATTATTTTTATCCCCGTGTGGTGGCGGAACGGAAGAGTTGAGTTCATTCCTCAACTATATATTATTTTATCCCCGTGCGGTGGTGGAACGGAAGAGCTGAGTATTCCCTCAGCTATATGTCATTTTATTTTCGTACGGGGAAAGTATATGCGTGATCCCTGCTTTATAAAAGGGTGAAGAGGCGGTACACCTATTTGATTTTCATAAGAGGAATGTAGAATTTGACATAGCCAGAGAAATGCCGGAAGAAGAAGATAAGCGGGGAAGGATAGAGGCGAAGGCTTACATTGCAGAAAGTTCATTACTTCAGAAAGATTACATATTACAATTCCCCCCCTAGAAGAAAATAACAAAAAAAACCCTTATTTATAGGGTATTACAGTTCTTTGTTAGGAGGTACTGAAGGAGCTTCTTTGCGTGGCTTGGGTTGGCGCCATAGCTGCCGAAGGTAAGATTGTTGTATGAAGATGTGCTTAGACAGGTCCTTCTGGGACACTGCTAGTTGTTGGCGCAAGGAGTAGTTGCTGGTGGAAGCTTCCCTCAAGCGCCGCTGCAGATATCCCACTTGTTCCTCCAAGTTAGCGATATAGCGCTGTTCTTCGGTCTTTTCCTCGGGAGGAAAAGAACTGCTACCCCGTTCAGAAGTTTCTTCCATGACGAGGAGAAGAAAAAGAGAAGATGAAGGTTAAGCGGCGAAGGTTCGAGGTCCTTATAACGGCGAGGGAAGAAGGTGCATTAACTCATGGAGAAGGTAAAATAATAAATGCTAGTAAAGAAGGAGAAACGTAAAGTCGGTGGGTGAAAATTAGTAGCGCAGTAACTTCGGGAAGGACAACTGAAATTCCCCGAAAGCAGTAAGGGAAAACATGTTCAGACGGGATGGCAGTCTTTTTTGGTGACAATTGTCTTACATTTACGGGAAAATGACAAAGAAAAGTCTTAGTACCCTCTTCATTAATATTTTTGATCATATTTTAGGCTAACCCTTATACAAGTTTTTTAGGGGTATCCTTAACAGGAGGATTGGTGGAAGGGTCCTCCGGAGGAGAAGGTGCCAAAACGACTCTATAAAGATCGCCTTGAGCAGGAGGTATCGCTGGTGGAGCTTCATCAACAGAGGGCGGATGAATCCTCGTCGGAGAGACTGGAATGAATGTCAGTGCCGACGGGAGTGGAGGAAGTTCAGCAGAGACCCGTGGGTCTCCTATTGTGTACTCCCACGTCAAAGGAGGGTTCCATACCCGATTGCGGAAGGAGGGGAAGGGCGCTCGAAAGGACCTCCCTGCCGAAGGGGATGGAGTTGTGGTTAGAGGTGGAAAAGGAAGGGGGCGAAGGTCAAGTCGCCGAGCGTGTCTCGACTCCTCTCGAGTCTTGTGGTCCAATGCACCAAAAGAGTCGAATCCAAGAAATCTCAATGGGGTGTTCCGCCGAAGCCATGATAGTGAGATAGAAGGACGACGACATGGGGAATGATAATTTATAGTCGAGGGAAGGAGAACTGCATTCGTTCTCGGGAAGGAGAAGAAGAGGACGAGACTAATATTATAATGGCATCGACATAGGTACTTGTCAATATATCGTTTCCGAAGCAGCAAGGTAGACGAAGAAGATCAAGAGACCGAAATAACGCGATCTTTAACCGAACCAAAATTGGGTCGGACATGAATGAGATCGTCCGAGACCTTCTGAGTGGGTTCCCGAGCGAAGGGGGTAATCATGCCAGGCAAGGCGGGAAAGGAAGCATAGTTGTAAAGAGAAAAAAGCATAGAGTCAATCTAAAATTCTCGACCCGCACCAAGGTGTACACGAAGAGCAACAAAAAGCTATGCCAATATAAATATTCTTTAACAGCGGGAAAATAGTCATTACAAGGAGCAAGATATTATGAATTACAATTTAAAGAGCTCTGGGGGACACTTAGACAACGCATCTATAGAGTTCAGATAACTAGTGTCCGTGCCGGGAGGTGGATATCCTCGTTCAGCATTTAAAGCCGATGACCCGTCGAAGCCAAGTATGAATAGATCCACTCTTCGACATATGGCCCTTTAAGTCACCTCCGCTTCCTTCAGAGACCGACAATCAAGAAGCCGAGCTTGACACTCGGCCACCGGACTGACTTTCGCTAGTCATCGCCAAGGCATCTTTCTCGGTTGATGCTTTTATGGCTTGTTGACCCAGAGCCGAAAGAGCTTCGGAATATTCTCGATGAGGATCTGTTTGCTGCCGAGCCGCTGCCGATAGGGCTTGAGGAAGGGCAGCCACCATTGAAGAGAGCTCTTGACACTTCTCTATACAAGATTTTTTAGTGGCTTCCCACGCCTGGCGTTCTAACCGAAGATGTTGACGTTTTGCCGGCCGCCAATCGCGTGGTCAAGAATCGAATAATAATGGCGCCCCAAGCCGTTTTTGTACTCGTTAATTCATGGGTGAGAAGATCCACTAAGCTCGCTAGATCCAGGAAGAGTTGTTGTTCCGTGTCTTCATTTTTCAGAAGTTCCTCCTTCACTCAACCAGTACATTGTGTCATGGAGTCCTCACATCGGCCCCTCAGATCTGATTCTATTTGCTCCTTCTCGCTCAGCTGATGAGTGAGCTTTTTCTGGTGCGCTAGGGAAGCAAAATGGCGCGTCTCTACATTGGACTGAAATTGGGCTATGTGGGATATCATTTCGTCATGCTTGGGCGAGGCCTGAAGAAAAGAAAATGCAATCATCAGGTGCTGACATATCGTGGTATATACGCGTATATATACACTAAGGGAAAAAAGGGAAAGTAGTTACCTCGGCCAGCAATTTGCTCACTTGGTCGCAAGGGCCTTGTATGCCCGATTGATTGAAGAACTTCACCTCGGAAAGGTGACGGATCTGCAGTCGAGACCCCAATGTAGCCATTAAAGGGTTCGGGCGGGGAAGATCTCCCCCCTCGGAAGGAAGAGTGGGACCGGCACGCTGAAGAGGGGCAGGAGAGGTAAATATTTCTGAGGGAATAGGAGCAGAGATAGATTCGGTTCGGGAAGGTAGGGGAGAATCATAAGGAAGGGAGGATGAAGCAGGAGAATAGGAAAAAGAATCTCCTCCTTGGGGAGAAGAAGATGGGGCAGAGAAGGTGGTATCCCTCATCCTCGGTTCGTAGACGGTTAGAGATTGGGAGTCATAGTGGCCAGAAGAAGAGGGAGGAGGAATTGACGAACTGGGAGCTCCTTCCTTAAGGAGCCGCAATCTTTTTCGAGGGGAAGAAGGGGCTGCCACAGACTTGCCTCTCTTCGTTGAGGTCTTCTTCTTCTTGGCGGCCTCAATCTCTTCTCCCTTTACTAGAGCGTCCTGCATTAGATTATCTGCAAAATGCATTGATAAGAAAGATGAATGATGTAAATAAGAAGTTATATTGAAGGGTAAGTGTCATCCTACCTATTGCGGCCGAGGCTGTTGAAGGGAAGGGGGACAGCCCGAAGTGACTTAGGAGAGGAGTTTTCATTAGGTGGTTTGAACAATAGTGGGATTTTCCCAATGCTTTATAAACCTCCGAGAAAGGACACTGGGTCCTCATTTCACGGAAAGGAGGTAGTTCAGGGAGTTCTAGCTTCCAGGTGTCCGAGTGGGGTAGAGGTACAGGAAGCTGAACAAAGAAGTACAATTCTTCCCATCCTTTATGGGAAGTGGGCATATTCATTAGAAATTGGCAGTCCGTGTGGCTAGATAGGTAAAAGAGGCCTGCCTTGGAAGATTTTAACTGGAAGAAACAGTGGAGTATTTGAGGGGATAGAGGGAGATGTAGGTGTTGAAATACTATAGAGGCCCCCAATAGAATGCGAAAGGAATTGGGGGTAAATTGGTTTAGAGGTAGTCCGTAAAAATCTAAGATTTCTAGATAAGTGGAAGGCGCTGGTAGAAACAGGCCATTAAGGAACTGTTCGGAAAAGAAGCAAGTCAGACCGGGGGGAGGATGGTGTGGTCGGTGAGTCTTGGTCGTGAAACAACATTTTATGGAAGGGTCTATGAACTTATCTTTAAGGTTAAAGAAGTAATGGTCGCAGTCTAGTTGGGTCACGGTGTGCTCATACCACGCAGGTGAGGTGGTAGTCTTAGGGGGCATAGGTATAAAATAGGGCAGAACACTTACTTGAGGGTTGGAGGAGAAACGTGTAGAAAAGGAAGGGTTGGGTCGTTGAAACGCCGCCGGAGAAAACCGCTGGAGGAAAGAAGCAGAAAGGATGGGATTGTTAGGCACGCTAAGTCATGCATAAAAGAAAAGGGTGGAGATTTATATAGGGTTTTTCGCGACGGTTCGACTATACAAGAGAAAAAGAGAAGCGGGGTCCATGGGCCCATTAGGCCGCCTCAGGTATATAGGGTGGGGCTGTAAGAGAAAAGTGAATTTGAATTAGTGAGAAAAGGATGGAGTAGATACTTTATATATTTGGAAAGTCAAGCTTATAACTTCGCTTGACTATTTTTTGGGTCGATTAACGATATCATACATTCTTCTCTATGAACCGGATAAGAGGGCTCGCAGGAAGGACACCATCCGAACCAGATAATTGGTTCAGCAAAGAAAGAAAGGAAGAACGGTTCGGGCGTAATAGCCTGGGACGATTGGCACGGGAGAGCCAGTTGAGGTAGTTGGCACGGCAAAGCGGAGGTGGAGGGCGCCTCGTTAGGAAATAAAAGAGAATCGGTTCGGCTTGATAGGCCTAGGAGCAGATGGGACGGATACGAATCGACTCGACCCAGTTCGTCCGGAAGTAGTTTGGGGTGGAAAGGAGGGAAGCTGGTTCAGGCCGCTGAAGAGCCCAAAAGCTATGCCACGCGTGAGCTACAGATCTAAGTTAGTTTTACCAAAAGTAAATGGTTGAGAGGGACAGGCTAACCTAGTTCCCAGAAATGTAGATGAAGAGGTGTTATGTAACAGAGGGGGGGGTCCCCACACAATATTCCGAGGAGCCTTCGTTCATCGTATCTGTAACAGAATTATTCTCCAGGTGAACGTGGTGGCCACGTGTACAATGGGGACAGCCTGCGAGGCAATGATGGATCAGAGGAGGAGAATAAAAGGGAGGAAGAGGACAGAAGGAAAGGGGGATCCGCATCATTCCAACCAGCAAGAAAACGAAGACGCATTGGGGAGAAGGAGAGCTACCACTTCACCAGAGAAGGAGAGTGGTGATCTTCGCTTTTCGTGTATTCTTTCTTGTATCGTGATTTGACTGTAAGAGGTTTTCTCCACCTCCGAAAGTTTCCTTTTCCGTGAAGGAAGACGTTCATAGTGAAAGTGTTTTGGCACAGTATCCGGTGAGAGAGCTCACCTCCGTGGAGTAGGAATCCTTATTCCGAACCACGTTATATCCTGTGTCTTGGTTTTGTTGTCTGTGTTGGTTTGCGTTTCTCTGCTTTACTCTTTCATCTTTACGGTTGCGGCCGGAGAGAACCCTCCAAAGCTCCCTTCGTGCTCCATCACGTCGGAAGGAAGCGAACAAATCTTTTTCGCCGCATCAATCTACCTTCTGTATCGATCGGTTTCTGTACATGTATGGCTTCAGTTACCTAATCAGTTGGTATTGAAACCAATATGTATGATCCACTCCATGCCTCTGTATGAGTAATATACTAGTTGATGATATAAGTCTTACATCTTCAATGTTTTCACTTTCTTACAGATATATTAACAAAGGGATCTGCCAATTACTTAAAAAAAACATGGTTTAAAAAAATAACTTTCACCATAGAATGTTTAATTAATGTTATCTGAAACAGAATATCTTAGTGAAGAACCACAGATTTCCACAATGCTCATCTGTCCCAGAAAAGATCTGCAATTTGCTGCTTAGAAATGCTTCTCAGCTATGTGACAAAGAAATCTTTTCTGTATTTGCATTGCCTTTAGATTTGGAATACCAGTTGTTCTCTATAATCCATATGAAATTATTTCTTTTTTTCATTCTAAATTGTTCTATGATAAGTTTCCAACATAACTTGAGTGGTAAGGCAGGAGTTCAGATTGTCGATATTTGCTTGTCAACTAGATCTCACAACGGAGGTCTAATCAACTTGCAAGAACTATGTGATCTCCTTTGTCAAAGGCGGAAGGGTGCTCGCGAGTCAGTTTCTGAAGATGATTGCCTTCGTGCTATAAGCAAGCTAAAGGTACTGAACTAATAGATCACAGAGTGCCTTGGTTCTCAGGATTGTCTATGTCACACACATTTTTGGTAATCTAGGTGGAGATGATGTACTTATGGGCATGTTTTAATTTAGTTTGCAGCATATGATTTTTTGCTGGGCATGATCTGTATATTCGTTTACAAATTTTTAGGTCCTTGGTAGTGGTTTTGAAGTTATATCAGTTGGTAAGAAAAAACTCGTGCGATCAGTTCCAACCGAGTTGAACAAAGATCATAATGAAATACTTGAAGTGGCTCAGGTTGGTTGTCTGTTTCTCGTATTTGTGTCGTTTTGATATTGTTTTTATTATTCGTTAATTTTACACACGTATATGTTAAGTTCCACATATGATTTTTTTTTTTTCTTTTTCCTTTCTTTAACAATGTCTTCATTTGTCCTCTATTAATGTTGGCACATCAGATTGGTATGGTATATGTGTACCAGGTGACATTACTAGGCAAGTTATTATAGCCCTTGTTGACCCCAAAGACTGCTACCTCAAATCACCAGTGATTTGTGCATGGTCAATATTTGTTCAACAGTGTGTGATTGTTTACTTCTTTTGGCAGAAGGTGAATAGGTGCCTTGTGAATTCATTCCCGTTTCTTCAAAAAAACCAAGGAATAAACATACTATAGAAGTAACTCCAACTCGCTGCCCATCTACTGAACCACAATCCCTTGAAACATATATGAAATCACCACTGGAGAAACAGGACTGTATGAGCGTTCTTGGAACAAAGAATTGCCTTTAATATAGATACAGAAGTTTAAATCCCACATCTTCCGGACAACTTCCAGCATACATAATTTATCTCGGAGTTACATCCCTGCAGCTTTTGTTCTACAGTAGTAATTAGGATACAATATGTTCATATATCTGGCAGCAAACTGAGAAGGTTAAATGTCCCCTTGGATCTCTCTACTCTATATAACTTCTATACAATTTGATCGTTTGGGAGATTTCTTTCATGAAAATAAGTCACTCAATTAAATAATTGTTAATTTGCTTGTGTGTACTGGTTTTGAGTTTTCAGGAAGGCTCCTTTCAGTCAAGAAGGGTAAGCAAAAACCTATTGTTTGGCATATTTTCAAATGGGGCAGTGGACTGAATTGTTTTAGACAACATAATGTAATGCTTTGCACAGTGTTTACAAGCCAAATTTGTTCGCTTATCTCTGCCACAACTCGTAGGCTCCAGACTTAGAACTGAACAATTTTAATATTTATATCTACCACCGGAAAATCTTGTATTTGTTATTTTATTTACCTCTGATGACGTCTATAGTCAAGTTCCTAAATTATAGAATCGAAGATGCACTGCACATTAGGTTCTATTCCTCATCAAGACCAGGTAGGATGAAAATCTATTTATCTTTTCCAATTAACTTGAATGGAGAGTAGATTTTGGTCAATTTTTGTAACATAATTTTTTCTTCAGCTCTAGGCCGTTTCATATTTTCTGGATCTTTAGGTGTATGAGTTATTTCATAAATCATTCCAACAATGAACATTAATGGAATTTCCTTCCATTAAAGCCAAAACTTCAAAAACTGATAGTTTTTAATTCGATAAATCGATGCTTTAGCTACCTCAAATGAGAGTAATGATACATCACTGGTAATTGCTTCAGATCTATGTTCATGCAGGCTCATGGATATGTTACTATCGAAGAACTCGAGAAGAGACTTTCATGGTCCTCCGGTCGTGCAATTGATGCACTTGAGACTCTTCTAAAAGTAAGTTCTAGTTACTTGTGGATAAATGCCGATATCAGTATTTGCGTAATGATTTCTCGTGGTCGATATTTCAGGAAGGCCTCGCCATGATCGATGATGGTCATAAAGATGGGAAGCGTCGGTATTGGTTTCCCTGTGTGGCTTCCATTTTTTCAGTCTCTGGATCTGAAGGTTTGAAACCATAACATTATCTATCGCCTAAAGAGCACTCAACCTTGCAAAGTATAGAAGTTTGCTTCTTCCTCCTGCGAAATCGAGAAATCGACTTCTAGAGGAAATATGTCGTTTTTTCTACAATGTGTAGATGCTGAAGCTTGCAACAACATCAATTTGGTAAGAAAGAGCAAGTTAGTTGTACTATTTGCTCTCGACTTCTGCAAAGTCGTTAATACCGTATACCAACTTTGCATGTTGATCTGGTTCGAGCTAGTTCCATGGATATTTAATTTTGCATTATCGATCGAACCAACCAACTTGCTCCACCCAAACATTTAAAGATTGTGTGCAGCTTCATGGCTGTTGTATTTGATGTCCTCTTGATGATGCTTGGAGTTTGGCACTTCGACACTCACGCATGGATGCTTGTAGTTGTATATCAGTTTTTCGTCGTAAATATGGCCCCGATGGTTTGCGCGAATGACCCACGACTCATCTCGGAAATGGGAGTTCTGTGACACACCTTGTTCTGATCTGAATTTCGGATGTTATTGTTGTACACCAACTTTGCATCTCGATTCATTTCGAACCAGTTTTATGATTTTTGCATTCTATATGGTTTGATCTTGCGTCGCAAATAAATATTGGGTTCAATGTTCTCTCAATGTTGCTTCGATAGTCATCCGTTAGTACCTATATTAGTAGCACAATTGCATCGACTCGTTAGATATTGAGTGGGTTTTTGGGCCAATCTCGGTGTGCTTGAAACCCTAAAATATGGAAATTATGACCTTGCAATCAATTTAAGAGATCTTTATGCACAACTAAGCTTAGAACGTGCAAGGGGAAAAAAAACTACATCCATGGCAAGTTCAATGATTTAGCAAATTAATCTTCTGTCAAATAGTTCCTTATCAAAATTTGGCTCCATATGGATTTACTAAAGAGTGATAAATAGGAAGACCCTACTAGTGTGTCATTTTTCTCTCAATTTCCTTCTTTCCTTCTCTAGCAACATTAGGCTTGGAGGAGGCGAATAAAGAGCCAAGGATCTTAAGAGAGTCAAATTGAGTATTCATCCATTCCAATTTAGATTTAAAAAATTAATTAAAATTTATTGAATATATGAAAGTCATCATCCTCTCTTTTTATATGTGCATTAAATAAGTTCCTCTAAGAAAAATAAGGTTGCGTTAATGAATCCACATGGCCCTAAAGACGGTGAGAGAGAGAGTTTGAAGCTCCCAGGTTAATTCAGTTGGTAAATATAAAAGGATTTGTTTGTAATGAGTATGGATCAATTTTCGAGGATTTCATTATCTTAGACTATCGATCGATCTCCTTCCTTTGCACTTACCAATTAGGATTTTGATTTACCTCTTCCATTGGTAGGAGCAATCGGAGAGGGTTACTAATATGACGATTCTATTTTTATTTTTTTATTTATTTTTTGGTGAGAGAGAGTTTGAATTTCGAAGAGTCGTTTCTCATTTACTCCCTTAAAAAACTTGGAGAAGTGGATATTATAACAATTCTAGCTAAAACCATTTTCATAGCAAGTAAACGAGGTAAAGTCCCTAACTTATCCTCATCGAGCTTGAGTGAGTTGATCATTGATGAGGTGGATGTGTTACCTTAGAGAAGGAAAGCTAGCGAATTAACGCATCGTTGCATGCAAAAATATGAATAAGGTGGTGAGCTCGACTATATATAATTTGTGTTGCACGACCATAAGCACCCATGCATTGTGTGACACAAGCGTCTATGCCTTGAGCATAGGGCGAGAGCTAAAAGGTACTGGATTGTCGTACCTATGTTTAATAGGGTCAAAACGAATAATAAAAAAATAGATCTTTTATCGTGGTAAATAATTATAAAATTCAATTTGTAAATAGAAAATAAACTAAATACATAAATAAATCAAAGGAATATATTACATTGATAAAATAAAAAGCTAAAAAATATTTGAAATAATTACATAAACACTACTCGTTTAGACGTTTCAGAGGAAAAAATATTTATCAAATCTGCATGATTCAATTGTTGAACTATTTCATTCTCAATCGATAACATTGTTAGTCTATTTAGTCTATCATGTGACATTGTTGATCGAAAATAATTCTTGATTAATTTTAACTTCGAAAAACTTCTCTAACCTGATTCAACTGTTATTGATATGGTCAACAAAATCTTAAAAGTAATTTAAGTATTTGGGAATAAATCATTCAATTTTGTCAAACATTATAGCATATCAATTGCTTTTTTTTTTCATTTGTTAAATAACATCTCACAACCATCAACTCCGAACATAACTAATCACAATTAATATTTGAATGTCCATTGTTACTCAAAAACTTCATCAAACTAATTACTTCTCCAAATTCAATAAAAATTCAAAAATCTCTTGATGTTGTTTAAATTGTTCAAATCGAACTTGAAGAAAAGATCGAGCTTGATCAATTATAAATATAAAATATTCAACTCTAAAAAATTCTTCACTTGATTGTGTCATACCGTTATTGTCATTTTCATCAAATTGTTTCTTTCTTCGAATGATATATTTTTTTTCGAAATTTAGGTTCAATCTCTATTTCACTTGCCATTTGTATAGCTTCATTCATAGCACTAGCAAATCCCTCTTCTCTAAACTCATCAAGAAATTGATCAAGTCCTTGTAAGAGATTAATCGTAATATCAATAACCATATTTTTTAGATTGAATAAATTTACTCACAGTATTTATTACTCGTAATAAGTTATACTAGATTATCATTCAAGTAAAAACTCAAAACTCTCAACATATAGTGCTAAGGTTTCAGCATCACCCTTTGTTTTAAAATCTTCAATAATTTTCGCTAAGTCAAGTAAAGCATTTCTTATATGTACAATTTGCTCTTTTATGACTTTTACACTTTTAATATGACTTTCTTAACGAGTATGTGATAACGACTTAATGATCAAACCAGATACCTTATCTTTAAAAAATTTTCATCTCTTTGTAGAAGAAGAAAACAATGTGTCGATGTGTTGCACCACTCCAAAGAAGGATTTGACTTTAGGACGACATTCCATCATATCAACTAAGGTCAAATTAAGACTATGACAACTACACGGTGTGTAAAATGTTCTAGCATTTATTTTAAATAATCTTTTTTGTACACCTTTATGTCTTCCACTCATGTTAGATTCGTTATCGTATCCCTATCCTCTTATATCATCAATGTCAAGCCCAATTCTAGTTATTGCATTCAACAGTTCACTTGATAACCTAAGACCTGATGTGTCATCCACCTTCAAAAACTCAATCCAATATTCTTCTATTTTTGGTGTGTATGTCAAATTATTCAAGCATCGTCGCACTAGAGACATTTGTTCTTGATGACTTGCATCTGGAGTACAATCAAATATTACTGAAAAATATTTTGCATACTTAACTTTTGCAATGATTACCCTTTTCACTTCATTTTACCAAAGTCTTTATCAATTCATTTTAAATTTTGGAACTAAAATATGTATACTGAGATTCTCTTACTTCACAATGTCGAACATGCTCGTCCATCATTGGATCAAACTCGGCAACCATTTCTATCATTTGTAAAAAAAATATTCCATTATTCTCGATATAAAATTTTTCATCATCTCCTCGAAAGGTCAAAGTATTTTTGACAAGCATTTTCACAACAGAGATTATCCTTATTAACACTTGCCTCCAATGTTATCTTTCTTTGTTGATTTGAAGTTGCATATTGTAATCAATTATTTGATTTTTTTTGTCTCTTTTCTAATTCAACCCAAGCAATCCATATGGTTTTTACTAACTTCATGATGTTTAAGACTTTTATGTATATTACGCCAGTCTTTGTATCCATCGTTACCCAAATTTCTCATTCTACTCATCATTTATTCAGTTTTGAGCAACTTACAACAAAAGCATTATACGCGAGTTATGGCAAATTGACAAACATTAGATAGAAGATGGCTTGTATATTCTATTTCACTAGATAGAATATTTTGCTTCTGTTGCAAAGTTATTTAAGACTGAACAAATGATGAATAAAATGGGGAATTTGGATAATGATGGATACAAAAACTAGTGTAATATGCATAGAAGTCTTAAACATCATGTACTCGTAGAGACCATATGGATTGCGTGATTGCTTGGGTTGAATTAGAAAAGATATTGAAAAAAAATCAAACAATTGATTACAGTATGCAACTTCAAATCAACAAAGAGAGATAACAATGGAGGCAAGTGTTAACAAGAATAATCTCCATTGTGAAAACACTTGCCAAAAATACTTTGGCCTTTCGAAGAGATCATAAAAAACTTTATGTTGAGAACAATAGGCTATTTTTACAAATGATAGATATGATTGCTGAGTTTGATCCAGTGGAGGAGCATGGTCGACGTTGTGAAGCAAGAGAATCTCAGTATACATATTTTAGTCCAAAATTCAAAATTGTAGGGTCGATGGTAGCCGACTAGAGGGGGGTGAATAGCCTTTATCGTAGACAGTGGAAGTCGTTCATTCGTTGCTCGTCTACAAACACTATTAGCGCAAGCGGAATATACTAATACAAACAATTAAAGACAAAGCAAAGGAAGAATAGAAACACAAATGCTAACACCACAATGTAACGTGGTTCACGGCCTCGCCGCTAATCCACGGTCCGATTCGTCCAAGGAGAATCACGCCTCAAGCTTTCACTATTCTCTCCTTTGCATCAAGCTAGGTGGAGGTAACCTCTTTACAATCCCTCTTCTTACAATAGAATGGAATAATAGCAAGTAAGAAGAGTGGGAATCCTTTAGGGTACTTTGAGAGTTGTTAGGAGTTAAAGCATTAGGCTCCCAAATGCCCTCACCCCTTCTTTTTATAGAAGAAGAGGGTTTTTTCCCGTTAACATAGGACTGGGCCGATCGATGCCCGATCACGACCGATCTCGTGAGCGCTGCCCAATAACAACTTCTTCCACGCTGATTTCATCCAACGGCCTACATCACCAACCGATCTTACCATCACCAATTGATGGTGAACACTCCATTCTGTGTCGAATCTATACCACCGATCGATGCCTTCTTCAGCCGATCAGGAGTCGCAATGATCGCCAATTCATGGCAATGATCGTTGGCACATGAACTGGACTCGAACACTAGTCGAGTCACAGTCGACTTAGAGTAGTCGACTGTCATGACATGGTAGTCGATTGATGTCGAAAAATCTCATCCGACACTTAGCCAATTGGCCAAGTTTCACCTAAGCGCACTACCCCTTCCCGGGTTACATTCGCTCACTCTCATCCCTTGGAGTCCCTCGCCTTTGAAATTGTCTTCGTCCGGTCACGTCCCTCGGATGCGCCAAGCGCACGGCTCTGCATCGCCATCCTTCGCGTCTCGCCCTGAAGTCTACTTCCTCCGGCTTCACTCCATTCTCCTCGTCCGGCGGTCTCTCGGATGCTCCAAGCTCACGACTTCCGCAAAGCTATCCTTCACCGACTCAAGGACCGAGTCATGAGAGGTGAAACTCGCTAATGCTTCATGTGCGAATTACTAAGTCCTGCAAGACTCCAACGCACATATCAAATCCAATCATCCTAACTTAAACCCTTTGTCACACACATCAAAACCATATCACGGGTTGATTGCCCTAACAATCTCCCCCTTTTTGATGTGTAGCAATCTGTTTAAGTTAGGTAAACATTTGATAAAAATATTAAAGTAAGAAAGCATGTAAATAAACATGATTATCAACTCTCCCCCTTAATACATGAAACTCCCCTTAAATGCAATTCTCTCCTTACTTAAACATGTATATTTCTCCCCCTTTGACACCATCAAAAATATTAAACAAGGTTTATACAAGCATGACATCAATTCTAGGGAACAAAAATTACCAAAACATGCCTTAAATCTGATAAAAGAAAGTTACTGGGCATGTTATCAGTCGATCAATCGACGTTGATTACTGATCGTGGCACTCTGATTTCGGATTTTTCTGATTTTCAGGGTGAATTTCAGAAATGCATAAAAAAATCTATAAAATTCGAAAAATCGTGAAATTTGGGGAACACATTTCTTGTAAGATACTTTATCAATGAAAAATAGTTTTTCATGAAAAATCATTATATTTTCAAAAATTAGCCAAAAATCCAAAAGCTTCAAAAACAACTAGGTTTTTGATCAAGTTTGTATCAATTTTAACACCTAATTTTGCTTTGGATTGTTTCAAAATATGAACACACAGATTTTAAAATAAGAAATTGTTTTAAAAACATATGAAATATCCAACCATGATCTTTGGGCAATATGTCTATAAATTAAACATAAGTCTTCCCCATGATTGGTCTATTATTGCTATTTTGATACTTTAAATGACCATCTAAATGTCATAGGCATTAGTGGACCATTAGTATCATCCTATCATCTCACTCATGCTAAGTTTTCAATCAAGATAGCCTATGGTGAGTGTGAGATGTTCCTAAAGGTATTTGTATATATACTTAACCATTAATTTCATGCAATTCTACACAAGGTTAAGTATCATCCTAACAACCCACATGATCATAAAGACATATATGTATTGATTTCACATTATGATCATGAAACAATTATATTCATCAATTTGTGATCATGCATTAGGTATGAATTATGATAATAAGTAAAGTATCACTCAAGACATGATTTAAAACCTTATTGCCCATGATTATATATCAAATATCAAGATCATAAATCATGATTGCAAATATATATAGCAATTATATCAATTATCATGATTTAAACATTATTATCAATTTATGGGCACATTATCATCACCCAACACTATGCTAAAAATGTATAGGTCATGAGTATCAAATAACACTAAGTGTTGAGCATGATTTAAACTATTTATGGGTGCATTATCATCACTCAACACTATTTCAAAAATTTAGTCCCGCCATCCTAAGTCAACCAAAAATATTATATAGGTAAATTCCATATGGTCGACTATCCTAGGGTTTTCTTAACCCTTGAGGATGGATTTAGGAACCCAAAATAAATTCTTACCTATGGGGTTCACTAAAAATTTCTTAGGGATCCATTTTCTAGCTATTGTTTTCTTTTTATCTTGACCCCTAGCAATTAAACATTTATAGGTATTTTCATTTTTATTTTCCTTATATCCTAGGCCTTTCTTATTGAAGCTTGCCCTTTGGCTCCCTATGATCATGTTAAGGGTGTTGGAGTCAATAGTGAATTTTTCTAGAGCCTTGGTTAAATGATCTACTTTCTATCTTAAAGCTCTATTTTCCTCTATGCATGCATCATTAACATCAAATGACATATAAAGATCATGTGAGCATGCATCATCATGACTAGAAGTAATATTATCATTTATATTTAAACATGCGTGTTCTAATTTTTCTTCTAAATCCTTAATTTGAGCTAGCATGCATTTATTTTTCTTTTTAGCCCAAAATAATTCCTTAGTAAGGCTAGAAATCATTGGCATAATTTTTTTGGAAGATAGATTCATTACCTCACTTACCAAATTCTCTTCCGATGATGAGGATGTAGAAGAAACTCCCCTTTCACTTGAGCTCTCCTCACTTGAGCTTACTTCTTCTTTTTCAGAGGAGGAGGTGGAGTCTAGGTCATCAAATGACATTAGGGTAAGATTTGAGTAGACATGTTCTTCTTCTTCGGATGATGATGATGAAGAAGAGGGATCATCCCATGTCCTTGCTTTTAGTGCCTTGGTCTTCCCTTTCTCCTTGGCTTTCTTCTCTTCTTCCTTCTTCTTGCTCCCCTTTTTCTTCTTTTCTTCCTTCTTCCTCCTCTCTTCTTTGCTCTTGTTTAGGAGGGGACAATTATCCCTTATGTGTCCCTCTTGTTGGAAATTGTAGCAAATTATCTTCCCCCTTAGTCTTCTCCTCTTATCATTAGATTTATTAAATTTAAAATTTTTCAAAGCACGTCTTACCTTTCTTACCATATAAGCTTCTTCTGTGCTGTCCATGGAGGAGGAGGAGGCTTCATTGGAGGAGGAGGGAGTCTCCATCTTCTTCTTCCCTTTGTTGGCTAATAACGCCACTCCCCTTGATGGTTGAAACCTTGGCTCTTCTACTACTCCTTCAAGCCTTGTTTCGTGGAGCTCCATGGTTGAGAAAAATTCCTCCAAGGTGCTAACTTCTAAGTTCTTGGAGATGTAGAAGGAATCCACCATTGAGCTCCATCTTGAAGACCGGGGAAAGGCATTTATAGCCTTCATTACCATATCCCAGTTGGAGAGCTTTTCCTCTACACTTGTCAAATCGGTTAGAATTTCTTTAAACCTAGAGTGTAGAGATTTTATCTTCTCTCCCTTTTCGAGTTTGATATTGGTTAGTTGGGAGCGAAGGACATCTCTCCTTGCTAGCTTGGCCTCGGATGTGCCTTCATGAATCTCTATGAGTTTCTCTCACATTTCCTTGGCGCTAGCACATTCTCCTATTCGGTTGACTTCTTGTTGGGGGAGTACATTGTAGAGGTGGTGCTTTGCCTTTGAGTTCGCCAAGTACTCCTCCCTTTGCCTCTTACTCCACCTTGATTTTTCCAATGACTCTTCTTCTTCATCCCTAGGCATCTCGAAACCGTTTTCCATAATTAATAAAATTTCGAAGTCGGTTTCGAAAAATACCTCCATTCGCTTCTTCCACCAAGCGAATTCCCCCTCGAACTTCGGCGGATGAATATTAGAGTCGGCCATCTCTTGATGAAGTGCTTGCTGTGGCGGTTAGTCCTCGATAAACAACTTGGCTCTGATACCACTTGTAGGGTTGATGGTGGCTGACTAGAGGGGGTGAATAGTCTTTATTGTAAACGGTGGAAGTCGTTCATTCGTTGCTCGTCTACAAACACTATTAGCGCAAGCGGAATATACTAATACAAACAATTAAAGACTAAGCAAAGGAAGAATAGAAACACTAACACTAACACCACAATGTAACGTGGTTCACGGCCTCGTCGCTAATCCATGGTCCGATTCGTCCAAGGTGAATCACACCTCAAGATTTCACTATTCTCTCCTTTGCACCAAGTTAGGTGGAGGTAACCTCTTTACAATCCCTCTTCTTACAATAGAATGGAATAATAGCAAGTAAGAAGAGTGGGAATCCTTTAGGGCACTTTGAGAGTTGTTAGGAGTTAAAGCATTATGCTCCCAAATGCCCTCACCCCTTCTTTTTATAGAAGAAGAGGGTTTCTTCCCGTTAACACAGGACCAGTTGACTGATGCCCCAATCAGTCGACTGATCCCGTAGCCATTGCCCAATAACGGCTTCTTCCACGTAGGATTTCACCCAACGGCTCCCACATCAGTCGACTGATGGAGCTATCAGTCGAGTGCCGGAAGCGAACACTCCATTCTGTGTCGAAACCCTTGTGACCAGTCGACTGATGCCTTCTTCAGTCGACTGGTGGTCTCACAGTCGACTGGCAATTCATGGCAGTCGACTGTTAGCACATGAACCGGACTCGAATACTAGTCGAGTCACAGTCGACTTAGAGTAGTTGACTGTCATGACATGACAGTCGACTGATGTCGAAAAATCTCATCCGACACTTAGCCAATTGGCCAAGTTTCACCTAAGCACACTACCCCTTCCCGGATTACATTCGCTCACTCTCATCCCTTGGAGTCTCTCGCCTTTGAAGTTGTCTTCGTCTGGCCACGTCCCTCGGATGCGCCAAGCGCACGACTCTGCAGCGCCATCCTTCGCGTCTCGCCCTGAAGTCTACTTCCTCCAGCTTCACTCCAATCTCTTCGTTCGGCAGTCCTTCGGATGCTCCAAGCGCACGACTTCCGCAAAGCTATCCTTCACCGACTCAAGAACCGAGTCATGAGAGGTGAAACTCGTCAATGCTCCATGTACGAATTACTAAGTCCTGCAAGACTCCAACGCACATATCAAATCCAATCATCCTAACTTAAACTCTTTGCCACACACATCAAAACCATATCACGGGTTGATTGCCCTAACAAAAATGAATTGATAGAGATTTTGGCAAATGAAGTGAAAAGGGCAATCATTGCAAAAGTTAAACATGCAAAATATTTTTCAGTAATACTTAATTGTACTCCAGATATAAGTCATCAAGAACAAATGTCTCTAGTGCTATGATGCTTGGATGATTCGACAAACACACTAAAAGTAGAAGAATATTGGATTGAGTTTTTGAAGGTGGATAACACATCAGGTCTTGGGTTATCAAGTGAACTGCTGAATGCAATAACTAGAATTGAGTTTGACATTGATGACATAAGAGGGCATGGGTACGACATGAGTCTAACATTAGTGGAAGACATAAAGGTGTACAAAAAAGATTGCTTAAAATAAATGCTAGAATATTTTACACACCATGTAGTTGTCATAGTCTTAATTTGGCCTTTGTTGATAGGGTGGAATGTTGTCCTAAAGTCAAATCCTTCTTTGAAATGATGCAATGCATCTACAAATTATTTTCTTCCTCTACAAAGAAATAAAAAAATTTTAAAATAAGCTATCTGGTTTGATCTTTAAGCCATTGTCACATACCGGAAGTCATATTGAAAGTTTAAAAGTCATAAAAGAGCAAATTGTACATATAAGAGATGTTTTACTTAACTTGATGAAAGTTACTGAAGATTCTAAAACAAAGAATGATGTTGAGATCTTAGCACTATATGATCTTGAGAGTTTTGAGTTTTTGCTTGGAATAGTAATCTGGTATAACTTATTAAGAGCAATAAATATTGTAGGTATTATTCAATCTGAAGATATGGATATTGATATTGCGATCAACCTCTTATAAGGACTTGATTAATTTCTTGATGAATTTAGAGAAGAGGGATTTGTTAGTGCCATGAATGAAGTTATACAAATGGCAAGTGAAATGGAAATTGAACTTAAATTTTCAGAAAAATGTGTCATTTGAAGAAAGAAATAATTTGATGAAAATGACAATGATGATATGACATAATCAGGTGAAAAATCTCTTAGAGTTGAATATTTTATATTTATAATTGATCAAGCTTGATCTTCTCTTCAAGATCAGTTTGAACAATTTAAACAATATCAAGAAATTTTTGGATTTTTATTGAATTTGGAGAAGTTAAAGAGTGAACCTTTAATTAGCTTGATGAAGTTTTGTATAGAACTTTAACAATTTTTGAGTCATAGTGGGCATTCAGATATTAATGGTGATAAGTTGTGTTCTGAGTTGATGATTGTGAGATATTATTTAATAAATGAAAAAAGAGCAATTGATATGCTACAATGTCTGACTAAATTGAATGGTTTATTCCCAAATACTTACATTGTATATAAGATTTTATTAATCATACCAATAACAGTTGCATCAACAAAAAGGAGTTTCTCGAAATTTAAGTTAATCAAGAATTATGTTCGATCAACAATGTCACAGGACAGAATAAATGAGCTAGCAATATTGTCGATTAGGAAAGAAATAATTCAACAATTGGATTATGCATATTTGATAACTATTTTTGCCTCTAAAACAGTTAGATGAGTAGTGTTTATATAATTATTTCAAATATTTGTTAACTTTTTATTTTATTGATGTAATATATTGTTTCAGTTTATTTATATATTTAGTGTATTTGTTATTTGCAAATTGAATTTTATAATTATTTACCACAATAGAAGACCCATCTTTTATTATTCGCTTCGGGTCCTATTAAACATTGGTACGACTTTGTCGAGTGTACAGTGATGAGTGATAACGCCAGCCAATCGGTGAGTCGGCGATGATGACACAAAGGATTTGGGCTAACGACGGAAGCGAAAGAGGAGGAATGAAGACAACAGGCAATAGACACACTTCCTCCGGGAATTTTAGAAGTGCCAATGGTGAAAGAAAAAAATCGACGGCGGAAGCGAAAGAGGTGGAAGGCAAAAGAATAGGTCAAACAAATATGCTTCGTTCAGTTGCGTATTGCTGACAGCTGATCGGTCGGTCGAAAGAACCGCCGGTCGGGTTGACAAAATCTGAGCCATAAGCTCGCTCATTGGCGATTGATCGGGTTAATGGAATCGATTCGGTCTGAGTCGGGTCGGGTCGATCGATCGGTCGGTCGGGTTAGTCGATCGGTTAATCGTCATCTTAGTTAAATAAATAAAAAATTAAAGAATGATGTAAATAATTAAAATAAAAAAAATTGCACAATTAAACTTATAAAAACTCTATCAAATATTTCATTATCTCAATAAAAAATATATTACATCTTGGACTTAAATAAAAAAATCTATTACAATAAAAAAAATCAAATACATTTCAATTTTCATTATATTCAATCAATTTCAGTCGTATTCGGTATTTCCTCCCATCGTCATAGTTCCGGATGTTCCTTCTGTTTCATCTTGGTCTTCTTCGTCACTTTTAATATGTTGGGTTCGACTTGTAGCTTTTGACCAATCATTGAGTAAATATTGCGCTTCCAAATTTTCCGACCTTAAGCTAGAACGTCTCTCGTCCAATGTATTTCCTCCGATACTAAAAGTTTGTTCCACTGCAACCATTGAAACTGGACAAGCTAGAATTTCTTTTGCCATTATAGATAAGATTGAAAATATTTGAGTTCTTTGCGACCACCATTTTAGAATGTCGAAGCTTTCTTCATCTGCATCACTAAAATCAAAAGAAGTGATAAAATAATTCTCAAGTTTCTGACTGGAACTTGAGGATCCTCGTGGACGTTTAGTCCGTTACCTTAATAACAATTGTGTTTTAGTGAGTTTAGAAGTAATAATACTAGTTGTAGTGGATTGATGTATTTCATGTTCAATAGTTTATTCACCATATTTAATGTTATATTTATTATAAATATCATGTAAATGAGTTTTAATATTAAACAAAATCAAAGGAATATTAGGAGTAGTTTCGATAATAGGGCTTAAAGATTCATAATATAATGCTAACATATCTTGCAAACCATCTAATTTAAGTCTAGGATCTAAAACAAAAACACATAAAAATATTTCAGGAATGTTTAAGAAATATTTTTCCCATTTTTCTTTCATTACATAAATACATTGAGATAAATAAGTATCATTTGATTGAATATGTTCATTAAAAATACATGCAATATTACAACAATGTATTAAAACTAAATGTGAAGTTGGATAATAAACACCTGATAATTGGTCACTAGCATCACTAAAAACTTTTAAAATTTCACAAATACTAGTGCATATATTCTATTGATTTGAATACAAATAAATATCACGTGATTGAACATGTTGATGAAAAAACATACATAATAAATCTTTGTATTCAAAAGTAGATAACAATAATTTATAAGTAGAATTCCAACGAGTTGGAACGTCACGTGCAAACCGTTTAGGCTTCATACATTTATTTTACAAAATTTTCTCCATTCTTTCATAACTTGAGGATGTGTCCATAAATAATGAATTGCACTCCTAATTGGTTGAATATGTGATCCTAAATTTTTAAGTCCATCTTAAACACACAAATTTAAAATGTGACATGTACACCTAATATGAAAAAATCTTCCATCTATTGATGGTTTACATATATCAATAAGTTCACTAATACTAGAGGTATTTGCACTAGCATTATCAAAAGAAATTGAAAAAACTTTAGAAGTTAGACCATATTCTTCTAAAATAACAAAAATAAGTTGTGAAATATTTTGTGCCGTGTGTGTTTTGTAAAAACATCTATATGCTAGTAATCTTTTTTGAATGTCCCAATTATTATCAATCCAATGACAAGTAATACCCATATATGAACAACTTTGCCAATGATCACTCCAAATATCGGAACACAAAGAAACTTTATTGTTTAAACTAGAAAATTCTTTAATCAATTCTTTTTTTTGTTCTAAGACTAATTTTAAAAGTGTGTGTTTTAGATTATTTCTTGGGATACGTTTAATAGAAGGATTTGCACTTGTAGAAAGTCAATTTTTAAAAGATAATTTATCACTAAAACTAAAAGAAAGTTGTTCAATTGTACAAAATTTAGCAGTTTCTTCTCTAAATCTAGTTTCGTCAAATTTAAAGAGTTTAGATTCGTTACCCCAACCCGATTGAGAAGAGAATGTCGGAATTTGAGTTTGAGAACGATCAATACCAATTTCCACCAGATGATTTCTCTCCACATGTCGAGTAAGGGTTCCATAACCTCCTCCTTGTTGAAATTTGTAAGATTTCGAACAATATTTGCATTTTGCTTGCATATCACCGGAAGGGAGCGTTACTTTTTCGAAATGTTTGGTGAAGATATCGGATGCGGGGCGAGGCACTCGAGTTGGTCTTGTAGCCGTAGAACCCGCCATCGTACTGGATGTATTGCTCCTACTTTCTTGACTTTGATGATGATGACGTATTTGAAATTCATCGCCGGAAATATCAAGATCATAGTCGCCGATATCGAATTGAGGTGAATCATTGCCTTGCTCGAACTCGAACTCGGGCGGTGGTGGCATTATGCTCTTTCCCTTTCTGGCACCGGCCGCACCCTTACGACTTGATCCGGCTCCAGACATTTGTAAAAATATGACTTGAAAGTTGAGACTTGAAAGCAAATGAGGGAATGAGAATTAGAGAAGAGAAGTTGTGATTTGTGAAAAAATGAAAGGGAATGGAGGTGTATTTATAGGAAAAAAAAACATAAAAAAAAAAATCCAATGGCTTGTCACGCCGCGAGAGCATACCGAGCCGAAAATCAAACGGACGGCACCTCCCCTGTACGTGACAACATTTCGGGTTAATACAAGGCTCGTAGGCCCACAATAACAACAATATATATAACAAAACAACAACTACACAAAAACACAGCGGAAACATACCACAACAATACAACAATCCCATACATGCATACCGGTATGACTAACACATTACAACGATACAAAACTTCGACAAAAAATCCGAATATACAACATGTACATCACAAAAACTCCAAAACACAATACACAACAGACGGAAAGCCCAAATACACACGGGAGCCTCGGAGGTGAGATGAGACGATGTCAGCCGGCGGTGCTCCAAGCTATCCCGAAGTCTTCTACATTGCAGGCAATGCGAAAACCGAGTCCGCGGGGTGGTGAGTAAAACTATATATGTAATATCACATGTATTTCAATGACATACTCTAGAAGTACAATAGGTATATCAGCATAGTATATAAATACAAGCATATACCGTCTAACTGAATGATCAACATAAAAATGCAGACATACCTGAAGTCTGTCACGCTACTCTGATCCAACCTGAATATATATCCAATATATATATATATAACAGGAAGAGTAGATCAACTCAAAATATACTCTAGCTACAGGTCAAGGTATCTAGTGGTCTGTCCAACACATACCAATATCCGACACAATCGTATAATAAATGCAAGAGACATGCATGAATATGATGTCCACCCAAATACAGCAAGCATAGTACAAACAAATGCAACATCACAATAATCATATATATATATAGACCGCATCTATATATATATATTGATCTCAACCATCCGTATATATATATATATATATATATATATATATATATATATATATATATATAAACACAAATATATATATATATATATATATATATATATATATACATACATACATATATGTATCTATATATGGTAATATGCAAAGTGCCATAAGATACAGCAATGCAACATGCATGGTCATGCCTGCTCACCCCTACTCGCTACCACGACCCCAGTGTGGCCTAGGTGGCACGACATGACAACTATCTCGACTCCAGCCGCCACCACTCTCGAGTGACCGAGTTGGGTAGTATGATCAAGTAGCATATGAGCGTAAAGAGCTCGCTACGCAACGGGGTCCTCACTGCGCCACTCACTAACACTACCAATGAGTGGTCGAGTACCACGCACCTGGACAACCCACGCAACTCCAACTATCACCGTCTATAGTGGTAGAGTGCGGCTGTCTCTGCCACTCCGATTACTCCTCGGGGAGTGCTCTGGGAGGCAAGATGACTGACGATTCTCTCAATCCCCAAGGGAGACTATGTCGTCAGAATGCATGCAAATGACATGTGTATGTTGTCACACGTACAACCATCTACCACAGACTCTCTATTCAGCAAAGAGTCATACCTATCTAATCAATACTCTCTGTCCTGTAGAGAGTTGTACTCAATAGATCGACGGGCTCTCTATCCTGTAGAGAGTCGTACTCAACTGATTATAACTCTCTCTCTAATAGAGAGTCGTACTCGACTGATCATAACTCTCTCTCCAATAGAGAGCCGTACTCAACTGATCGACGCACTCTCTATCCGATAGAGAGTCATACTCGACTAATCATACCAAGCTGGGACCACCGGTCCGCAGCGACACACTAATCACCCTTCACTTAACCATTACACAACTCATGGTTGGTAACAGTATGCAACATACAGATATTGGAAGTAAATCCTACATTTAGGGCATTACCTACCCATGGATGACCTTCTTGCCAATTTATAAATTGGATCATCCTCCGTACTAACATTTACACCCTGCTAAACAACTAGGTCAATTTACATCACATCTATAACTCCTAAATCATGATAGGGTATATGTGTGATATCAACAATTGAGCATAAATACATCAAACGATAAGTTCAAGCATACGATAATAAGAGCAGGGTCAAGGTAATATGAATACCTAACATGCTCATATCAATAACTAAATCTGAAATGCAATACATCTACCCGGATCAGGTAGGAAATTACCCACCTGCTATAAAGCTCGTACTGATTGTCTTCATGTCCAAATCTTTGTCGTGAATCGACATCCTGCAACCAAAGAATGCAACATATATTTAAGTTCTACCGTCAATCTAATAGTAGAACCAAACAAATTCCTTAACCCTATTGAAACCTATAGAATCATCATCTCCAAAATACCCACACACTGTATATAAATCCACAATGGAACCAATAACATCATCATCTCATAAATTAGATTAGATATGGCGGCACAACTAGAATACCCCCAACTCTAATCCCAAATCGGACTTACCCAAGCTTAGCCTCGCCTGCATAGCTTTTGATCACCTAAAGTTATCCGATTTGAATCATTCTGTTGAATAAACGCAGTTTCCATGGCCCACAGCATATCCAAAAATCATTCACTAGCGATCACCTATAATAAAAAGAACATAAGCTTCCTATTCCCCAAATCTTTAATCCATAATTAGATTTGCTCATCCTATAAGAATTTGTTAACTTAATCAACCTATGCAACCTTACCTTGCAACCAAATCCTGATCCAACTTCCCAGTTTAATTCCAATTGTCAACACAACTCAACAATCACAACTCACACTCACAGTGTCCTTCACAGCCGGTGCTCCTTGCTCACAACCACCTCCTTGATCTCACATGGTAGCTCCCAAACTCACACGATAGAAAATTTACCCACAAAAATCGAAGTGGACAGAAAAGAAAGGAGATCGAGTCGTTATACCAAAAATTGACACCCCAACGGTGTCATCTCCATAATCACCTCTGGTCGGATCGAATAAGGGCTCCAGCAGGCTGGCTCAGCGATGGCGAGTGCGAGCACAAAGATGAGAAGAGGATCTGGACCGGACTGCCGCTCCAAGCAACACTGCTTCTCACGACAAATGTTAGTCGGTGTCGTGAAACCGGAGATCAGACAACAGGGGAGAGGCGGCAGCAAGGAGTAGATGCGATCGGCGACACCGATCGAAGGTGGCAGTCAACCAGGTGACGATTCGCAGGAAAGGGCATCCCATAGGGCAGTTCGCCAGCGAGGTAGTCGGTGGCGAACAGGAGAGGGGTGCACGACTGAGAGAAGGGTGACGGTTGTCGGCCCAGTGCGCGCGACGCATACGGCCGACGGGATGCGAGATGCGCTGCCCGGGGGTCGCGAGCGGTCGTGGGTCGTCGCGGGGCGACGGCGATGTGAGGAGGGCGGCGCTGGTGTTCGATCGGCTCGCTGCTCCGGTAAGGCTCGATGAAGAGGGGAGAAGCGTCGGCGATGCGGATGAGAAGGAGACGGCGATGGAACGAGGAGGGGAAAGGGAGATCGGGATCGAGTGCGGGAATGGGAAGAAATCGATCCGGCAAAGGAGAAAATGACAAATCGGGATTTAAAAAGGCTGACCTAATTTGCTTGAGCCAGCTCAAGTCTAACCTAAAGCTAACCTAGGTTTAACTCAAACACCCATTTAGGCTTAAATCATCCTCTAAACCGTCAATTTTTTTTTTCTGCGGTATTTTACATTCTCCCCCACTTATAAAAATTTGGTCCCCAAATTTCGTACTAACTTGCCAAAATGTACTTCAAGCAAGTTTCCGAAAGGACCACATACCTTCCTCAAGTGACCAGATGAGGCCATCGAGCTCGGATAGTTTCTTCCAGCTCCCTCATAGCCTCCTCATCGGTATGATGTTGTCATCCAACCTTTACAAGTCGGATGATTTTCGTCCCACTACTGTCGCTCCTTGCGACCCAGGCTCCACCCTGGAATCACCTCGTAAGTTGCATTAGACTGAGGTAGAATCGGAACCTCTTACAGAACATGGTGAGAACACGACACGTATTTCCTCAGCATATAAACATGAAATACGTTATGAACACTCGCAAGTGTTGGAGGTAAAGCCAACCGATAAGCAACACCTCCATAATCCATGACACAAGATCTGAATAGATCCTCCAACGTCTAAATGATACACTCAGACTGTTCATCTGTCTGCGGATGAAATGTTGCACTAAGCCGAAGATCTGTGCCCCTAATCTGGTGCAGACTCTGCCAGAATCGCGAGATAAATCGCGAATCTCTATCTGATATGGTACTTAAAAGTACCCCACGTAATCTGATAATCTTCTGGCAATACAACTCTGCCGGATGATCCAATGAGTACGACCCACGAATAGGAAGGTGAACTGATTTGGTTAGTCGATCCACGATCACCCAAATCGCATCATGTCTTTTACGGGTTCTACGCAATCCCATAACGAAATCCATAGTGATATGCTCCTACTTCTATTCCGAAAAGCAATATTTCCCGGAGCAATCCAGCGGGTTTCTGATGTCCAACCTTCACCCACTGCATACTAAACATCGGATAGCAAAATCTGCTATAACTCTCTTTATACCATTTCACCAGTATAAACGTTTCAACTCTCGGAACATCAGAGTACCACCAAGGTATATAGCCCATCTCGAATGATGTGCTTTCTGTAGCAACTCTTTCTTAATACTGCAACTCCGAAATCCACTATCCTTCTCAGAGACGGGGAATTATCTTCTCAAAAGAGAAGTCCATCAACCATTCATAATCCACTCTACCACACACTCTCTAAGCGCATGGAAGACTATAGCGATCAATCTCTCCAGTTGCAACTGTTCGCGTTAGAGCAACTCTATAGTAGCTACCGAGTAGCTAGTTAAATTCAATGAGCACTTCTGCTCCATACAATTTCAAATCCAGATAATAACTACTAAAGTCATGTCATATATATGACAGACTATCTCATAGTTTCTTAACTGACGTAGGCATACGATATGCCTCATTCACTGCATCGGAATCGTTCTGATCCCTGAAACGATGCATTTGCGTACAACCTCCTTTTTATCCACTCCAGAAGGATTAACTAATACTCGCGTAAAAGTTAACTGTCATCTAGGTCCTATAAACTGGTTTCACCAGCTTCCGACTAAATGTTTTCCAACATCACTTTCTTGGTCAAACAAGTCCGTGGTATAGTAATGTCAAACATTCTATTCACATCTACAGAATTAACCAACCCATACAAGGCAAACCACCACCTACGGTGGTCGAGTGCGCAACTCCAACTACCACAATCAACAGTGGCGAGTTCACAACTCAAGATACACGATTCTCAAATCCAGTGGTGACTAAATCGTTAATTAGTCTAACAACTTAATCAAAACTCCTAAAAATTCATACCAAGTATGAAATTGACGTATCTACACACCTGCATCCCCTTTACTCTAAGATGATGATATATATTAATCATTACATCAACAATGATAATCGTATGACATCATGTCACTACAATATCAGTACTCCAGTCGTAAACCAACCTTAGAGTATACACAGGTGTCTTTGGCTGATCTAAATAGATCATCTATCCACAACAAAGATATTTACTTTCAACAACTATCGCATTCCATCATCGATAATCGATGCATAATTTCAAAGGTTCATTTCTCTTTCAATAAAGAGTTCTGAATCTTCTCAAGGAGGAATACTGGGATATACAAATATCCCTTCCAACATCTCCTATAATCGCAACTTACGTTCCTCTAATTTCTATAGTGTTTAACAACACTGATACCAACAAAAATATCACTCGATACGTGATCTTCGATACCAGAATTATTTTCGCAATCATTTTGATCGCCTACTCCACTTGCCTATGCAACGGCAAGCCTGTTCATCCGAAACTACATCCGAAGGCTCTCGGATTATATACACATCCAAGAAACATACCATACCATAATCTTAACAATTTGACCATCCGTAAGGATATGTCTACAGTAAAGATATGTCTATCAGAGTCTAAGGGTATCCCTTGACTTCTTAATTGTTGATCCACATCTCACCAGACGGTAGAGATACCACCGACCCACAAGTCGATGTAAAGGACCCTTCTAATCCAACTAAGAATGTTCTAGACAAAGATACCTGTAAACTACAAGTATCTCTCAATATATTAATCCAGAGGGTAAAACTAGAGTAATACCCTGAACGATCAAATATTTGTTTATCCGATCCAAAAGGCTCCACGCAGGTCTCGGCCTTTCTCCGAAGAGAACCAGATCAGATCCAACAGTTCGCGACAAAGCGGTCACATTTCTGCGACGAATGCCGCGGGGATTTTTCCTAGACCATCTAATCTCATCACTTAATTCTACGAGCTGCAACTATAGAATACTGAATAAATACGACCATCGTCGTATACTCTCTCTTCTGCACTAAGCAAAACACATCTGGAGGTAACTGCTTGTTGTCTGCTGAGTCTTCTACAATGTCTTCTGCTGATGCTTCTTCTGTGCTGATCTCTGCTGAAGGAGAGTATCAAAGAACTCCAACCACGCCTGAGGTAGTAGGTTGATGCTGATAAGATAACCCAATCCTCTGTGCTGATTTCTGTTGTCGAGACGATGCATCTTCCTCCCGGAACACCATCGATAGTCTTCAACTGAATCTTCAAGGTACACCTCCTCCACTATACTGGTTGCTCAACAATAGCAACTATGAACTTCCAATGATAATGCTTCACGTGTCTTCGTGATCTGCACTGCACGCACACAATCCCTTCGGAGTCTTTGTTTTGATTTTGCTGATATCCACAAGAACCTTCTGATGATCTGTGATTGGTCTTCTATAATCGAAAAATAGCTCAAAGCCTATAACTCCGATCTTGCTCCTTTTATCCAACAGTCGGAAACTTCTGGCTCTATTAAGTTGACCTGCAATATTTGCTTATCGGTCTCCAACTCTTAAACCCTTGTACGGAATCATTTCTAAACTCCTGTCTCAATCCAACGTCTTCCAGCAAGATCTGGTAGAAGATCCCGTCATCCTAATCCAACTATAAGCCAATAACTCTAGGTGGCTTAAATCATTCACTCATCTTCTTGAGCTATTAGGTGGTAGTAACCTCTGCAAGTCTCACAACTCTGCACAGTACAATATTACTAACCGAGCACCCTTTTATTTTTCTTGAAGCTCAAGAATTTCTTACAATGTGTCACTAAAAGTGACACGGGGAAATATTCTCTTTCAACATCACTAAACCATGATCAAGTGATATATTATTTCCCCAATGTCATTTTCTGCATTTAATACCAAATACCGGCTTGATCCCGATAATGGTATGCAAACAATTCTTCTTTCTCGGTATAACATGAGTTAAGTACTCTCAAAGTTATACAACTCAGTATAAACAACTCAGGGGTAAAATCCCTATGAAACACCGTAACCTAGCCTTCCGCTATCTGCATCACAAATAGTCTAGAAGTCTGTTCATTACCCACAGGTAATGATCTGACTAGCACAGTTAGTGAAAATCTCTAAGACTGTAGTCTCTGATTTCCATAATAAATGTGATGACTTGGCCCCTGTTTTCCGACTCGGTATCAGTCGGCTCTCAAAGGTAAATCACCTTCTCGACACAGGTTCAAGACTCATAGAATCAACAGGTCGTTCCCGTGGTCAACTCATACCACGATTATGAATAATAACCAACACACTACAGGTTATTCCCTGGTATAAGTATCTAAATACATAGGCAACAAAACTGGGAGTATAAATACTAAGGTAACTCCGGTTGGTCATCTCGGTGGACGACCCCTACTTCAAGTCTGTACAGGTATCATAACTATACTGTATACACCTGTTGAACAAATTTAGATAAGTAACTATCTGAAATATGAGTTATCATAAATACTCACTTCGTACTGCCTGGAGCTTATACCGCGGTCAATCCCATCTCACAAAAACCAAAATCGAAAAATATACCGACTCCCGAGAATCCAAGACTCAAAAACAAAATCATTGTATGGCATCGCAGAACCTTGGGCTCTGATACCACTAAAATTGTCACGCCCCGAGAGCATACCGAGCCGAAAATCAAACGGACGGCACCTCCCCTGTACGTGGCAACATTTCGGGTTAATACAAGGCCCGTAGGCCCACAATAACAACAATATATATAACAAAATAACAACTACACAAAAACACAGCGGAAACATACTACAACAATACAACAATCCCATACATGCATACCGGTATGACTAACACATTACAACGATACAAAACTTCGACAAAAAATTCGAATATACAACATGTACATCACGAAAACTCCAAAACACAATACACAACGGACGGAAAGCCCAAATACACACGGGAGCCTCGGAGGTGAGATGAGACGATGTCAGCCGGCGGTGCTCCAAGCTGTCCCGAAGTCTTCTACCTGTTACCTGGGCGACAGAAAACCCAGGGTCCACGGGGGGTGGTGAGTAAAACTCAGTAGGTAATAGAAAACATGTATATATATGTAATATCACATGTATTTCAATGACATACTCTAGAAGTACAACAGGTATATCAGCATAGTATATAAATACAAGCATATACCGTCTAACTGAATGATCAACATAAAAATGCAGACATACCTGAAGTCTGCCACGCTACTCTGATCCAACCTGAACATATATCCAACATATATATATATATATAACAGGAAGAGTAGATCAACTCAAAATATACTCTAGCTATAGGTCAAGGTATCTAGTGGTCTGTCCAACACATACCAATATCCGACACAATCGTATAACAAATACAAGAGACATGCATGAATATGATGTCCACCCAAATACAGCAAGCATAGTACAAACAAATGCAACATCACAATAATCATATATATATATATAGACCGCATATATATATATATTGATCTCAACCATCCGTATATATATATATATACATACATATATGTATCTATATATGGTAATATGCAAAGTGCCATAAGATACGGCAATGCAACATGCATGGTCATGCCTGCTCACCCCTACTCGCTACCACGACCCCAGTGTGGCCTAGGTGGCACGACATGACAACTATCCCGACTCCAGCCGCCACCACTCTCGAGTGACCGAGTTGGGTAGTATGATCAAGTAGCATATGAGCATAAAGAGCTCGCTACGCAATGGGGGTCCCTGCTGCTGGTCACTCCGACTAACACTACCAATGAGTGGTCGAGTACCACGCACCCAGGACAACTGCACGCAACTCCAACTACCACCGTCTATAGTGGTAGAGTGCGGCACAACAGATGCTCTGCCCTCACACCAGTTACTCCTCGGGGAGTGCTCTGGGAGGCAAGATGACTGACGACTCTCTCAATCCCCAAGGGAGACTATGTCGTCAGAATGCATGCAAATGACATGTGTATACTGTCACATGTACATCCATCTACCACAGACTCTTTGTTCAGCAAAGAGTCATACCCATCTAATCAATATTCTCTATCCTGTAGAGAGTTGTACTCAACAGATCGACGGGCTCTCTATCCGGTAGAGAGCCGTACTCAACTGATTATAACTCTCTCTCCAATAGAGAGTCGTACTCGACTGATCATAACTCTCTCTCCAATAGAGAGTCGTACTCAACTGATCGACGCACTCTCTATCCGATAGAGAGTCATACTCGACTAATCATACCAAGCTGGGACCACCGGTCCGCAGCGACACACTAATCACCCTTCACTTAACCATTACACAACTCATGGTTGGTAACAGTATGCAACATACAGATATTGGAAGTAAATCCTACATTTAGGGCATTACCTACCCATGGATGACCTTCTTGCCAATTTATAAATTGGATCATCCTCCGTACTAACATTTACACCCTTTTAAACAACTAGGTCAATTTACATCACATCTATAACTCCTAAATCATGATAGGGTATATGTGTGATATCAACAATTGAGCATAAATACATCAAACGATAAGTTCAAGCATACGATAATAAGAGCAGGGTCAAGGTAATATGAACACCTAACATGCTCATATCAATAACTAAATCTGAAATGCAATACATCTACCCGGACCAGGTAGGAAATTACCCACCTGCTATAAAGCTCGTACTGATTGTCTTCATGCCCAAATCTTTGTCGTGAATCAACATCCTGCAACCAAAGAATGCAACATATATTTAAGTTCTACCGTCAATCTAATAGTAGAACCAAACAAATTCCTTAACCCTATTGAAACCTATAGAATACTGTCATCTCCAAAATACCCACACACTGTATATAAATCCACAATGGAACCAATAACATCATCATCTCATAAATTAGATTAGATATGGCGGCACAACTAGAATACCCCCAACTCTAATCCCAAATCGGACTTACCCAAGCTTAGCCTCGCCTGCATAGCTTTTGATCACCTAAAGTTATCCGATTTGAATCATTCTGTTGAATAAACGCAGTTTCCATGGCCCACAGCATATCCAAAAATCATTCACTAGCGATCACCTATAATAAAAAGAACATAAGCTTCCTATTCCCCAAATCTTTAATCCATAATTAGATTTGCTCATCCTATAAGAATTTGTTAACTTAATCAACCTATGCAACCTTACCTTGCAACCAAATCCTGATCCAACTTCCCAGTTTAATTCCAATTGTCAACACAACTCAACAATCACAACTCACACTCACAGTGTCCTTCACAGCCGGTGCTCCTTGCTCACAACCACCTCCTTGATCTCACATGGTAGCTCCCAAACTCACACGATAGAAAATTTACCCACAAAAATCGAAGTGGACAGAAGTGAAAGGAGATCGAGTCGTTATACCAAAAATTGACACCCCAACGGCGTCATCTCCATAATCACCTCTGGTTGGATCGAATAAGGGCTCCAGCAGGCTGGCTCAGCGATGGCGAGTGCGAGCACAAAGAGGAGAAGAGGATCTGGACCGGACTACCGCTCCAAGCAACACTGCTGCTCACGACAAATGTTAGTCGGTGTCGTGAAATCGAAGATCAGACAACAGGGGAGAGGCGGCACCAAGGAGTAGATGCGATCAGCAACACCGATCGAAGGTGGCAGTCAACCAGGCGACGATCCGCAGGAAAGGGCATCCCATAGGGCAGTTCGCCGGTGAGGTAGTCGGTGGCGAACAGGAGAGGGGTGCACGACTGAGAGAAGGGTGACGGTTGTAAGCCCAGTGCGCGCGACGCATACGGCCGGCGGGACGCGAGATGCGCTGCCCGGGGGTCGCGAGCGGTGGTGGGCCGTTGCGGGGCGACGGCGATGTGAGGAGGGCGGCGCTAGTGTTCGATCGGCTCGCTGCTCCGGTAAGGCTCGATGAAGAGGGGAGAAGCGCCGGCGATGCAGATGAGAAGGAGACGGCGATGGAACGAGGAGGGGAAAGGGAGATCGGGATCGAGTGCGGGAATGGGAAGAAGTCGATCGGGCAAAGGAGAAAATGACAAATCGGGATTTAAAAAGGCTGACCTAATTTGCTTGAGCCAGCTCAAGTCTAACCTAAAGCTAACCTAGGTTTAACTCAAACACCCATTTAGGCTTAAATCATCCTCTAAACCGTGAAATTTTTTTTTTCTGCGGTATTTTACACGGCCGACCCATCGGGTCCGAGCCGAGCCGACCCGGCGGGTCGACCGTTGCACAACGGCCACGAAATCGTAGTCGTTGATGATCAACGGCCACGAAATCGTGGCCGTCGTTTTTTTTGTTTAAAAAAAATGGTGGACCCGCCGGGTCGCCCGTTGCACCACAACGACCAAGAAATCGTGGTCGTTGATCATCAACGGCCACGAAATCGTGGCCGTTAATTTTTAAATCGCTATTCGATTTTTTCGGTCGGTTTTAAAACGGGGCCGGTTCCGCCTAATAGCGGTCGGTCGTCGTCGGTCCGGTCAAACCGTTGACCCGGTTACGGCAGATTGACCACGGTCCCGTTCAAAGTGGTCTAAAGAAATGATGAAAGAGGAAATGGTTTTGTGTTGTTTAACTTTTTTTTGACAATATTACAAAAAAAATCGTATTGTTTTAAAAATTACAAGTAGGATCTTTAATTTCCCAGCCTTTTTCGGGATGAGTCCTAAGGTAGCTACTTACTTGGCCTCGTGAAAGGTCTAACCCTGATCATATCACATGCAATGAGTGGCAACAAATTAAGGGTGACAATTGCTCATGGTGAGATTGACGGTGTTCAAGAGTTTTTTAAAAAATATTCTATAATTTATTTTCGATAATTTACCATAAGGGCACTCAAAATTTGATATTTCTAAAAAAATATATCATAATTTAAAAATTACCAAATGACACACTTATTTCCTACATTATCCCTCAGCTAAAGTCTAAAATTCTATAGTGTTAATTTTTAAAAATCAACACTATAGTCAGTACTGTTATAGTTCTAAACTTTTGAATATCATAGAAGATTCAGAAGTAGGATTGCATATTTTCTTTATATTTTCAAGATTCTTCTCTTCCACTTCATGTCTTGTTTTAGAGTTTTAAATCCTATAAGTCTACCAATGAGTTTCGGCCAAAACTTCATTGATGGTCTTAACCAGCTTTGATTGAACTCAATTCAAGTCCAGTGGATTTTTATAGTAACCCTGAGTCTAACCATGTACTAAAGTCTCAACTTCAAGGTCTTCCTAGTCATACACAGTATGTTTTTTAAAATGCAGTCTCTGTATCAATTGACACATATCGATAACTTCACGTAGAAGGCTTAAAACCAAGGTTGTATATCATATCTACTTTCTCAATACTTTCTTTTTCCACTCTATATACGGGTTTCATAATTTCAAATTCTCTAGGACCATCAATAAGTTTTAGCTAAAATATATTGATGACCTTAATCAGTTCTGATGGAACTCAATCCAAATTTGATATATTTATGTGGTGTCCCTTAGTTCTACTGTGACCAAAAGTTCAACTTTAAGAACATCTTAGTTGTACACAACTTGTTGTTAAAAATATAAACCTTTAATGCACTACTTTGAAATTAAGACTTTAAGTCACGGTTAAATTCAAGGTCTCTAAAGAAATCTATTTAACTTGAATTGGGCTTAAGTAGAGTTGATTAAGGTTATCAATGGGTTTTAACCAAAACTCATTGATGAACCTATAAAATTTAAAATTCTGAAATTAGGACGTGAAGTAAAAGAGATGAATCTTGAGAATATAAAAAAAAAATATGCAACTCTACTTTTGAACATTCTATGGTGTTCAAAAGTTTGGAACCATAGTAATTTTGATTGTGGTGTTGATTTTCAATCAACACCACTTTAGTGTTAATTTTTTAAAATCAATATTATTGTGGTGTTGATAGCACCATCTAGTGTTGATTTTCAAAAATCAGCATTACAAAATTTTAGATTTTAGTGGAGGGGTAATTACAGAAAATAAATGTGCTTTTGATAATTCTCAAATCATGGTACGTCTTTTGGAAAAAAAAATAAACTTGGAGTGCGTCTTTTGATAAATTATTGATTTATTTTTTAGCATTTAATTTTAAAAATATTTTTCCTATCAATAATAATAATTCATTTCATTTTTCTCAAATATTTGATTCACAGTGTTGATATTTAGAATGGTTCTAAATTTTCAAAATCAGTAATACCATAGTGATCTGATTTCTCTAATATAGTGGTTTTAATATTTAAAAATCACTACTATAATGGTTCTGAATCCTTAAAACCAACACCACAATCTAAATTCTTAGCTTTAAGGCATTCCTAACTGTGTACAACTTATTTTTAAAAATTCAAATTGTATGTCAATTAGCACAAATCCATAATTTCACGTAGGAAGTTTAAAAGTAGGATTGCACATATTCTCAACATTTTTATCTTCCACTCCATTATTGAAATTGTGGCATCGCTAGAGGATGGTGAATTGCATTCGATGTGCATATATATAAAATATTAATGTTCTACAAAAATAAAGATAAAAAATATAAAACATAAGAATAACAAATTGAGTTTTTACGCGTTTCAGAACTGTCAATTCCTACTCCATGACCTGACTCCTAGTGATAGATCCACTATCCTTTCTCCTTGCTAAATATCTTCCGGAGATAGAGAAATCTCTTGCAACATATTATTTACAAGTATATGCAGCCAAATGCAAGATATGATGACAATAAAATGAAATACAAAGAGAATGATGGTTTGCACAATAAAATCTTTTCTTGCTCGTTGTTTGATTGCTTTGGATTTGCCTCTTGAATGTCTGAAATCAATACTTCCCCTTCAAAGTCTCTAAGAATCGGTGTCTTTAAATCTCCACAAAACTCTCTTTTATAGGGTTGTCATCGGGTTATTTCGATTGAACAGTCGATTGCTCCACTGCAGATTCAAATGTTGCTCTGACTTGTTAACTTAACAACTATATTCACATCATAATTATTTGATTATTATTCATCGTCAGTCAACTGTAACCTATCTAGTCAAGTCCCACAGTCGTCTATTGAACTTTCTATGCTCTACTATAGTAACACCGATCAACTAATCACTTTTATTAATCGACTAATCTCTATCAATCTAGTTGACAGTCAACTCTAAACTCTCTATTCGCTCAAACAACAATACTAGTCGAATGACAAATCTATCAATCAATTGATCTCTAAAAGTCGACTAGTGAAACCCATCAATCGATTTCTCTCATCCAAAACTCCCTCAAACTTTCTCAAACCCCTAAACTCATGATTTATGATTTATCAATCGATTGATATACCTCACCTTCAATCCTAACTCAATTTGGCTCCTGCTTCACTTGGTATTCAACTGATCTTAACCCATTAGGATTTCTCCCGCCCAACATTCGATCACTTTTGACTTGTCAGGACTTTACATGATTAGCATTTGGTTACCCTTGACCTATCGAGACTACACCCACCTAACATTCAATCACCCTTGACCTAACGGACTTTATCAAGACCAAACATCTGATATGTTTGGTCTTTCCTTCTCATGCCTAGCATTTAGTCAACCTTGACCTGTCGAAACTTCTCCAATACCAAGCATCTAATCTTCCTTGACATGTTTGAACTTCCACACTGACATAATATTTGGTCTTCCCTGACTTGTTAAGACTTTCTTACTCATCTAATATTCGATCCTCTACAACCTATTAGGACTTCCACACTTACTAACATCTGATCATCCATAATTTGTTAGAACTTTCCTATCTTATTCCAAGTGTCTGATCAACCGTGACCCATTTGAACTTCTCACTTGTCAACATCCTATTGAACTTTTGATCACCAAGTGTTCGATTCTCCATGACTTACTTAGACTTTTCACTTGTCAATGCTCTGTTGGGCTTTCAACCACTAAGTATTTAGTCCTCCATGATTCACTTGATTTTTTTTTATCTCACATCAATTGTCTAGTCCTCTATTACCCACTTAGACTTTTCTATTTGTTAAGTATCCGATCAATCTTGACCTAGTTAATTTTCTGCTCAACCAACTAACATTGAATCTTACATCCATCATGGTCAGTCTGATCCAATGATGATTACACCAATAATCTCTCTTTTCAATATTTTCTAACTTGATCAAACCGTATGATGACATCTTGTTTGATCATCAAAACTTAACTATCATGGTCAATCTAATCCAATGATGATTACACTAATAATCTCTCTTTCCAATACTTTCTAACTTGATCAAACCATATGATCACATCTTGTTCAATCATCAAAACTCAACTGAGCCCAACTCGAGTTTAGTCAACCTTAACCAGAGGTCGATTACACCAACATCCATGTTTTAGTTTCGAAATTTCAAATCTTTTAGGTTCATCAATGAGTTTTGGCTAAAATTTATTGATGGTCTTAGCCAATTCTGATTAAATTCAATCTAAGTTCGATAGATTTTTGTAGTAACCTTGAGTCTAACCTTACCCTAAAGTCTCGACTTCAAGGCCTTCTTAACCATGCATAACTTGTTTTCAAAATTCAGTCTCTGTATTAATTGACACATACCCATAACTTTACGTAGGAGACTCAAAATTAATGTTACACACTATATCTACCTTCCCTCTACTTCTCTCTTTTACTTTATGTTCAAGTTTCAAAATTTCAAATCTTTAAGATCCATCAATAAATTTCGGCCAAAATCCATTGATGATAGTCTTAGCTAACTTGATTGGACTCAATTCAAGTTTGATAGATTTCTATAATTGTCACACCCCGAGGGTGTCATTTCTCCTAACCGGAGATATCCTACTCGATGATAGTATATAATAAAAGAAACCTAAGAATCATATGATTCAAAGAATTCAACTAAATGTCTATATTCATGCAAATAAATTTTACTATAAAGACTGCAAAATCATATAGATAAAAAATTGATAAAACAAAAAAACATGTCGAAAAAGAAATCAAACTAGAGAATTAGCAAGTCGAGATATCTGAGTGACTCTATGTAAAGTAAAATCAATTATAATATCAAAAGAATATTTGTGTCTCTAAAATTGGAGGATAAAAAAAGTAGATAATAAGTAAAAATTACTAAGTGTGTAATCAGAAAAAGTGTACATAAATTTAATCTTATTTAGGAGACCAAAAAAATAAAATACTATTACAAATTTAAGTCTTTTGTTACCTTTTTTAACTTATACATAAATATAGATATAGATCTATAACCATCAAAGATTGTATGTTGGAATTGAATGTAAAATTTCCAATTATTGTTATCATCAACTAAGAGAAATTTTCAGTTATTATTATTTCGTTTGATCAGCATATATAAATGTCAACAAAATTTAAAATTTGCTAATCAACTAAGAAGCGAATTACTAGAGTCAGTATCCTCAGAGTGTATTAATGTCATCTGACATATGAACTAAAAACTCCCTCATCGGTGGAATACAGTAATAAAATATCATCACGCAAGTAAATATTGACTATGAACAACTCACGCTGCGACAACTCATATGGGTGATCAGATACTCTGATATAATGTTATTTTATTATCTCCATTTAATCTTCTTACTATGCTTAATTCAGTTTACCACAATTATTAAACTCTAAGGTGGTGTTTAGTTGGAAGGTGGGAATAGGAATGAGAATGGGTTTGATAGTAGACTGGAATGAGAATGAGTTTTGTCATTCCAATAATGTTGTTTGGTTTATAAATTGGGAATGGAAGCAATCGACGGTGGTCGGCGGCCGGCGGCCGATGACCGACGACCGGCGGTCGGCGATCGACGGCGATCGACAATCGGCGGCGACCGGTGATCGACGGTAGTGGTGGCGACCGATGGCGGCGACCGACGACCGGCGGCGGCGACCGATGACCGGCGACGGTGACGACCGACGGCGCGAGCGGCGCGGACGGCGGCGACGATCGATCGGTGGAGCGACGACCACGGCGATCGACGGATATGGCGATCGCGGCCGTCGACGACGACCGGCGATGGCGACCGACGATCGGCGATCGGCGGCGACCGGCAGCGGCCGACGACCGGTGGCGGCCGACGACCAGCGTTGTCACGCCCCGAGAGCATGCCGAGCCGAAAATCAAACGGACGGCATCTCCCCTGTACGTGGCAACATTTCGGGTTAATACAAGGCTCGTAGGCCCACAACAACAACAATATATATATAACAAATAATAGCAACGGAAATAAAGAGCGCATACCCACAACATACATAACAAAAATATAATATACAGGTGTACTCCACCTGACAAGACCACAGCACTAAAACCGTATAAAACATCAACACGAATAACTACACAACATAAAGACGAAGTCCAAATATAAACTAAGGTCCATGACATAGGACCAAAATCCAAAACACAATAAACAAGTCCAAGCCATAAGAAAACGAACTCCTCGGGAGACTCAGAAAACGGAGATGGGATGGATCGGCAGATCAAGTCACGAAGACCTCTACTGCTACTCGGCGATGTAAAAACCAGTCGGAGGTGGTGAGTAAAACTCAAGTGTCGGAGAAAACATGTAAATATATGTATCAATATTACATGTCATTCAACAGTTTAATCTACTCGTACAACAAGTATACATCAGCATAACAATAGATATGCATGCATATACTAAATAAACTGAACATCAACGATGCTGACATACTTGGCAGTCAGCTACTCTATCCTGATCCAACCTGGGCATATAATCACATCATAGGGTATAACAGTATAGTACTAACACAATATCCTAACCTGAGTCAAGGGTACCACTGTGAATATTCAATAGGTATACAAATATCAACCTACCTACCATACAGGAATATGCAATAGCATGTATGAATATGGACAAATAAATGCAACAGGCATAGTACATACAAATGCATCATCAAAGTGAGTATACATATAGACTGTATCTGTATGTATACCAATCACCATCATCCATATATATATATATATATATATATATATATACAAGCAGTTATGTATATATATATAACCATATGCAAAACACCGTATGATATGGCAATGCAGCATGCATGGTCATGCCTGCTCACCCCTACTCGATACCACGACCCCAGTGTGGCCTAGGTGGCATGACATGACAACTATCCCGACTCCAGCCGCCACCACTCTCGAGTGACCGAGTTGGGTAGTATGATCAAGTAGCATATGAGCATAAGTAGCTCGCTATGCAACGGGGGTCCCTGCTGCTGGCCACTCCGACTGACACTGCCAATGAGCGGTCGAGTGCCACGCACCCAGGACAACTCCAACAACCATCATCAATAATGGTAGAGTGCGGCACAACAAATGCTATGCCCTCACACCAGTTACTCCTCTAAAAGTAACCTGGGAGGCAGGATGACTGACGACTCTCTCTCAACCCGAAGGGGAGACGATGTCGTCAGTATGCATGCAATGCTATGAGGGTACTGTCTCACATACAGAACATCTACCCTAGACTCTGCTCAACAGAGTCACACCCAATGATCAAGACACTCTCTACCTCGTAGAGAGTCACTCATCCGATAATGACAAGCTAGGACCATCGGTCCAGCGACCTGTACACACGACTCACACCATTCATACAACCCGTGGTTGGTGGATAAATGTGCAACATACAGGTATGGAATAAATCCTACATCTAGGGCCATACTTATCCACAGAGGACCTTTTTGCCAAATTTACAACTTAGGTCTACCTCCGTACTCTAACATCTACACCCTTCTAAACAGTTAGACTTACTTACATCACATCTGTAACTTCTAGATCATGCTAGGGAATATGTGTTATCAATAATCGAGCACACATATATATCAACGGTAAGTTCAAGCATACGATAAACAGAGCATGATCAAGGTAATATGAACACCTAACATGTTCATATCTATATCTAAATCTGGAAATCATTACATCTACCCGACCGGTAGAAAATTACCTACCTGCTATGAAGACTTATCTGAGCATCTCCACGTCCACAGGACCATCCTGAACCCAGGTCCTGCAATTAACATACAACATAACTCAACACTAACATAATCAATCTATAGGAATATGAGTCTAATACAATCCTAATCCCTGATCGATCAACGAATTCCCATAGTTGTACAATCTCATACCATTCATTATTACTAAATCAACTCTCCAATTAACACTATTGTATCAACTTATTACATAGCTATCATATATAAATCAAGACTTACCCAGCTCCGAATCCATGGCACTAGCTTCTTGATCCAAGTTCTTGAAATTTCACCACAAACTATATAATAGATACAATCCAATATTCATAACCACCAGATCAATTGCAATAACAATATGCATCCATAAACATCTAGGTTTGAACTTACCACACTTAACTTTCCTTGCACAGTTTCCTGCTCCACTTAAGGGTATTAGATTTGAGTCCATTTGATTGGATGTAAAAGAAACCCAATCCCAACACCCTCATAACCTGTAATCATAGAGACATAAGCTTCCCTCCTAACCCATCTCTAGAGTCCATAAATCCAAAATAGCAAGGAAACAATGAGATTACCCGAACAGGTTGTTGGAGGATTTGTCCGGCCATTGATAGTGCAATTTACAACATGAATACGCTCAAGATAATCTGCACAGCGGTAAACCACAACAAGGATGTTGAGCAACCTATGGCACCGGTGACGAGTCGACGCATGAGCGTGGCTAGGACAATGACGCCTCTCGTGATCGCGTAATTGAGTGACGGTAAGATCTCCGGTGGCGAAGGCTAGAATGATGGCTCATCGATCAAAGTTGGTGATGTCCACCACACGATCGTGGGAACACAAAGAAAAGACGCTGACAGATCTTGCCGATCCGAGCTCACGCGCTTGGATCGACAGAGGGCGTGAATGAGGAGAGCATCCACGAGAAAGCTCGGTGATGGAGCGGCGACCGAGATCCAGAATGACGAGTGGCCGGCGGGAGTCGCCGCGTGGACGACCGATTTAACGAAGGCAGCGATCCGTAGATCGACCTCGCGTTGAGCGGGGACGGCGGCGACAGGGCTTACGCCCAGTGGCGTGCACAGTGATCATCTCGAGTAGTCGGCGCTAGGGCGGCGGCAGTGAGCACAGGAAGGAGATCGACGTTGTTGGCTTCACCCACAATCGCGCCCCTTCACCTTCACCGATGAGATCGGCACTGTCGATGAAGAGATGAAGCCGGGAAATAGGGCGCGACGAGCGGAGGCGAGGTTGGGAAGAGGAATAGCTTGCGATGGGGAAGGGGAATCGCAGAGATTAATGAAATGGCTTGGCGTTACGGCGGCAGAGAAACGACCGAGAGGAGAAGGTTGGAGGTGCGTGAGGAAGAGAAGGAAAGGATCGCGCGAGGAAAGATCGCGATCGGGTTTGGATTTAAGTCGTTCCACCTTTGAACTGGTCTTGGGTCAAGTCCTAACCCAATTTGAGTCCAACACCCAATAAAATCTCAATCTTCCTCTAAAACGGTTATTCGAACTCCATTTAATTCCAGATTTTTTTTAAAAAAATTCCTGAAAATTTCCATAGGATATTCTCCCAATTATCCAACATTTTATTTTATTTTATTTTATTTTTTTTACTGCGGTATTTTACATTCTCCCCCACTTATAAAAATTTGGTCCCCAAATTTCGTACTAACATGCAAAAATTTACTTCCAGCAAGTTTCCGACAGGACCACATATCTTCCTCAAGTGACCAGATGAGACTATCAAGCTCGGATAGTATCTTCTAGCTCCCACATTGCCTCCTCATCGGTATGATGCTGTCATCCAACCTTTACGAATCGGATGATGTTCGTCCCACTACTGTCGCTCCTTGCGACCCAGGCTCCACCCTGGAATCACCTCGTAAGTTGCATTAAACTGAGGTAGAATCGGAACCTCTTACAGAACATGGTTAGATCGCGGCACGTATTTCCTCAGCATATAAACATGAAATACGTTGTGTACACCCGCGAGTGTCGGAGGTAAAGTCAACCGATCAGCTACACCTCCATAATCCACGACACAAGATCTGAATAGATCCTCCAACGTCTAAATAATACACTCAGACTGTTCATCTAACTGCGGATGAAACGTTGAATTAAGGCGAAGCTCTGTGTCCATAGTCTAGTGCAGACTCTGCCAAAATCGTGAGGTAAACCGCGAATCTCTATCCGATATGGTACTTAAAAGTATCCCACGCAATCTGATAATCTCTCGGTGATACAACTCTACTAGATGATCCAACAAGTACAACTCACGTATAGAAAGGAAATGAGCTGATTTGGTCAGTCGATCCACACTCACCCAAATCGCATCATGTCCTTTACGGGTCCTAGGCAATCCCGTAACGCAATCAATAGTGATATGCTCCTACTTCCATTCCGGAATCGGAATTTTCTAGAGCAATCTAGCGAATTTCTAATGTTCAACCTTCACCTACTGGCATACTAAACATCGAGCAGCAAAATCTGCTATAACTCTCTTTATACCATTTCACCAGTATAAACGTTTCAACTCTCGGTACATCAGAGTACCACCAAGGTATATAGTCCATCTCGAATGATGTGCTTTCTGTAGCAACTCTTTCTTAACACTGCAACTCCGAAATCCACTATCCTTCTCAGAGACGGGGAATTATCTTCTCAAAAGAGAAGTCCATCAACCATTCATAATCCACTCTACCACACACTCTCTAAGCGCATGGAAGACTATAGCGATCAATCTCTCCAGTTGCAACTGTTCGCGTTAGAGCAACTCTATAGTAGCTACCGAGTAGCTAGTTAAATTCAATGAGCACTTCTGCTCCATACAATTTCAAATCCAGATAATAACTACTAAAGTCATGTCATGTATATGACAGACTATCTCGTAGTTTCTTAACTGACGTAGGCATAAGGTACGCCTCATTCAACTGCATCAGAATCGCTCCGATCCCTGAAATGATGCATCCGCGTACATCATCCTTTTATCCACACTGGAAGGATTAACTAATACTCATGTAAAAGTTAACCGCCGTCTAAGCCTTGTAACTGGTTTCACCAGCTTCCGACTACATGATTTCTATCATCACCTTTGTCAAACAAGTCCGTGGTATAGTAATGCTAAGACATTCTATCCACATCTACAGTACTAACCAAAACATACAAGGAAAACCACCATCTATGGTGGTCGAGTGCGCAACTCCAACTACCACAATCAACAGTGGCCAGGTTACGCAACTCCAACAACCACAAAAGGATCCAATCGTGTTCAAGATACACGACTCTCAAATCCAGTGACGACTAAATCGTTAATTAATCTAACAACTTAATCAAAATCCATACAATTCATACCAAGTATGAAATTGTCGTCTCTACACACCTGTATCCCCTTTTTTTCTCTAGGCTGATGATATATCAATCATCACAACGACAATGATACTTATATGACTCCATGTCACTACCATATCAACTCTCCAGTCGTAAACCAACCTTAGAGTATACACAGGTGTCTTTGGCTGATCTAAATAGATCATCCATCCACAACAAGGATATTTATCATGACAACTACTGTATTCCATCATCGATAATCGATGCATACCTTCAAAGGTTCATCTCTCTTTCAACAAAGAGTTCCGGATCTTCTCAAGGAGAAATACTGGGATAGATAAATATCCCCTCCAACATCTCCTATAATCGCAACTCACGTTATTCCAATTCTTTTATAGTGTTTAACAACACTGATGCCAACAAAAATATCACTCGTTATGTGATCTTCGATACCGGACTATTTTCGCAATCATTTCGATCGCCTACTCCACTTGCCTAAGCAACGGCAAGGCTAGGAGTTCATCCGAACTACATCCGAAGGCTCTCGGATTATACGCACATTCGCGAAATATATCATACCATACTTGCAACAATTTGACCATCCGTAAGGATATGTCTATTGTAAAGATATGTCTATCAGAGTCTAAGGCATCCCTTGACTTCTTAATTGTTGATCCTCATCTCACCTGACGGTAGAGATACCATCGACCCACAAGTCGATGTAAAGGACCCTTCTAATCCAACTGAGAATGTTCTAGTTACAGATACCTGTAACTACAAGCATCTCTCAACATATTAACCTAGAGGGTAAACTAAAGTAATACCCTGAACGATCAATTATCTGTCGATCCAATCCAAAGGCTCCCACCAGGTCTTGGCCTTTCTCCGAAGAGAACAAGATCAGATTCAACAGTCCGCGACAAAGCGGTCGCATTTCTGCAATGAATGATCCGAGGATCTTGCTAGATCATCCGATCACATCACTTAATCCTACGAGCTGCAACTGTAGAATACAAAATGGATACGACCATCGTCGTGTACTCTCTCCTCTGTACTAATCAAATCACATCTGGAGATAACTGTTTGTTGTTGTCTGCTGAGTCTTCTACAATGTCTTCTGCTGATGCTGCTTCTGTGTTGATCTCTGCTGAAGGGGAGTATCAAGGAACTCCAACCACGCCTGAGGTAGTAGGTTGATGCTGATAAGGCAACCCACATCTTCTGTGCTGATCTCTGCTGTCGAGACGATGCATCTTCCTCCCGGAACACCATCGATAGTCTTCAACTGAATCTTCAAAGTATACCTCCTCCACTGTACTGGTTGCTCAACAATAGCCACAGCTGAACTGCTCCAACGGATAATCTGGCTTCGCGTGTCTTCGTGATCTGCACTGCACGCACATAATCCCTTCGAAGTCTTTGTTCTGATTGTGCTGATATCCACGAGAACATTCTGATGATCTGCGATTGGTCTTCTATAATCGGAAAGTAGCCCCAAGGCCTCTGACTCCGATCTTGCTCCTTTTGTCCAACATTCGGAGGCTTCTTACTCCAATATCTGACTTGCAATATCTGCTTATCGATCTTCATCTCCTAAACACTTATACGGAGTCATTCCTAAACTCCTGTCTCAATCCAACGTCTTCCGGCAGGATCTGGTAGAAGATCCCGACATCCTTATCCGACTATAAGCCAATAAATCTGAGTGGCTTAAATCATCCATTCATCTTCTTGAGCTATTAGGTGCCCGTAACCTCCGCAAGTCTCACGACTCTGCACCGTACACTGTTACTAACCGAGCGCCCTTTCTGGAAGCTCAAGAATTCCTTACAATGTGTCACAAAAGTGACACAGGAAAATATTCTCTTTCAACATCACTAAACCAGTATCAAGTGATGTTTTATTTCCCGAAGGTCATTTTCTGCATTTATCACCAAATACCGGCTTGATCCCGATAATGGTATGCAAACAACTCTTCTTTCTCGGTATAACATGAGTTAAGTACTCAAAAGTACTCTCCAAGTTATACATCTCAAGATTTGAACAACTCAGGGATAAAATCCCCATGAAACATCGTACCCTAGCCTTCCGCTATCTGCATCACAATAGTCTATAAGTCTGTTCATTACCCACAGGTAATGATCTGACTAGCACCGTTAGTGAAAATCTCTAAGGCTGAAATATCTGATTTCAACCAGAAATGTGACGACTTGACCCATGTTTTTTTTTTCCGACTCGGTATCAGTCGGCTCTCAAAGGTAAATTACCTTCTCGACACAGGTTCAAGACTCACAGACTCAACAGGTCATTCCCGTGGTCAACTCATACCACGGTTATGAATAGTAACCAACACACCATAGGTTATTCCCTGGTATAAGCATCTAAATGCATAACCAACATAACCGGGAGTATAAACCCTAAAGGTCACTCCGGTTGGTCGTCTCGGTGGACGACCCCTACTACAAGTCTGCACAGGCGTTATAACTATATTGTATACACCTACTAATCAAGTTTAGATAAATATCTACTAAACCATAATTTATCATAAATTCTTACCTCGTGCTGCTTGGAGCTCAGGCCGCTGTCCATCTCATCTCAGAAAACCAAAACCGAATAAATTGACTCCCGAGAATCCAAGACTCAACTCAAAACAACATAATATGGCATCGCAGAACCTTGGGCTCTGATACCACTAAAGTTGTCACGCCCCGAGAGCATGCCAGCCGAAAATCAAACGGACGACATCTCCCCTGTACGTGGCAACATTTCGGGTTAATACAAGGCCCGTAGGCCCACAACAACAACAATATATATATAACAAATAATAGCAGTGGAAATAAAGAGCGCATACCCACAACATACATAACAAAAATATAATATACAGGTGTACTCCACTTGACAAGACCACAGCACTAAAATCGTACAAAAACATCAACACCAGAATAACGTCCACAACATAAAGACGAAGTCCAAATATAAACTAAGGTCCATGACATAGGACCAAAATCTAAAACACAATAAACAAGTCCAAGCCATAAGAAAATGAACTCCTCGGGAGACTCGGAAAACGGAGATGGGATGGATCGGTCGGCGCAGCTCCAAGTCGTCACGAAGACCTCTACCTGTTACCTGGGCGACAGAAAAACCCAGGGTCGGAGGTGGTGAGTAAAACTCAGTAGGTAATCAGAGAAAACATGTAAATATATGTATCAATATTATATGTCATTCAACAGTTTAATCTACTCGTACAACAAGTATACATCAGCATAACAATAGATATGCATGCATATACTAAATAAACTGAACATCAACGATGCTGACATACCTGGCAGTCAGCTACTCTATCCTGATCCAACCTGGGCATATAATCACATCATAGGGTATAACAGTATAGTACTAACACAATATCCTAACCTGAGTCAAGGGTACCACTGTGAATATTCGATAGGTATACAAATATCAACCTACCTACCATACAGGAATATGCAATATCATGTATGAATATGTACAAATAAATGCAACAGGCATAGTACATACAAATGCATCATCAAAGTGAGTATACATATAGACTGTATCTGTATGTATACCAATCACCATCATCCATATATATATATATATATACAAGCAGTTATGTATATATATATATAACCATATGCAAAACACCGTATGATACGGCAATGCAGCATGCATGGTCATGCCTGCTCACCCCTACTCGCTACCACGACCCCAGTGTGGCCTAGGTGGCACGACATGACAACTATCCCGACTCCAGCCGCCACCACTCTCGAGTGACCGAGTTGGGTAGTATGATCAAGTAGCATATGAGCGTAAGTAGCTCGCTACGCAACGGGGGTCCCTGCTGCTGGCCACTCCGACTGACACTGCCAATGAGCGGTCGAGTGCCACGCACCCAGGACAACTGCACGCAACTCCAACAACCATCGTCAATAATGGTAGAGTGCGGCACAACAAATGTTATGCCCTCACACCAGTTACTCCTCTGAAAGTAACCTGGGAGGCAGGATGACTGACGACTCTCTCTCAACCCCAAGGGGAGACGATGTCGTCAGTATGCATGCAATGCCATGAGGGTACTGTCTCACATACAGAACATCTACCCTAGACTCTCTGTTCAACAAAGAGTCACACTCAATTGATCAGTACACTCTCTACCCTGTAGAGAGTCACTCATCTGATCATGACAAGCTAGGACCATCGGTCCGTAGCGACACACTGTCCATGACTCACATGACCATTCACACAACCCGTGGTTGGTGGATAAATGTGCAACATACATGTATGGAATAAATCCTACATCTAGGGCCATACTTATCCACAGAGGACCTTTTTGCCAAATTTACAACTTAGGTCTACCTCCGTACTCTAACATCTACACCCTTCTAAACAGTTAGACTTACTTACATCACATCTGTAACTTCTAGATCATGCTAGGGAATATGTGTTATCAATAATCGAGCACACATATATATCAACGGTAAGTTCAAGCATACGATAAACAGAGCATGATCAAGGTAATATGAACACCTAACATGTTCATATCTATATCTAAATCTGGAAATCATTACATCTACCCGACCGGTAGAAAATTACCTACCTGCTATGAAGACTTATCTGAGCATCTCCACATCCACAGGACCATCTTGAACCCAGGTCCTGCAATTAACATACAACATAACTCAACACTAACATAATCAATCTATAGGAATATGAGTCTAATACAATCCTAATCCCTGATCGATCAACGAATTCCCATAGTTGTACAATCTCATACCATTCATTATTACTAAATCAACTCTCCAATTAACACTATTGTATCAACTTATTACATAGCTATCATATATAAATCAAGACTTACCCAGCTCCGAATCCATGGCACTAGCTTCTTGATCCAAGTTCTTGAAATTTCACCACAAACTATATAATAGATACAATCCAATATTCATAACCACCAGATCAATTGCAATAACAATATGCATCCATAAACATCTAGGTTTGAACTTACCGCACTTAACTTTCCTTGCACAGTTTCCTGCTCCACTTAAGGGTATTAGATTTGAGTCCATTGTCGGATTGGATGTAAAAGAAACTCAATCCCAACACCCTCATAACCTGTAATCATAGAGACATAAGCTTCCCTCCTAACCCATCTCTAGAGCCCATAAATCCAAAATAGCAAGGAAACAATGAGATTACCCGAACAGGTTGTTGGAGGATTTGTCCAGCCATTGATAGTGCAATTTACAACATGAATACGCTCAAGATAATCTGCACAGCGGTAAACCACAACAAGGATGTTGAGCAACCGTCGACGCAGGCGTTGGCTAGGACAACAGCACCTCTGTGATCGCGTAATTCGGTAGCTGATCGGTAAGATCTCCGATGGCAGAAGGCTAGAATGATGGCTGCGTTGTGTGAGCAGAAGGGTTGGCATCGATCAAAGTTGGTGATGTCCACCACACGATCAGGGGAACACAGCAAAAAGACGCGACACAGATCTTGCCGATCTGAGCTCGCTGCGGCTTGGATCGACAGAGGGCAGTAATGAGGGAGAGCATCCACAGAAGAGAAAGCGGTCGTCGGTGATGGAGCGACCGATCCAAAGAGCCGACGAGTAGCGGCTGTGGCGAGTCCGGCCGCGACGACCGATTTAATTTAAGGGCGTCTGACCGTAGATCGATCTCGCGTTGAGCGGGGACGGCGGCGACAGGGCTTACGCCCAGTGGCGTGCGCAGTTATCATCTCGAGTAGTCGGCGCTAGGGCGGCGGCAGTGAGCACAGGAAGGAGATCGACGTTGTTGGCTTCACCCACAATCGCGCCCCTTCACCTTCACCGATGAGATCGGCGCTGTCGGTGAAGAGATGAAGCCGGGAAATAGGGCGCGACGAGCGGCGGCGAGGTTGGGAAGAGGAATAGCTTGCGATGGGGAAGGGGAATCGTAGAGATTAATGAAATGGCTTGGCGTTACGGCGGTAGAGAAACGGCCGAGAGGAGAAGGTTGGAGGTGCGTGAGGAAGAGAAGGAAAGGATCGTGCGAAGAAAGATCGCGATCGGGTTTGGATTTAAGTCGTTCCACCTTTGAACTGGTCTTGGGTCAAGTCCTAACCCAATTTGAGTCCAACACCCAATAAAATCTCAATCCTCCTCTAAAACGGTTATTCGAACTCCATTTAATTCTAGAATTTTTTTTTTAAAAAAATTCCTGAAAATTTCCATAGGATATTCTCCCAATTATCCAACATTTTATTTTATTTTATTTTATTATTTTTTTTACTGCGGTATTTTACAAGCGTCCGGCGGCGGCGGCGACGACCGACGGCAGCGACCGACGACCGGCGACGGCGACGACAGACGACGACCGACGGCGGCCGACAACCGGCGACGATCGACGACCGGCGACTGACGGCGGTCAATGACTGTCGAGTGAGCGACGGGCGATGGCGAATGGGAATGAAATTCAAACTCACCATGTGAGATGGGTTTTGTTGATTCCCAATTATTTAGAATTGATTCTCAAACTCTTTTTCCTAAAACCATTAACCAAACACTTTATATCATTCTCATTCTCATTCCTTCATTCCAAACCCACCAACCAAACGCCACCTAAGTTCATCTCTTATCGGTTAGTCGGAACTACCAACCTAGGTCAACTTTTAATATGAATTATGCTAATTCATTTGGATATTATCATAGAGTCTATAGGTAAAAATTATATAACATGAAGATATAAATATCCACACTATATAGAAGTATATAGAAGGTCAAGTAAGTCTAAAAGGTGTGTATCAATGGAAGAATAATTTAGAGTATCAATTTTAATTTTTAAAATAATTCTTCCCATTTTAATTTCCATATGAAAATCATATTTAAACAGGACATAATATTAGTTTAGCCTCCTCCGTATTTAATTTTTTTATTAACTATTTCTAAATATTATTTTAAATCTCTAATTTTGAAAATAATTATACAAATTTAACTAAATTATTTCTCTATTTATTCATACAGAGAAATATAAAATGAGATCAAACATAAAATTTATCGACCTTTATTTATAACAAATTAAAAGTATTGAGTGTCGATAGATCATAGAGCTCTACTCGAATGTATCCATAAAGATTCAAAAACTTATGTTAATATCACATAATGATAATAATACAACATTTAAAAATTTATTCAAAACTCTAAATTAATGAATTAATCTTTTGATTTTATTAATTATCTAGATACAAATTTTAAATCTCACTCGACACCTACTACTATGGGCATCTAACAAAGTATTTAAATTAGACAAAAGTCTAATAAACCAAAATATATGTCTCGTAAGTTCTGTTCGGCCGGTGCTTCATTGATATGAAATACTTGGCTCTTGAGTGGAATAAGGAAGGAAAGTTTAGAGTATCAGATGGTTGTCAGAATTGAGAAGAAGATCAATAGAATGGCATGGTGGGACGATTGGACAATTACTGAAAAAAAAAACACAACAACAAATAAAAGAAAAAGGTTGAGATTTTTTAGAAATTAAAGGAACAAAAACAAATCAAATAAAAACACGAAACACGAAATACTGTTGATGTTGTTTGTTGATGCGTAAAGCATGGTTTAAGCATTTTATACAAATTATAAGCGATTAAAACAGTAATAATTAAACACTTACAGTGGATTCGTCGAATTCACCGGAAATTACAATTTCGTCGTCGGAATCTCACCGTTTGAGAAGTGATCACAGTGTGGAAAGCTTCTCCTCGTTCACGAACCAAATTCACCGCGCCTTGGACGTTTTCTACGATCTCTACTCGCTTTGGCAGCCTTTTGGCGTCCTTGCGTATTCTCCGGCATAGCAGCCTCTCTCTCCCTCTTCTCAGTCTCTCAGAGCCCTCTTGCTCTGCCTCCTCTCGCTATCTCTCGAAAGCCACCAACCAGCCCGTGCGTCCTTCGAGGCTTCCACGAATCGCCTGCTGTCAACTCGTGGAACTGCCCACATCTCCCACTCGTCCAAGGTATGTCACATAGACAAAATGATCACATAGACCATTTTAGAAGAGGTGTTTAGTCACATAGACTAAATGATCACATAGATCATTTTAGAAGAGGTGTTTAAGTCACATAGACTAAATGATCACATAGATCATTTCGGAGAAGTATTCAGTCACATAGACTAAATCGAAGCAACATCTATTGTCCCAAAAGACTAATAGAACAGAGATTAATAGTCACAAAGACTAAATGAAACATCCAATTCATACTTCAGAAAATGGATCGTGCGACAGCAAGCACATTGAGCATTCAAATGCTAAGAAAGTTGTTACACTTTACATAGCTGCTCATAGAGCGATCAATGCTAAGAGAAGCTGTTACGCCTAACTTAGCCGCTCTCCGAATGATACATAATCATTCTCCTAATGACACAGTCATTCTCTAGGTGGTACAAAACCATTATTTAATGGCACATAGCCACTTTCCAGGTGACACATAGTCGTTCTCCAGGTGATACAAAATCATATTCCTGGTGGTACCTAACCGTTTACCTGGAAACATCCATGTCTTGCTTTTTACCCAGATTAAATAATCTCATTTACATCAATATGAACATCTCTAATCCCTTATATTGACCGTCATGTCAAGAGCATGTTCCATATTCTAATTATTCACAATCATTTCCATACACAACAGAAATGGATCGACCAGTGAATAATTCTCATAAGGTGTAAATCTATTTAATCTTCCTTTTTAGTGTAAATTTATTCATTTGAATAAGTCGCTTTCCTAGACATGTTCCATAGACCGAATCATCCATAGTCAATAGGTTTACATGCTAAAGTAGCAGACCCTGATCAAAACTTCAAGTAGACACCTAAATAGTCACAAAGGGCAAAAACTGAGATTAACATATAATCTCAAAGGGCTCACATAGTAAAGAAACAGGGATCCATTCTCCTACTACCCTTATTGTCATCTTAGCACATGTGGTATGAATCACATGTTACGATGTTGTCCTCTTTACCAATAAAGAGTGCATGTTTCCCTCAAATTAACATCGTACAGATTTCGATCTAGACATTCCCAATGTCTAATCCAGAATTCAACACATGAATCCAGAATTCAACATATGAATTCTAATCTGGCTCAAAACAGGTATAGTAAATGGTGGGTTCATTTACTTCGATCATTTACCACAAAATGATCTTATCTTGATACAAATATCAAGACGACCCTAACTTATAGGAATGTAACAAATGACCTATAAGCATCGGTCTTACCTCTATTCATACACAACAAATAGAGATGATTGTCCATGTGAGAGGACCAATCACTACCTGCCAACATACTTATCGAGATCTTATCACTAGAATGTAACATAACATATACTGAATAGATTATGGCTGGCATTTCAAACAATCAAATCATAATATTCAATTGTCATTACAAAACTGTTACATTTTACGAAGTCCCATGGACTTTACATGCTCATTAAATGACTCTCTAGTCATTGACTTAGTAAAAGGATCTGCAAGCATAGCTCGTGTAGGGATATACTCAAGAATCACCTTCTTTTTAGCAACAATATCCCTTATAAAGTTGTACTTTATAGTTATATGCTTGCCCTTGCTGTGATATTTGGGATCCTTGGAAAAAGCTATCGCAGCTTGACTGTCACAATAGACGGTCACTGGACTCCCACTGTCCTCAGCAGTCTTCAAATGCTTTAGGAGCCTCCTCAACCAGATTGTTTCTTGCACAGCTGCTGAACATGCCACATATTCAGCTTCCATTGTAGATAAGGCCACACAGGCCTGTTTCTTGCTGTTCCAGGAGATGGCGCCACCATTCAACAAGAACGCATAGCCTGATGTTGATTTTCTATCATCCAGATCCCCAGCCCAATCTGCATCTGAATAGCCCCTAAGGCTCATATCTGATCCTTGATAACAGAGACAATAATTTGTCGTCGCCTTCAGATATCTGAAAATCCTTTTCACTGCCTTCCAGTGCCTCGATCCTAGGTTTGACTAGAACCGACTGACTAAGCCCACTGCATAGCTGATATCGGGACGAGTACACAACATAGTCTACATTAAACTACCTATGGCACTGGTATATGGTTTTTTATTCATCTCGTCTATTTCATTTGGAGTCTTGGGATTCATACTTTTGCTCAGAACAGTACCTTTCACAATATGTGTCTGTTCACCATTGCAATCAGACATGCTGAAATGTTGTAACATCTTAGTTATGTAAGACTCTTGTGACAAACCCAAAAGTCTCTTAGATCGATCCCGGATGATCTTAACCCCTAAGATGTATTCAGCTTCTCCCATATCTATTGTGTCAAATTGAGAAGACAACCACTTTTTGACTTCTACAATAAAACCTATGTCATTTCCTGCTATTAGCATATCATCAACATATAATGATAAAATGACATACTTTCCTTTTTCCTTCTTTAGAAAAACGCAATGATCCTCATTGATCATTTCGAAACCATAAGATAAAACCACTTTGTTAAATCTTATGTTTCATTGTCTTGACGCTTGCTTCAACCCATATATAGATTTCTTCAATCTACATACTTTATCCTTTTGGCCTAAAGCAACGAAACCTTCTGGTTGAACCATATAGATTTCCTCGTCAAGCTCACCGTTAAGGAAAGCGGTTTTGACATCCATCTGATGTAATTCTAAGTTATAATGCGCCACAAAGGCCAAAATAACTCGGATTGACACAAACTTCACTACGGGAGAAAATGTCTCTTCAAAGTCAATACCCTCTCTTTGGGTAAATCCTTTTGCAACCAAACGAGCCTTGTATCGTTTAATCGATCCATCAGACTTCCTCTTTATTTTGAGAATCCACTTATTCCCAATAGCCCTTTGGCCAGGAGGAAGATCGACTAACTCCCAAACTTGATTCCGAATCATTGACTCCATCTCTTCTTCCATTGCACTTTTCCACTTATCTTTAACTCTACATCCCAACGCTTCCTCAACTGATTGAGGTTCATCTTCGTCAACTGGGAGTGTCATCATTGCCTCATTCTCAATATCAAACCTCCTTTTAGGTATGATCTTACGAACACTTTTTCGTAATTTGAGCTGTTGAGAAGTCACCCCGTGATCAGGCACATTACTCCCACTCGGTTGACTAGGTTCAGGTATCCCACTAGACACCTGTCTTGTTGATAATGACTCATCCTCCTCAAAAAGATGAATTGTCTTATCAACTTCACCCTTAGTTGGGAACTCAGTTTCTAGAAAAGTGGCATCTCTAGACTCAATCTCAGAGATTGTTCCATCTTGTTGCTCACCTATAAAAACATAACCTTTTGAGGTCTCAGAATATCTTATAAAGATACATTTCTTATCTCTAGGTCCGAGTTTTCCATATTTGTGAGAACTAACATGAACATAGGCAGCTGACTCCCAGGGTCTCAGATTGCTCAAATCTGGTTTTCTGCTCGTCCAACGTTCATATGGGGTTGATGAAACTGACTTTGAAGGCACTTTGTTAAGTATATAGGCCGCAGCTAGTAATGCATCTCCCCAATAGGAGACAGGCAAATTAGCCTACGCCATCATAGACCTAACCATTTCAAGAAGAGTCATATTTCTTCTTTCAGCAACCCCATTTTGCTGTGGAGTTCCTGGGATCGTTAGCTGTCTAATAATCCCCTTATCATTACATGTTGTCTTGAACAAATCAGACAAATATTCACCCCTACGGTTAGTGCGTAAGACCTTAACCTTACGTTCTATTTGATTCTCAACTTCATTCAAATAACGAATGAAACAATCCAACGCTTCAGATTTTTGAGAAATCAAATACACATGACCATACCTAGTGAAATCATCAATAAATGTAATGAAATAGGAAGCTCCATGCCTAGCCTTCACACTCATCGGACCACAAATATCCGAATGAATCAATTGCAATGGCAAGTCTGCTCTAATAGCCTTTCCAAATGGTTTCCTAGTTGCTTTTCCAGCAAGACAATGTTCACATATAGACAAGCTAATCTTAGCACGATAGCCCAATAAACCCTCTCTAGCTAATCGATTCATGCGATCTTGTCCTATATGTCCCAATCTAGCATGTCAAACCTCATCAGATATATCTGTATTACTAGTAAGAACAATGTTTGAAAAACAACTATGAATCGCACAATTCACATCAGGCACCACATCTAGTACCATAAAACCATTAGATAAAAAACCATATCCGATTGACACAGAGTCAATCTTAAGTTGTACACAATGAATGAAAAAATTTACAGAGTACCCCAAATCAAGAAGACAAATAACAGATACAAGATTCCTTCGAATCTCTGGAGCATACAAGGCATCATATAGAAACAAAGTACTTCCACCACGAAGGTTAAGTTTGCAAGTGTCGACTCCCTTGACTTCGACTCTTGCATTGTTTCCTACATAGATCCATTTGTTGCCAGTAGGTACCCGGCGGTACTCCACATATGTAACCCGCTCTCGAGCTACATGGTTGGTTGCTCCCGAATCTATAATCCACAAAGGATAAGAATCAGCCATCAACACAGTACTAGCAACAAAATGCTCAGAAGACAGACTAGAAGTTACCTTCTTGCCACAATTAAAGCAAGATAACTTGCTTTTAGGTTTATTCCCTGTCTTCTTCTTCTTGATTTGATCCTTCCCAGCAGCAGTAGCAACCTCCTTATTCTTTCCCTTTCCCTTCTTGTACCATTTTTTCTTGGATCCAGATGATCCAGCAGAGCCGGCAGCCAAATAGGCTTGGCCAAAAATTCTCGCGGATTCTACTCTCTCCGCCTCCAGCTCAACATGACGTGAGACATCAGCGAAAGTCTTAATACTCTCACTGTGAGTTAAGGTCTGCTTCATGGTCTCCCAAGAATCGGGAAGAGAACGAATAACCACCTGAACCTGTTGTTCATCGGTCAACTCATGACCGACAGTTTTCAACTCCCGAATCATATTTGACATCTCCCTGAGATGTTGAACCATCGTTGCATTCGAGCGCTTCTTGTAGCTGTCGAACCTGATCGTCAACTGCCGAAGCTTACTCAGACTTATTCCACTGTATCTCTCTCTAAGGGCTACCCAGACTGCATGAGCTGAAGGATATGACTCATACTCTAACACTAGGTCATCCACCATTGAACTTATCAATATGCCCTTAGCAGTGGAATCCTTCCTTTTCCATACCTTATAGGCATCAAAGTCACGTCTGTAGTGTGCTGCGTTACTCTCAACAGGTTCCATCATAACCTGATTAACAGCCTCTAGAACTTCCTGTTCCTCAAGAACATACTGAATCTTGAGGTGCCATATCTTATAGTTATCCCCATTCAGTTTTTCACCTTTGTTCAGTTCAGCTATGATGTTTTTAGTTGCTATAACCTAACATAAATAAACATATTATTTAGTTACTCAGTGTATGCTTTTATGTATGTAATCTCATAAATAAACTCAAGATAAATCTGATCTAGTTTACAAAATCAAGTGACAACTGCGTTATCACTCATCATTTGTATGTGTCAATCTGACTTATATTGATATATTTTTATTAGATATATCCCACTTAATGATATTAATCATTATTACAGCATGATATTACACATTAAATGAACATATCATTATATACTCATTTGAACTAATCAAGGGTATATACAATAATCATGCATCATGTAGAGTCAACAACATAAAATGAACTAATCATTTTAAATGAACACATCATTAAGATAAACATGTTGTACAGTGTCAACAAATAACAAACTCTACTAAGAATGTAACAGATTACATTCTTCCTACTCATAAACTAAAAACAACTCCTAATAGACTAGATAAGCGATTACTGCTCCCACTAGGACAAGCCCTAGCGCAGCAGTAATCATGACATGTCTCATCCGTCTGGACTCAACTACAGTACTCTCTGCTGGGACACTCACAGACAACACATGCTGCCCTGATACAGAGTCCTTTAAAGACCTCACTAATCGAGAACCAAAATCCTCCACAGGGTCTTCTTCAGGATCCTCTTCACAGTCAGCATAGTTAATCAGCTCTGTGCACAACTGGACATATGAGACGCGTCCTTCATGTAACCCCCAACATTGTCGTGCCACGTCAGCAAGATTGTCGGGCAATGAACGAATCAACGCCCAAATCCTGTAGTTGTCTAATACTGGAAACTCCTGCATCTCGAGCTTCCAGAATAGTCTGTCCAGCTTCTCTATGTGTCCAATGACTCCATGGTAAGGGTCATAGTCCAATTCTTCAATAGCCTCTCTATACCGGTTGCGCAACACATCGCGCCGGGTCATAGTGGTATACATCCGCGCCATCTGTAAAATTGAGATAAATCATGTCAGTACTTAACCGATAAAACCAGTACAAATACCGATATATTTCAATTAATCAAGGCACAGAATAAATACACAATTATCAAGAAGAACTAACTTCTTGAATTTTAGGCTACATATAATTGACCCATTGATCAATCAATTTTGACCCATAGACAGTCATAAACTAGTTCTATCTTTGAGTTATTCAAAAATAAATTTTATAATCTATACAAAACAAAAAAAATTATTTATTTATGAGTTTTTTTTATTTATATATATATATATATATATTTTGAAATCTGTACGAAACAGATTTGTAATAATAAATATATATAATGCACAGGGGAAAAAAACTTCGTTTTAAATCTGCCTGCGCAGATTTCATCAATTTTTTTTTTTATATATATATAGCAGTCGACTGCATTTTTGGGCCAGTCGACTGATGCCAATCGACTGACCTTTGGGTCAGTCCAACTGATCCTCGGTTTTTCAATAAAACGAGTTCCATTTACGCCAGTCAACTGCTAAGGCACTGTTCATCTTCTCTGACGGGCCAAAACTCGATTTTTACTGTTTAAACCTATTCTAAACGATACTAAACACCGCTCTGATACCAATGTTGATGCGTAAAGCATCGTTTAGGCATTTTATACAAATTATAAGCGATTAAAACAACAATAATTAAACACTTACAGTGGGTTCATCGAATTGGCCGGAAATTACAATTTCGTCGCCGGAATCTCACCGTCTGAGAAGTGATCACAGTGTGGAAAGCTTCTCCTCGTTCACGAACCAAATTCACCGTGCCTTGGATGTTTTCTACGATCTCTACTCGCTTTGGCAGCCTCTTGGCGTCCTTGCGTCTTCTCCGGCAGAGCAGCCTCTCTCTCCCTCTTCTCAGTCTCTCAGAACCCTCTTGCTCTGCCTCCTCTCGCTATCTCTCGAAAGCCACCAACCACCATCCCTTGGACGCACTCCTTCCCTTTTAAAGGGAAGGAAATGCACGCACGACTTCAAGCCGTGCGTGCTTGAGGCGGTTCTACGAACTGCCTCTGTGCAGCTCATGGAACTGCCCACATTGTTGAACTGGACAAGAATAACATAAAAAAAAAATAGAATCGATACGTTAATAATCCTTTTTTATTATCTTTATCAATGGAGAAAGTAAATCATAAATTTAATTGACAAATGAGATAATAATAACACTAAAAGATTGATAGAAAGTGAAAAAAAAAAAGAACTCTTATTCCTCTTTGTCGATAGTCTCGACGAGCTCTGATGAGCTTCGGCTGCCTTAAAAAAAACTACTATCGTTGGGTGGCTGCTAGGATTTGGTGGGGAAGAGAGGCAAAGAAAAAAAAAATTGATGGGAGGTTGATAAAAATAAATGTAGCTTTCTACGTTGGAAGCGAAAGAGTAAGTGTTGGAAGCGAAAGAGTAAGTGAAAGAGAGAATCGTGAAAGAGCTCTCAATCCCAGTTCAGTCAGTTTTCTCCCCACCAACTAGAGAGAGAAGATATAGGATTTCCCTAGAGGGAGGGTGGTTAGCGGTTGGCAGAAAGCGATCCTGAGGATTTAGGATTGCTCCGGGCCTCTTCCCTGGGGCAGTGTTCTCGTGTGGTGGCAAGGTGGTGGTGGGCGCTTGCTCCGGCGAAGGTGGACAGGTTGTGCGCAGTTTGTGCGTAGGTTGTGCTCTGAGGTTGTGGTGTGTGCGCGAGGGGTAGGGTGTTAGGGTGTTTTTGTGTGTGTGGAGCAGTGGTGCAGGTCCTGCGGTGGCCTGTGGCTTGTGGCATGCGCGTGGGGCAGGGACACAGGTGGGTGGTGCGTGCAGTGGCTTGTTCTGCGGTGTGGCGCGTGGGGCAGAGACACAGGCAGGCGGTGCTAGCTTGGCTCGGTTCTGCGGTGTGGCGTGAGGGACAAAGGTGCTAGGTGTGACGCTGCTGTGGTTTAGGCGAAAGTTTGCTGAAAATCTCCCTTTTCCGGTGAAGTTGTGGGGTTCCCGATGATCATAGGTGGGATCTCCGGCGAAGCTAGACACAAGGAAGATTGGGCGGGCAAGGTTTTTGAATTTCTTCAGAAAAGGAAAGTCTGCAGCAGCTTTTATTACATTAATTGTTATTTTAATACTTGCTTCAATTGGTGGCTTTGCTTCCTAGTTTGGAGATTGGTTTCCACACTTGGGGTGCTTACTAAATGGCTAAACATAAGAAGCGGAGGGCTGAGATTGAAGGAGTCGACCAAACTGTCCAAGGTGGCAAGCACGTGACAAATGAGGACAGAGAAAAGGTTCAATTGATGCAGGGAAATAAACATGTGGCAGCTGATGATAGGGTGCAAGACCAGCCGGTGTAGGTTGGCAAAGATGTGGCAGCTAGTGGCAAAGGGAAGGAGGTTACAATTGATGATGTGGCAGATGCTGATGTGTCATGTGTGGAGGTGGCAAAGGAAATGGCTGGGGTCGTTCAAGCGGAGAAGACAGTAGTGGATGAGCTGGTACAAATGGCAGGAGCTACTGAGGAGGTCCCGCCCAAACAATGGGTTAACCTCTTCCATGAAAATCGGCACGCTAGCTTGGCAATACCTCTGGAGCAACACGTGGCGACGGGCAAAGCAGTGAAGATAGATTTCAGAGACATTGACACTGTGGAGCATGCTGTGGGTTTCTGTCTAGTAGGATGCTTCATAGGGCGACATCCGGGGCGTAAAGGGGTGGAGGCCGTCATCAAGAATTGGAAAGTGGCAAGTACCTTTCATATACATAAAAGTGGATGGGTCATTTTCAAATTTGATACGGCAGAGGATCGTGACTCCATTCTGCTCGGAGGTTTGAACTTTGTTTTTGGCATTCCGCTTTTTCTCAAAAAGATGCCTTCGTGCTTCTTGTTTGAGGAGGATGGGCGTTTCGCTCCGGTATGGGTGAATATTCATGGACTCCCGCCTGATTGTTGGACGACAAACGTGCTCAGCCGCATCGGTTCGGAAATTGGATGACCGCTCTATACGAATAGGCTCACTCGTACGCGTGAGCGCATTGCTTATGCTCGGATGCTAGTGGAGGTCGATATGATGAAGGATCGAGTTGTACGGGTTCCGGTGGAATTGCCGACGAGGTGAGTGTTGATCTTGTAATCGGATATGAGATTATACCACCTTTCTGCAGGATATGTCAGCGGTTAGGCCATCGCGAGGACTTGTGCAAGGTGGCAGCCCAAATAAAGAAGCATACACCCGGTGGAGATGGTAATGTGTAGCAAGGCGTGGCATCTGGAGGGGCTGATGGTGCACAGCAGATCCCTGGGGGCAATGTGCAACAATTGCAACCTAATGCTTCGCAGGAGGGTCAGGTGAAGGAGAGACATATCGATAACGATGTGCACGGCCGCTGCACCGGCGACAGAGCAGTGGGAAAAGCGCCGGTGCAGGGGAAGGCAAGGGTGCGGATGGTGTATAGGCGCAGGCTGCTAAAAATACATAAGGCAGCCCCAGCCGCATGATGGTCAGCGGCGAGCCGAGTCTAATAAAGCTATGCAGAAACAACTGGCTATGCAAGGTGCAGGACAGATGAGCAGTCCCCCGCGTGAGGCTGTTGGCAGTGTGCAAGTTGAGCCGCAGAGTGTTTCCGACAGCACATATTCTGCAGAGCAAAGCGTGACTTTAGGCTCTACTGACACGAGGACAATGGATGGCGGTGCGAGTTGCAGCAAGATAGGCCCCCTTGTCACTGATGGTGGGGGGGAGGATGATTGGAAGCCAGTTGGGAAACGACGGGTGCGAGCAGCCCGCGAGAAATGCTCATGAAGATAGCAAGTTGGAATATAAGGGGTTTCCACAAGCCCTTAAGGGGGGGGGGGGGGGGTCAACACCTCCTCACAAGTAAGAGGATACAAGTAATAGCACTTCTTAAGACCAAACTAACGGTGGAGCAACTCCCTTCTATACTTCACTGGCGTTTCAATGGTGTGAGTTTTGAGCATAATTTTGAAACTTCTAACCGTGGTCGTATATTGATCTTATGGGACATGCAACGGGTAACACTGGACGTCCTGGAGGTGACGGAGCAATATATTCACTGCCGCCTTCTTTGCGTCGTCACCAAAAGGACTTTCTTGGCTACATTTGTATACGGGTTTCACTCTGTCGTGGGGCGGTGCCCACTATGGGACTCCCTCTTGCGGCTTGGAGATAGTATTATGGAGCCTTGGATCCTCTTGGGCGATTTCAATTCTATCCTATCTATTGAGGATAAGGAAGGTGGCTTACCGGTGACTTATTATGAAATCAGAGATTTTGGGGCATGTGTGCAAGCGTGTGGGTTGGAGGATCTCCGTTCCATTGGATGTCGCTTAACTTGGACAAATCATATCACATCTTCTAAGCTTGATCGTGCTTTGGTTAATAATTTTTGGTTAACTGATGAGTATGATAGCATTGCGGAGTTCACACCCCCGGGGTGTCTTTCGTATCACTCATGTTGCATAGTTTCGATTATGGCACGAGAGAATGGTCCCAAGCGGTCGTTCAAATTCTACAACATGTGGACTCTTCACAAGGATTTTCATGATTTAGTGGCGGACACTTGGATGGAATCGGTTGAGGGGCATGCGCAATTTAGCCTCAAAGCTAAACTCACAAGGCTTAAGGGGTGGTTGAGGGCCCTTGATCGGGAACATTTTAGCCACATTTCTGAGCGGGCGCGGCGAGCAAAGGAGTTGTTGGAGGCTGAACAACGTACATTGCTTGGCGATGGTAATGGGTTGAGCAGTGTACATGGCACAGACGTGGCTCGAGCAGTCATCGCACCAGACATGGCAGATTCTGCATCGCTGGAGGGTGCAAGCAGAACACTTGGCGGAGCTTCTGGCACATGCATGGCTCGGACAGACTCTGCACTGCGCATGGCAGATCAATTGTCGCAGGAGGAAGCAGGCAGGCCACTTGACGATGTTTGTGGCATGAGCATGGCTCGGGCAGGCGGTGCAACGTGCAGTGCAAAATGTGTGTCGTCAGACAGAACATTTGACGTCACTCATGGCACGTGTGTGGCTCGAGAAAATGATGCACCATGCACGGCAGAAGCTGTGTAGCAGGACAGGCGGAGTAGAATAGTTAGCGGAATCCTTGGCACATACGTGGCTCGATCGGCAAGACCACGCATAGCGATTCTCGCCGCCGCAGAAGCGAGAATATCCGGCGAGCTCGGCACACGCGCACGGCGGCAGACGAGCGCACCACATATGGTGGATAGTACACCACAGGATATGGATGGGACTGCTGACTATGCAAATTTACGACGGCACGCCACATTGCTTGCAAATGCGGAGAGGCTTTTCTACCAGCAGCGGGCTCATGGGGCGTATCTCCAAGGGAGTGATCATTGCACGCGGTTTTTTCATGATTTGGTGAAGCGGAATAATAAGAGAAATGTCATACTTAGCATTGCCAAAACATCTGGGGAGCTGACGGAAAGCATGGATGAGGTTGCGGAGGAGTTTGTGGATCATTTCTGCACTTTACTGGGCACCGCAGGGGACTGTAGTAGGCTGGACAGCACTGCCCTACCTGGACAGCACCTCACGTTGGCCCAGTCTGCAGCCTTGGAGGAGCCTATCACTGTTGAGGAGGTGCGGACTGCCCTTTTTGATATCAGAGGGGACAAAGCGCCTAGGCCGGATGGATATAGCTCCAAATTCTTCACCTTGGCATGGGACACGGTAAAGAAGGATTTCATCGATGCAGTACAGGAATTTTTTCACACAGGACGACTTCTCAAGCAATGGAATCACACCCTTATAGCGTTGGTTCCGAAGGCTGATCATGCCCCGACGGTTAATGACTACCGGCCTATCTCTTATTGCACGGTCTTTTACAAGGTCATCTCCAAGATTATGGCGGCGCGACTATCGGAAGTGTTGGATGATTTATTGGATCCGGCGCAAGCGGCTTTTGTTAAAGGTCGCTCGATTGGTGAAAACGTACATTTGGCACAAGAGCTACTTCGAAAATATGCACGGAAGCGGATATCCCCTTGGTGCATGCTCAAGGTCGACCTTTGGAAGGCTTTTGATACGGTCGATTGGGGTTTCTTGATGTCGGCGCTTGTTGGTTTTGGTTTTCCCCAATAATTCCGCCAATGGATATATACATGTGTCTCTACCGTCTCCTACTCCATTAGCATTAATGGAGCAATGTATGGTCATTTTAGTGGACGGCAGGGACTTCGGCAAGGTGATCATTCTCCTTTACTTTTTGGGTTATGCTTGGAAGTTTTCTCCCGGAATTTGAAGGTGATAGCTCAACGACCCGGGTTTCACTTCCATCCCATGTGTGGGGAGGTAGGGGTCACTCATTTGGCATATGCGGATGACCTATTATTGTTTTCTCGGGCGGATACTACCTCACTTATGGAGATCTCTCAGTGCTTGGGGGAATTTGGAGATATGGCGGGCCTACGGGCAAATCCCTTGAAGTCCAACATATATATGGCGTGGGTGGATGATCGAGTAAAGGAGGACCTCCTCCGTATTACAGGCTTCTACGAAGGCACTTTCCCTTTTCGATATCTTGGTGTGCCTTTGGCGGCGGAGAAACTTCGGATTTCTAGCTATGAGCCCTTACTTGATGCGGTGCGGTGAAAGATAGTTGGATGACCGAAGCGCACTTTATCTTATGCGGGGCGGCTTGAGCTTGTGCAATCGATGCTCCAAGGAGTGGAGTGCTATTGGCTCTCCATCCTTCCGGTTCCGAGTGGCATGGTGGACAAGGTGTATAGTATTTGCCGATCCTTTGTGTGGTCTACCAAGCACCCCATGGTGTCATGGGAGACCTTGTGCCTTCTAAAGGAGGAAGGGGGCTATGACCTCCGGGACTTGCGAGCATGGAATTCGGCTTTACTTTACCGAGTATTATGGAATCTACAACGGAATGCGGAGTCTCTTTGGGTGAGATGGATTCATCATCAATATCTCAAACGCATGGATGTTTGGCATTGGCAAAGGAGGACTTCGGACTCACCATTGATGAAGAAGTTAGGGCAACTTCGAAACGTCATATTACAGCGAGCAGGTGGTGTGCAGGAGGCCAAAACAATGCTGGACGGCTGGTATTCTGAGGAAGACAGTCCATGTGCAGGCCCGTGGTGTCGCTGGACGATGCACAGTGGGGTCGGTGATGATCAGCATGCAGACAACCTAGACGGTGGCCCGTGGTACGGCCTGGCAGAGCACCATGGGGATGCGCGGCGAAAGTGTAAAGTGAGGTCGGAGCAAATAGCACGAGCACGGCTCGAGCAAAGCAGACACACCGCATGGCGTATGGGTGTCACCGACACTGTGCAAACACTTTGACGGTGATTCTGGCACATGCGTGGTTCGGACAGACAGCACACCACACACTGGGCAGCCAGGCAGACTGTTGCGGCCTGTTGACGGTGATCGTGGCACATGCGTGGCTCGCATGCACGACGCACCACGCATCGGGTGGAGTAGAATGCCGCGACCCATCGACAATGATCCCGACACATTACGCGTGGCTCGCATGCATGCACCATGCACCGGTCGGACAGTAACTCGCTACGGCATTGATGGTGATCATGGCACATGCGTGGCTCGGATAGACGGCGCACCACGCACTGTGCGGACAGGCAGAATGTTGCGGCCTGCTGACAGTGATCGGGGCACATGCGTGGCTCGGACAGACAGCGCACCACACACTGGTTGGACAGGCAACCTGCTATGGGCTGTTGACGGTGATCATGGCACATGTGTGGCTCGGGCAGACAACGCATCACGCATGATGCATCGCGGTGGCCGTTGGATGATCCTCCGTGGGGCGGAGAGTGCGGTGCAGCGGTTGTTCACACCACAAAGACACGTGGCGGGATAGGAGAACCGCCATCGGAGGCTAGCAGAGCCCCGTGGTGTGGGCCACCAGCGCATCACGGGGCACATGGCTTTGGGTGGACTGACGGACCTCTATCTCGCGGTAGGCGGGCAGCAGCTACTATGGCATACAGATTTTTTCAGCCGCGAGGTACTGCGGTACCCTGGGCAACGGCGGTGTGGCGGGCAGACATTATGCCTAAGCATCGCTTCACCTATTGGTTAGCGGCGCATGGGAGACTGCGTACGGCGGATCGCATGGCGTATGAGCCGAGGAAGGAGTGTGCACTATGTCATTCGGCGGAGGAATCCAATACTCACATCTTCTTCCGATGCTCCTTTACTAGGCGACTATGGGATATGGTGCGGAGATGGCTACACATATGGCCTCAGATATACATGATGTCTCGCCTCTTTCGGGCTTTCCGACGTGAGATTCGTGGGAAAGGATGGGTGAGGAAGGCGCGCGACCTGACTATATCTTGTATGATTTTTCTTGTATGGCAGGCTCGTAATCGGAGCCGTTTTGAGGACCATGAGTCTAGTATTGAGAGGTTGTTCCTAAAAATACAAACACATATTTATCGCTTTGTAGAAGCATAGCTTTTGTACTTTTCCATATTTTCCATATATACATATTTACCATTCCCTAAAAAAAAAAGTGAGTGAAAGAGACCTTGTACGATGCAGTGGCAAAAGTAAAAAGATATTTTATAAAAAAACTACAGTTCAATTTTCTATTGAGATAATATTAAATGATGAATTTCAAAAACACCTATGATGACGACTCTTTGTGCATGGGTTTATTTGATAGATGAAGTAAAATTTCAACATTGAACAGTTTTTCTGGGATGACACGACTATGGAGGTCAGATTGGACCGTCAAACTACGAACACTTTCTTAATATACCCAGATAATTGATAGAGATTCACAAAGGATTTCGATCCCTTCCGATTCAACTATTGAAGAGGTGTCTCTATAAAATTATAGAGATGGCTTAACCATCTCAAGAATTAATTAAGTTTGAGACTCGAATAAAAAAAATAAGAAAAAGAAGGAGAAGTAGAAAAAAATGAGAAAAGAAGACGAAAGACATAGAAAAAAAGAAGATATTTTTTAAATATTTAATAGTATTTTCCCTTAGTTTCATTGCGATAAAAAATCTCAATTTTTAAAGACATCGTAGCCGTGTATTTAAAAGAATGACAATTTACCAAACACAGCTCCTAAAGTTCAGAATTGGCCAAAAAGCGCAGTATGGTTTCAGATTTACCAAATCGCGCACCTAATTCCCCTTTTACCCCTCCTATCAAACAGACCTGCAATTTAATGATGAGAGAGAATTTTCATGCATCCGAGCCACTACTAGAAATTCCGAACCATCTAAACGTGGTGCTGGGAATTCAAATCCCAGCACCACCTTTTTTTTATCTGATTTCTAATTTATATCGGTCTGATTTCTGAAATATTGCTGTGAATACCTAATAAAACCTCGAATATCAGAAATTTTGGTCACGGATACACAGAGAGACACTACTCAAACTCAATGGACTTGAATTGGATCGAAAAAGAGGTGAATAAGACCATCAATGGGTTTTGACCGAAACCCATTAATGGACTTAGAGGAGTCCAAATTTCGAAATCTTGGCATAGACTGAAAGATCTTACAACATGAATTTTTGATGTGTCAGGAAAACTTTGTTTTAATCCTCCTATCTCCCAATTTTAACTTGTGTCGAAAAAAAATGGTATTGGAAGTTGAGAAACTGATGGAAGATAGTGGTAGTGGTGCTGGAATTCACAATTCCAACACCACCGTAGTCCGAATTGGAATTTCCAAAGACCACCGTGTCGGATTCAGATGGTGGAAATTCCAATTCGGCACCACGCGGTGTTGCGGATTCCGGCACCACAGGTGGTGCAGGATCCCAACACCACCTGGTGTGGATTGAATTCCCGAAGATTGATGTCTGGTGCCGAATTGGCACCTGTGGTGATGAATATATTTTCAAAGACTACGTTCAATTATAATACGTTATTAATTAATTGCAATTGAAAATCTTAAAATTGAAATTAGCTAACTCACATACTAAACACTCTGTTCTTGTAGTTTTGTGCGAGTTCGAAATTACTTTAACTATCGTCATCACGTATGCATAGTAAGTCCACAACGTTAACCCTTTCTCTGATTTCTTATTGGTTTAATGTGATCTTAATCTTTTCTTTTTTGAAAAAAAAATAATAGGTATTTGAGAAGCTCGGGCCGAGTCTACATGATCTTCTTCGGAAGAATGGCGATCGATCCTTGCCACTTGATCTAGTCTGCGATATCGATAGACAACTGCTGAAGTCTATTGCAGGTTTGTAAAATATTAGTCACTTCCTATCGTTATCAGGGGAATATGCTTCAAAATTATAAACTAAGACGATGATTCTTCTTTTTATTCTCATTGTAGTCATGCGCGATGATCTACAACTTATCCATACGAATCTAAAGCCTGAAAAACATTCTCTTGGTGTCATCGGACTTCTTCTCAGTTTCTGATCACAAGGTTAGTTTTTATCTCTAATTTGTATTAAGAATATAGTTCAGCTTCTTTTCTTCGGATCGAGTTGTTTCTTGCTAATTAAAATTTGATGAAAAATTAATGATGAAAAATATATTCATCACCACAGAGGTGATGAAATTGCGAATTCCAGCACCACTGTGGTGCTTGAATTGGAATTTCCAGCACCACAGTGGTGCTGAAATTGCGAATTCCAACACCACTACCACTATCTTCCATCAGTTTCTCAACTTCGAGTATCATTTTTTTTTCGACACAAGTTAAAATTGGGAGATAGGAGGATTAAAACTAAGTTTTCTCGACATATCAAAAATTCATGTTGTGAGATCTTTCAGTCTATGTCAAGATTTCGAAATTTGGACTCCTCTAAGTCCATCAATGGGTTTCGGTCAAAATCCATTGATGGTCTTATTCACCTCTTTTTCGATCCAATTCAAGTCCATTGAGTTTGAGTAGCGTCCCTCTGTGTATCCGTGGCCAAAATTTCTGATATTCGAGGTTTTATTAGGTATTCACAGCAATATTTCAGAAATCAGACCGATATAAATTAGAAATCAAATAAAAAAAAAGATGGTGCTGGGATTTGAATTCCCAGCACCACGTTTAGATGGTTCGGAATTTCTAGTAGTGACTCGAATGCATGAAAATTCTCTCTCATCATTAAATTGCAGGTCTGTTTGACGTGAGGGGTAAAAGGGGAATTATGTGCGTGATTTGGTAAATCTGAAACCATGTTGCATTTTTTGAACAATTCTGAACTTTAGGAGCTGTGTTTGATAAATTGTCGTTAAAAGAACGCATTAAAAGTTTTGAATTTTTTATTATAGATTGTGCACAGTTAAAATGTCTTTTAGATTGAGATTTTTGACCATAGTGAATTTGAGAGATATTGTATAAACCTATCGAATTTAGATGGTGTTTGATTAAAATTGGCTAAGGTTATTAATAAGTTTTTTTTTTAATTTATTGATGTGTATAGAAATTTAAAATTTTAAAACTTGCATATAAACTTGTATAATAGTTTTCTATATAAAATTATAAGTATCTATTAATTGGTAAATAAATTGAATTGTTTAAAATCAATTATGTACTAGAAAAGTCTTGAAATTAAAATTTAAGGTAAAGTTAGATTTGGTGTTACTATAGAAATATATTAGATGTGGATTAAATTCAATCAGAACTAGCTAGTTAAGGTCGTCAATAAATTTTGATCAAAAGTTATTGATAAACATGGAGGATTTGAATATCTAAAATACATAGAATAGAAGATGAAAGTATAGAGAAATCGTACTTCTGAATTTTCTATATGAAAATCTATATAATTGTGTTGAAAAAATTATGATAAAATATGCTAGTGTTCAAAGGTTTAGAACTATAGTGATATTGATTTTGGAACATTAACACCAACATATTAGAAAAAAATATAATATTATATTGATATTAAATATTCAAAAATAATATGGTATTGATTTGCAAATATCAACACCATTTTGTAGAAAAAAATCATAACACTATAATCTTGAGTGCATAAATTTTTGGTGTTGTTTTAAAAAACTGTGTGTTGAAAAAATCATAACATTGTGGTAAGATTCAAAAGGTGAAAATTTACAAATATCAACATGATTGAATTAGAAAAATCGAACCATGATACTGATTTTAAAAGTTCAAAATCATTTTGATACTAAATTTTAAATATCAACACTACTTGTGATTTGGTTATTTGAGAAAAATAAAATAAATTATCATCGTTTGATGGGAGTAATATTTTTAAAACGACAATTTACCAAACACAGCTCCTAAAGTTCGGAATTACCCAAAAAGCGCAACATGGTTTCAGATTTACCAAATCGCACACCTAATTCTCCTTTTACCTCTCCCGCCAAACAGACCTATAATTTAATGATGAGAGAGAATTTTCATGTATCCGAGCCACTACTGGAAATTCTGAACCATCTAAACGTGGTGCTGGGAATCAGAGCCGTACCTGTGTTAGACGGGGCCTGAAGTGAATAATAAAAAAATAGACCCTTTTATTATGATAAATTACTATAAAATTTAATTTATAAATAACAAATATAATAAATACATAAATAAATTTGAAATAATATATTACACCAATAAAAAGTTAATAAATATTTAAAATAATTATATAAACACTAGTCGTCTAGCTTTCATAGACTTTTCTTCCTTTCCTTTATCTCTTGGATATTTGAATTATTAAAAATAAAAATAAAATACCATTTCTTAAAATCAAATAAATTCAATTTTGACTCTTGCTAATATATTTTTGCATATTTTTGTAAAAAAAAATTAAGAATCGTTTGTGTATAAAACAATATTAGTCCTTAAATGCACATTGCATTGTAAAATAATAATAACTTTATAATAATAAAAAAAGAGCAATTTAAAATTAATCATGATAATTTGCTCGGTATAATATCTATAAAATCATTTTCCAAGTGCTCTTTAAAATTAAATCTACTTATAAATCATGTCATTGACTTTCAATTTCTCTCTTATACTTCGTTGAAATCAAACAAGTCACTCGGTCAATTTTTTTTATTAAATAATTAATGTTCTATAAATTCTAAAGTTAAATTTAGCTATCTTAGGAATTAGATTAAGAATATCGATTCTATTTGTCAGCAAATATTGAATTATTTAAATGCAAAATATATTTTTAGGAATTAGGATTAAGAATAACATAACTAATAAAGTCATATTTCTTCTGTAAAATAAATTATCGTTCAAGATTAACTCCACCTCAAATCCTCAATGATCAATTTAATATGAAGTAAGACAACGACGATGCTAGCAATCGCGGTCCAATTATACAACGCTAAGTAATGTCGGCGACGGTGATGATACTGACAATGACGACGACGATAAAAAATTGATAGGGAGATGAATTAGAATTTAATAAAAATTTTAGGATTAAAAATAGAGGGAAAAATTAAAGAGGTCGGTGGAAAAAGATATTGCGAAGTATGAAGGGGGAGGAAGAGGTATGTCCGTACCTTTTAATTTTTTTGATAATATTATAAAAAAAATCCTCACAATATTTTAAAAATTATGATTAAGCCTTTTAAAATATTTTTTCTATAAAAAGCGAAAGTTTTTTAATCGGTTGTGAAAGTGAATAGGTTTACTATGCACTTTAATTATTTTTTATAATATTATAAAAAACTCCATATTATTTTAAAAATTACTATTAAGTCTTTAAAAAAAAATTTTATGGGCCCCTTTCTAAGTCGGGCCCTGAGGCGGTTGCCTCTTTGGCCTCTTGGAAGTTACGGCTCTGCTGGGAATTCAAATCCCAGCACCACCTTTTTTTTATCTGATTTCTAATTTATATCGGTCTGATTTCTGAAATATTACTGTGAATACCTAATAAAATCTCGAATATCAGAAATTTTGGCCATGGATACACAGAGGGACACTACTCAAACTCAATGGACTTAGATTGGATCGAAAAAGAGGTGAATAGGACCATCAATGGGTTTTGACCGAAACTCATTGATGGACTTAGAGGAGTCCAAATTTTGAAATCTTGACATAGACTGAAAGATCTTACAATATGAATTTTTGATATGTCGAGGAAACTTAGTTTTAATTCTCCTATCTCCCAATTTTAACTTGTGTCGAAAAAAAATGGTACTGGAAGTTGAGAAACTGGTGCAAGATGGTGGTAGTGGTGCTGGAATTCGCAATTCCAGCACCACTGTGGTGATGAATATATTTTTCAGCGTCACAGTTCAATTATAAACTGAAAACCACTGCGAAGAAGACAGGAATTGAGGGTCATATCGTGAATCTATCCTCTGTCGCTCACGTTGGCCCTTACAGAGAAGGAATCAAGTTCGACAAACTCAATGACACGAAAGCGTAAGTTACTATATTATCAGTTTAGCAAAAATAAAAAAGGATGTTCTTGGTAACAATAATTGTTGGTGTCATCTTGTTCTTCAGATATAATGATATGATAGCTTATGGCCAGTCCAAGTTAGCTAACATCTTGCTCTCCAACGAGCTCACACGACGCTTGAAGGTACGTCGACATTGTCTACTACAGATGCAGCAAAAAAAAAAAAAAAGGAACATACCTCATGAAAAATATTGATTGCTAACAGGAAGAAGGCGCAAATGTTTCTGCAAATGATATGACACCAACAACGTGACGTATTATAATTGAACTATGGTGCTGAAAAATATATTCATCACTACCGTGGTACTGGAATTGGAATTTCGGCAGCTGTAGTCTTTGGGATTAAATTCCCGGCACCGCGGTGGTGCATCGAGATCCACACCATATGGTCTTTGGGAATTTCAATCCGACACACGGTGGTCTTCAAATTCAATTCGGCACCGCGGTGAGTCTTCAGAATTGGAATTTCCAGCACCACTACCATCATCTTCCATCAGTTTCTCAACTTTCAGTACCATCTTTTTTTTCGACACAAGTTAAAATTGAGAGATAGGAGGATTAAAACTAAGTTTCCTCGACATATCAAAAATTCATGTTGTAAGATCTTTCAGTCTATGCCAAGATTTCAAAATTTGGACTCCTCTAAGTCCATTAATGGGTTTCGGTCAAAACTCATTGATGGTCCTATTCACCTCTTTTTCGATCTAATCCAAGTCCATTGAGTTTGAGTAGTGTCCCTCTGTGTATCCATGGCCAAAATTTTTGATATTCGAGATTTTATTAGGTATTCACAGCAATATTTCAGAAATCAGACCGATATAAATTAGAAATCAGATAAAAAAAAAGATGGTGCTGGGATTTGAATTCCCAGCACCACGTTTAGATGGTTCAGAATTTCCAGTAGTGGCTCGGATGCATGAAAATTCTCTCTCATCATTAAATTATAGGTATGTTTGGCGGGAGGGGTAAAAGGGGAATTAGGTGCGCGATTTGATAAATCTGAAACCATGTTGCGCTTTTTGGGCAATTTCGAACTTTAGGAGCTGTGTTTGGTAAATATCCGTTTTTAAAATTAAATATATCATTTGATAGAAAATAAATTATGATGTGTTTTTATCAAACCTCAATTGCACCCTTTGAACATAATTTTTTGTAAAAGGAATAATTCTTGGGTGGACATAGATTAATTCCTGGAGTTTCATTGCTTTAGACTATCGACTGATCCTATTTTACACTTGTCATATGGGATTTTGATTTATCTCCTTCATCGATAGGGGTAGTTGGAAGAGACTGCTAATACGACGATTGTTGGATATTGGGTCTTAAAAAACCAATATGATTTACGATTTTGTAAAGGAAAATCGAGGTATCATCAATTGATAAAAGTCTAAATTGACTTCAAAATCGAAATCTACGTTTCGAGTAGATGAATCTAGACTATTAATTTGCTCAAAACTGATTATGGATGAATGAAAAATTAATTGTTAAAATCAGCCCAAAATATTATTAAAGGAAGTAGAGGGAGCAATAGTCCCACATTGAAAATTCTAGAGAGGATTTACTTCCTTATATGTGTTGTTATGTTAATTGAGTTAACTCAAATGGCACAAATACTCTCATCCAATGGGCGAGCAGGTACTCTCACATGCGAGCTCGCCATGCGTGCACGCGCGCAATGGGTGCTTTGTTGGCGTACTTTGTACTTCTTACGCGTTGTCGTGAGGAGCTTAAATTTATGCTCCAGGTGATGTGGCAATACTCGGGTGATATGTCATGCATATATCACCGACAACTCTAAATCATATGACTCAGATGAAACTCACCAAAGGTACTTCACCTCTTCACTTATAAATAGGATCCCTAGATGATGGAATAGAATCACTCAAACTCACTCAATCCTTGCATACATTCCATCCTCTGCATCCGGAGTCCGAAAAACCTACGAGAAGGTTCGCTGGTCTCGAAATTTGTAGTACTATTATTCAGAGACATCGTCGTTGTATCTTGAAAACGAATTGCTGCTATCCGTAAGTATCTGAGCGAAACAATATCGTTTTACGGAGATAGTGTTGAACACTAACCTCGACGATATTATATCGGATTGCATCCTCCCGACGCCAATCATCACCACCGACAACAACGATTCCATATTTTGATTAGACACCATAATTTTTTATCCTCATCTTTCTTGTCAAACCAAGTAAACAAGATAAGTGAATTCTTTTCCCCTCTCCAATCTTTCTTCTCTTCCTTGCTTTCTCTCCTCTCCTTCGCACACTTCAGCATAAACAAAATGATCGATGATGTTATATTTATTATTTGTTAGGCGAAAGAAGAAACGGAAAAAGAAAATATAGAAAATTTTAATACTGAAAACAAAGAAAATAAAACAAAATTTATATTTTCCTTTTTCTTTTCAACTTAATTTCATTATGCAAAACACAGTCCGACAACATATAAATAGGTTTTAAACAATTATCCAAACATAGTCTTTGGAATGCCCTTGATAATTTTAAGAATGTTTTAAGAGTAAATATAAAAGCTAATTAATGTAGTTGTCATTTGCAATATTTGTAAACTGCCACTTCACATAATAAATAGGTTTTAAATGATTTTTTATGTAGATCTTTTTCATAAAAGGCATTCTTTTTAAGAGTGAATTATGATAACATAGCATTGTTTTTGGATGTTTTAGTTATTATATATATATAAAAGAATATTATCCTGTCAATTCATTGTTGAAATAAAAATCTTTCTCAATATATAATTTAAATTTATTGGGAAAAATTTTATTTCACAATTTTTTATTATAACAATTTAAATAAATTTTATTATATTTTGTAAAAAAAAAATTCAATTCATCTTAAAAAAAATATTATTTCAACTATCTCATTAACAGCATCAGTTTGTCAATGGTACATATAAAAAAAAGCACCATATCATCTTATGACACTAGAATTACCTGAGTTTGTAAATATTATAACTCCGAGGTGCATATTGAAAAATAAATGTAAACTTTACTTACGATGTGGTAAAATGAAATTTCTCTATTTAATCGTCGGTGGGAACCATTTATTGACACTTTTGAACGTCACTCGCTTTTCTTACCCGTCTATTCATTGGACAACCTCCCACGAAGGCCGGTAAAATAGCGGAGGCTTGCGACCTGCTCCAATTCCAAATTGCACCGATGAGCGCGCGAGTCTCCAATGGCGATCTCGCCACGGGGATGAGATGACCATGCACAAAGCGAGAAACCCTCCACCTCATCCTCCTCATCCTCCTCCTCCTCCTCCCCTCCAATTCTTGCTGCTCTCTCGCGATCCAAATCCCACATTTTCCCCTTTACGATTGTAGTTGTTGTCGTTTGGGGATCGGGGACGTCACTTTGCGTTGGGCCGCGGCAACGATGGTGGACGGGAAGATGGAGAGGAAGAAGTACCCGATCCGGGCGGAAGACTACGAGCTGTTCGAGGTGGTGGGGCAGGGCGTCAGTGCGCAGGTCTACCGAGCCCGCTGCATCCCCTTCGACGATACCGTCGCCATCAAGATCCTTGATTTCGAGAGGAACAACAGCGATTTGGTAATGTTTTTTTTTTAAAAAAAAAAAGAAACTAACTTGAAACAGAGGCAAATTTGATCCTGCGAATTGAAAAACAGAACAATTAATCTACATTATTTTCCTCTATAATATTTTGGTTCTGTTATTTTTTTGCTCGGACTAACGATGATACGATATGCTTGAATTCGTGTTAGAAAAAAAAAATGAAAGAGGAGAAGAATTACATTGTTTTCCTCTACAATGTTTTTTTTTTCTCATGTCTTTGTTCAGAGTAACATCGATTTGGTTGCTTGTGAGTTCACCACCATTCTTTTTTTCTTTTTTGTAAATTTCCTTACTTGAAACAGGGGGGAATTAAAATCTCCTGAATTTTTTGTGGAAGAGAGAAGAATATATTACTTTATTTTCGTCGGCAATATTTTCTTTTTGCCATGTTTTTATTAATTCAGAGCAACAGTGATTTGTCTTCTATAAATTGTCGAACTTGAAACAGAAGATAATTAAATCCTGTGAATTCGTTTCTGAGAAAAGAGAACAATTTCATTGTTTTCCTCAGTTTTTTTTTCTTGATGTTTTTTGTTCAGAGTAATATCTCCAGAGAGGCACAAACTATGATCTTGATAGACCACCCGAATGTTCTCCGGGCACATTGTTCATTTGTGAATGGTCATAACTTGTGGGTTGTCATGCCTTACATGGCTGGTGGTTCTTGCCTTCACATAATGAAATCTGTATACCCACATGGATTTGAGGAAACTGTGATAGCAACTATACTAAAAGATGTTCTGAAAGGTTTGGAATATCTCCATCACCATGGGCATATACACCGTGATGTGAAGGTAAATTGATATTGCATTTTCATGATTCATGTTGATTACATTTTTAATAAAGCAGATAAAATTTTCTATAATCAATATAAACTTGTTATTCTGATTGATATCTTTCTACAGGCTGGAAACATTTTAGTTGACTCACGAGGTGGAGTAAAATTAGGAGATTTTGGGGTTTCTGCTTGTCTATTTGATTCAGGCGATCGACAGCGCACAAGGAATACCTTTGTCGGAACACCTTGCTGGTGCATAAGCTTTATTATTGATCTTTCTCGTAGAATTGTGTTTAAAGATTTAATAATTGCAGTCAAAATTTCGTTCTTAAATAGGATGGCACCTGAGGTGATGGAGCAATTACATGGTTATGATTTCAAGTTGGTCTACTTCGACTTTAGTTCTGTTTGTCCAATAGCTAAAAAATATAACTTGGATTTTCTTGCCTCAAAAGCTTTATTCAATTTATTACTGTGTTATCTTAGTTTCTGGACAATGGACTAATTTCTTTGCCTCCAGTTAGTTTTTAATGAATTTTACTTAATGAAAATATTCTTGAACAACCTTCAGAGCTGACATATGGTCATTTGGAATTACTGCTTTGGAACTTGCTCATGGTCATGCTCCATTTTCAAAATATCCTCCAATGAAGGTAGTCGTTACTATAAATTTGTACTATCAACTTTATCATCTATTATCTCATATAAGTAAAATATTTTCTAACTGAGAATCTTAATCTAATCACATTCACTTGTTAGGTTCTGCTCATGACCTTGCAAAATGCTCCTCCAAGCCTTGACTATGAGAGAGACAAGAAATTCTCAAGGGTACCCTGGCCAGCTTGTTCTGAGTCCTACATTCTTCCTAAAAGAACAAATGTCCAACTTATCTTTACAAATTCTAATTTTTTTTATTAGAGTTTCAAACATATGATCGCTACATGTTTAGTAAAAGATCCATCAAAAAGGCCTTCAGCACAGAAGCTATTAAAACAACCTTTCTTCAAGCAAGCTAAGTCACATGATTATCTAGTGCGAAAAATTTTGGAGGGTTTGCCTACTCTTGGTGATCGCCATCAAGCTTTGAAGGTAGCTAATCATATCTTCTTATTTTCTCAATGTTGCTTGCCAATCATCTTTTGTGATGAAATAAATTTGGCTTATTATAGGCCAAAGAAGAAGACTTACTTGCTCAAAAGAAGATGCCCTATGGCAAGAAGGAGGAAATATCTCAGGTAGATCAAATTGTTAAGATTTTATTTTCCCAAAATATTAGATTCTAGTAAAAAGTTTGGGATATTATTTATATGTCAGAAACCACTCCAAAGAATTGTTTTATTGAGTCATATTTTAAGTGCATATATATTTGATTTTTCCAACTCATGTGTGCGGTGAATTGATTGCTTCTGCTCTTACTGTTGTGAAAAATAGTTTTTCATCTAACTGTAAAACTGGTTGTGACATTGAGGGGAAGTTATATATGGGTTATTGACGTCATTAGAGAAGCCTATGTAATGTGTGTGCAAGATAATGCAAAACCAAGTAATAATCAACAACCACCTCATAAACTCATAGTGGACCGTAAAAAAATTGACTTTTTGAGAAGCGAATTCTAATCATGTGATAATTTTCCACTTCTGATGTATTTGTATTTAACTGCAGATTATGGGTTTTCTGGTTGATGCTTTAAAAGATCTTAATTTGTTTTCTTTTGTCTATGTACATAGAACGAATACAAAAGAGGAATCAGTGGTTGGAATTTTGATACTGAAGACTTGAAATATCAAGCTTCCTTGGTAAGGATCCTAACCTCATCCCTCTCATCTCGTTCTTAATTTTTTGTATTGTCCTGCTAATTTCATGCTTCTACCAGATTTCAGAAAATGATGAAAATAAAGAGGCAAATGGTTTTCAAATATTTGAGATTGATACTTTACAAGAAAGAAATCCAGAATCCATGTCCACTTGTTCCAGTTTTACACTTAAGGATGATGATCAATTTGTATGTATAGTTCCTTTTATTTGCAATTTTAATTAAGAAGGATTCGACTAAGCTTTCTGACAGCACGTGACACTTCCAGGAAGATGCATTCTTGCGCAAATTAAATGTCTCTTCCCCTGATAAAAATCCATGTAATCAGAGGTAATGAGCAAGAAGGTTAAAATCTTGTATGTATGTACCTATGAAGCATGCTTTTGTTCAAGTTTTTTTTTTACTGCATAAGGACTAACTGATGCTCTCTTTTAGAATTTTAGAAATTACCAAGTTTTTATGCCATTTGTGAGATAGCTACAGGCCATAGAAGGATAAACATGGATTAATGGTTAATCTAATATGCATTTTGGCCTTGCATGAACTTTCATTTTTATCAAAATCATATATGTGCTTTTAACTTTGTAAAGCCTATAGTCATTATCTATCCGCACCAACTTACCACTAATTACTTAAGCCAAGAAGGCCTCTTAACAATGTATGACACTTTTATGATGAGATAATACAATACCTTTTATTTCGGCTTGACAATGAAAATTATGCAGTGTTAGAATCTCCAAATTTTAGGTTAAGATTATCAATACTCAGATTAAAATTTAATCAATCGAATAATCAAATATGTCGTGCACATGCCTATACTAAGGTGGTTTGCACACTCCAATATATCAAGTATTTTGGTTTAGAATGAATAATTTTAATAATTTACCCTAAATGGTCTTGCCAAAATTATTATTTAAAAAGCTAGATTTTCTTATTAGGGTGCATTTGCTTATAATATCTTCTAATAATAACTAATTTTTTCTTAGAGTTAAAGTTGAAGTCTCTGACAATGAGCTTAAGTTGGTAGATACAAGCGAACAAAAAGTTGTCCATACTGGCTCTGTTTCAAACCAAAATGAGGCATCATTTGATGCTAACAGAAATTGTGCATCAGAAGTTGATCGAAATCAAATGGAAAGTACTTCATGTGAAAGCCATGAACCAAAGGCTTCTACAAGTTCATCCTCATCAGAAGTTCTTCCCTCATCTAAGCCTGAGAGGTTAGCTAATAGATTTTTGTAAACTGCATGTTGCATGTGTTTTGATACACTGCTTCTGTATAGGATTTCATACTTGAAAGGCGTCATCTTCTTTACGTTTGTAATGTGTAATTTGTATGTCTCAATCGTGCACCATATACCAGTCCTTGTAGATTGTCAAAAGAAGCAGCATACAATGGTTTTGTCTGATTGAAATGTTGCAATGTGTCTTGTATCAGTATCTCTTTATGGAATGACTTCTGTTGATTCTACTCTATAAAGGATATTTGGAATAATACCTTTGAATTCTTTCATATAATATTGATAGAAAATCTCTCATGTTCTTCATTAGCTAACTACACATTGCACATTTCAGTCTGGCTCAAAAGCCCCAAAACGAGCTCCAAAATATGGGAAATTGCAATGGAGGTTTAGCGCCATCATTAATTGATTCGACAAAATCCACAAGCACAGGTAGTAACCTTAACTTGTATCTTACATGCTTACTTGTGTTTTTTCTGATCTTTCAGAAAATAATCTTATTTGATATTATGATTATGATATAGCCATCATTTATCATTCTTAAATGTTTCTTGGTACAGCATCATCTAGTGACGAAATCGAAGACAAATCAAAGCCTCCACTTGTGCAGCAAAAGGGTCGCTTTAAAGTGACATCGGAAAGTGTTGATTTAGATAAAGTGAGAATGATACATAATTAGCATGTAAATTCGCCTAACATTGTATTCTAATGTACATGTTCTATTTTTCAGACTTCTACACCTTACCTACAGAAGAGTCAGAGTATGCTGGTTAGTGAACTATCTACATTTAATATTCATTTTTGAATATCAAAATCCATGCTATATCATTGTATTTAATACATGGCTCTTTGAAAAATACAACTTTATCTTCAGGATTGTGAAACGTCTTACCTTGATATCTTTTCTTTTGAATTTGAGAAAATTAGGTGTTTACTCATCTTTCTTCACCAACTATGCAATCAACTATCGATTCTACTCCAACTCTAGGGTGTTCTATGTTGTCACAATTGCATCAGATCTTACAAACAAATATGGTTCAAAAGGTAAGATCAAGTATAGGTTTAGATTTTGTAGCTTTAATTTTGTTTTTAACTCTATTTCACATGCGATGCCATCTTTTCATAGGATAACATCCTTTCTTTGATGAGACAATTGAGCACAGGTGATTCATCACCAATTTCTAATGTTCTATCTGGTCGTGGGGCTGACGTATCTTTGTCTGGACACACAACTATAAACGAAAAGTCCTTGGTATTGCTTCTACTTATGCTACCAACATCCTATTAGTATTGCAAATTAAAATATTTTATGAATGTGCAACGAAACAAGTACAAGTTAGACTAATATGAAAAGTGCATTTTTCAATTGACTTACCTATATCGAATTCAATTCAACATAGTATATTTAGAAATACACTTGAAGGTCAAGAGATTCCTTGACTTATACAAAAGGCTTGATAGTTGTTTAGGAATTATCTTTTTTTTTTTTTTTTTTTGATATATTGTAAAAAAATTGTTTGTAAAATCAGCATATATTGGAGAATCAATTAATCTTTCAAAAACCTTAGGAACATGAATTTTGAATCAGACGAAGAGAGATTTCAAGGCAATCTTTCTGACGAAAGAAAGTTTCATCCTTCATTTAATAAAATATGATCTTATTTGTTTCATTCTTCCTTGGTGAATCTATCATTTGTAGCTCGAAGCAGCTCACGAAAGGGAGAAGGAAATGATGCAAGAGATAACTGAACTGCATTGGAAGTAATAATTTTATGGCTTTACTCGATTTGCAAGCATATGCACAGCATACTCTCTAAGATAAATATTATTTCGTTTGTCATACAGATTAGCATCTATGCAAGATGAACTACAAAAACTTAAAATGAGGAATGGCTAGGTTTGCATCTTTTGACTAACTTCGACAAGTACCTACAGATCTAATTTTTGACGACTGTTGGCTTACTCAGGTAGGTGTTTGAACAATAACTTTCTCGACTATGACACAGGGAGTCGCAATTCTTCTTTTCTTAGCACTGCTACAAAGTAAAGATTGATGATGGAGATGTAAAATGTAGGATTATATTTCCTTCTCTCTAATGTTTTGTTTTAGCTCAAAACAAATGCCGGTAGTAGGGTTTTTCTACTGCTCCAAACAATAAGGACCTCAGAAGTTGTGTGAAGAAATGCTTGAGGGTTGAATTAGTTTGGTAAAAGGTGCCATTGCTCATCCTAATCTTCTCTATTTGTGTAATCAATTAATTCATAAAGACATTAAAGAAGATATTCCTTTTACAAGATTCTCTAAATATTATTGTTTGAAAAAAAAAATAAAATTTGGATATGATTTTCATGTTTTAATAGACAAGACATTTCCTTAAAACATTGATTTTACATATATAAACCATTTAGTGAAAGAAATTAGCAATATACATTGTAGTTTTATTATTTAAATATGTTTTTGGCATTTTATGGAAAAAAAAATTATCTAATTAAATTGCTAATGGACAAAATAGATTATATATGTTTTAAAAATTAATATAATAGCCTTTATAAATAAGTATTACATTATTATTAAAATGACTTTATGATTTAAAAAAAAAAAAGCAAAAAAATCTTTTCAAGTTAGTGGTAATTTAACTAATAATTGTCGATCATCTTCATCTTCAACCTTTTCTATTAACTTTTTATTGGAACATAATATTCTATTTTAAAATAAATTTAAAATATATATTTGAAATTCTAAAGAATATTGTTTTGAAATATTAATTTTATATTGTTTGTATAGAATTTTTCGAATTCAAAATTTTAGACATTTTGTATTAAAAATTATAATCTCCTATTTTAAAAAAGTAATTTAATTTTAGTTAATAACATTGAAATATTTAGATTTGCATATCTAAACATACAGTAATAAGAAAATTTTATATACTAATAGAGCCTTCTGCATTAATAAATCATATAAAATGAATACTTCTAAAATAATTTTATAATTACAGTCCAATGTCTTTGAAATACTATCTTTTTATAAAAAAATTATTTTTATGAATGATAAGTGAATAATTCTTTGGTAAATCCCTTGAAATTTTCTATAAAAAATATGTTTACTTCATAGAAAATAATAAATTTTAGATGAACACTTTTCTTCTTAAAAAGTATTTATTTAATAATGCAAATTTAATATTTTGGTTTCTAATATTTGTGCTTATTAATCTTATTCTCTTTTGAAATAATATTTTAATATGTTATTCTTATAGCAATTGTGAAACAAAAATTCTGAATAAAAAGTTTAAGATGTTATTTAACCTAGGCCAGTTTAAAAATATTAATGTTTCGGTTGGAAACAGAAGATAGGTCTTTGCAGTTAAAAAATTTACATGTCGAACTTGGAATTACGAAGAGTCTTTAAAATAATTTATCAAAGTAACAATGAATCAGAAAGGAGTTAAGACTTATCTTCCAATAATCAAATAATACTACGGAAAAAATGATAAATAACGATGAATTATTTTCGTCGCTAATACTAAATATTCACCGCTAAATAATATTAACGACGATAATATTTCATCGTTAAAATCATCGTAATAAGTTTGTCGCTAAGAGACTTTAACGATAAAATATTAATTTTTCGTCATAAATATTAACGATGAACGGAGAAACGTCACGAAAAATAAAATTTTCGCTGCTAAATCTAGAATATTGGAAAGCGAAAAATCACTAATATTGGCGATTAAATAGACCAACTCGCTAATCAATCATCAATTTGAAACAAAAATAGTCGATCTTCTATTATTCTTTGGCCACCAGACCTGAGAGTCTCGACTGATCAATCGATTGATATGCAAAATGTTAGCGACGAAATTAAATATTTCGTCGCTAACTCTAAAAATTTTGATGTCGTATATCTCCTCATATATCAATTCTAACTTTTTAACAATTTTTTGTCTTTGTAATAAGAGTTTGGAATCACATTCGGTTTAGGAAATGTCTTTTGCAATAACTGAAGTAACATATCAAAAGATTTATTGCTCCAGTCATTTAACATCTTCTTATGAATTAGCTTCACCACAAATTTAAAAATCGAAAAATTAGTACAACTATGATATAATTCTTTTTGTATTTCTTTCAATATTGAAGTATAACTTCGTCTACAATCATTTGCATTTGTGTTTTCATTTATATCACTTGATTGAGGCGCATTGCTGGTTATATTTTCTGTATTTTATAAATCAGTAAACATTTCTTCAAAATTATCTACTTCGACATCAAAATCATTTCTATTTTCATTGACAATATTTATATTACTGGATGATGTAGAAGTTTTTTTATGAAAGTTCCAGACTTTATATAATCTATCGAATCTCCACCTATAAAGATGTCCTCGTATATAATCCAATTCATATTGAAATAAATTATCACACCGTTGACATGGACAACGAATTTTTGATAAATTCAAACTGATTCAACCAATTTATATATTCGGGACTAATTCGATTCTGAATCATTATCCAACTTGTATCCATATTTTTAAACCCTGATTAAACATATATAAAATAATTTTGATGTTAATTTTTAATAAAAGTAATATAGCAACTTAAATTTATTTATCACATACAAAATAATAAAAAAAATTATAATTTAAACCTCACACAACATGACCTACAATTTGATTTATAACTCTATGTTTATCATCAAACATTATAATCTAAGAATAAAAAAATCCTAAATTTATCCTCTAATCATAAAATAATCCTAAAATCGTCATCTAAATGACAACATATCTCCAAATTTATCATCTAAGCAATAAGTTATTACTTGATTACCATAAATAAGTTCAAATATAAATGATAAAAAACCCCTAAATTCATCATCCAATCCCTAACAAAATCCTAACAACTGTATATATAAATTACAATAACATTAAACCCTAACAAAACCCTAATAAAATCCTAAATTCATTATCTAAGTATAACAAAATCCTAAATTTATCATATAATCATAATAATAATACAAAAAAATATCATTAATTTTATTTTAAAACCTAGAAGAAAGAATCCGAAAAAATCTAATTAAGTCGTCGAAGGTTAGCTTAAGAAGGAGCCGAGAAGGACGCCGGAGCTGAAGATCGGAGTTGGAGACGGAGGCCAATAGGAGGCCAAAGCTGCCGTCGGAGCCGGATAACCGGGAGAAAGTCGGAGTTGGAACGGGAGAGAATTGTCAAAGAAGAGAAGTCGACGAAAGGGCGCTGAAGAAGAGAATCACTAGAGAGAGAATCGTCGGAGAAAATAATCGCTACCGGAAGAGAGGAAGGACGCGCGGAAAAATTAGGTAAATCGATGGGGGTTGGGTATTTTCTGTGTATATTAGCAACGAAATATTTTTCTTCATCGGTAATATTTATTATCTTAGCGACGAATATTTAAATTTTCGTCGCTAATATATTAATATGAGCGACGAACAATACATATCGTCGCAAAAATAGACACATCAATCGACTGGTGGTATACATCAGTCGACTAACCATAATTTGATCAGTCACAGAATAATTTTTACTCGACTGGTTACTCGACTGATCAGTTAGCGATGACTATTTATTCATTTCGTCGCTAATCATCAGTCGACTAGTGATATAAGACAGTCGACTACACATAATTTGACTGGTCGCAGATATTTTTCAGACTGCTCAGTTGACTGTCAGTTTTGGCCACGCAATTGAAATAATATCGTTGCTAAACGTAAGTATATTAGCGACAAAATATATATTTCATCGCTAATACTCATTCGTAATATAGGCTAGCGACGAATATTTTTAATTCATCTCTAATACTTTTTATATTTACGACAAAAAATTACTCTTTCGTCACAAATATGATATTATTTACGACGATAATAAAATTCGTTGGTATTTACAAGTATTGGCGATAGTTGATTATTTCTTGTTGTGTCAGAATAAGAAATAGATAAGAGAAAATAAAAACAAAGCAATTGAAACAAAAACTTGGAATCCTCTTACCGCTCGCTATTTTATATACCTTTAAGGAAACAATATGAAGAAATGCGTAGAGTTGTCAACAAAGTCGATTCTTGATGTTTTAGGGTTCTAGGCGAAATAAAAAAATAAGTTGTTTTATAGATAAAAAAAATTAGTTTTTCATAAAAATGAATTTCTTTTCTATATAATTTTTAAAAATTTGCACCGGAGTTTATTGAGGATGGAAAAGCACCTCAAAATTATCTTTTTGCGATATATATAAATGTAAGATGAGTGAGAAAAAAATATTACATATCTTGTATGGACTTGTGCAATGATAGTTAACTAAAGTCCACAATTATTATGTTCTCGCCATCAACTCATGCACATAGTCTGAAAAAGTTAGAAATCTATCTAATTAGTAGCCCCTGTCATTCGTCCCAAGACACTTACGAGAGAGAGGTAAATTGTGGGAGGGGAGAGGGGGGAATAAAATTCCTTTACACGGTGGTAAGATAGGGAAGGATCCATCTGAAATCAAAAGAGATTTTAGATCTCTCATGCAGCATCGAATACAACCTATTCTATAAGCAATATCCTGTCTTATCATCACGTCGTCTCCGCAGAAACAACTCACACACATAGTCGAACTTATACAAATTGTCGAGAGAATAATGAATGATCAAGTCAAATCGTAATTCGGATTAAATATCATCGGATAACATCTAGTCTTTTACTGAACTTGACCGTGAAGAATACAAAATACACCTAATAATTATATCCATGATGTGACCTTGACTTTTCATGTATGTATCACTGTTGATTAGGTCAAAATGTTATCATGCAAACCTAAATTCTCTCTACATCAATTAAATTTAGTTAAAATAAAATTAATATATCTTTATTTAATTATGTAACCCAATTTTTTTTAAAAAAATTATTTGTAATTAATTAATTAATTGTTTTAAAACTTAGGTATAAACACAATTCATGCAAACTATTATATTAAATTTTATTTATTTATATATATATAAAAGAACTTTGCACAAAATGGCAGGTAATGAGATAATGGATAATAGTTGATTATGATTTGGATTGCATGGAAATAAATATTTTATTATGGAGTGACACGTTGCATCATTAAAGGCCTAATCATCTACAATAATTTAGGTACGCCTCCATTTCCAACGAGATTATGTAAGGTGCGTTTGGTTCAAGTAATCATACGTAACTTTAGTTATGTGATTATCAGGAAATAAAATATAACCTTGGAATAAAGTATAACCTTAGATAAAAACTTTATTTGGTTGGAGATTTTAATATATAACTTAGTTTAACATTTTACTAAATTATCCTTTGTCTTTGCTCAATCAATTCGATGACGACGACAAAAATATTAATGACGACGACAGCGATCTGCCGTCGGCAGTGCTCGGCCGACTAGCGATGGCAGAGACCGACTAGCGACCGACCGACGACAGTGGTGACTGGCCGTCGATGACGATGGTCGAGCGACTGGTGGCGACGATGGTGGTCGACCGATCGGCGACGGCAACAACGATCGGTCGACCGGTGGCGACAACGGCGATGGCGCCGATTAGCGGCGACGGCAATTAGGCGACGGCTGCCGGCGCCGTCGGCCGACAGCGCGGCGGCAGCGGTGGCGTGGTCACGGCGGCAGCGGCAGGGAGGCGGAGCGGCGCGGCGGTGAAGCGTGGCGGCGACGGCGGTGGCGGCGGCGACGATAAGCGATGGCGGTGGCGGCGGGCGACAGCGACGCGGCGGCAGCGGCGGCGGCAGTGGTGGTGGTCAGCGATGGCGGCGCCAGCGGCCGTGGCGGCCGGCAGCCGACGGCGACAGCAGCGGCCGACAAGCGGCTGGCGGCGGGCGGCACCAGCAGCGGCAGCGGCAAGCGGCAGACGCCGGCAAGCCGACGGCGACGGCAGCCGACGGCCGACGGCGGCAACGGCCGGCAAGCGACAGCGGCGACGGCCGGCGCAATGGCCGCAGCGGCGGCGACGGCGGCGGCGGCGACGGCAGCGGCCGGCAAGCGGCGCAGCGGCGCCGACGGCGACGGCGGCAGCGGCCGACGGCGGCACAGCGGCAAACGACGGCGAGCGCGGCCGACGACAACGGCGGCGGCCGATAAGCGGCGCGGCGGCGGCGGCCGAAGCGACGGCGGTCGGCGAGCGGCGACGACGGCGGCGGCGGCGGCCGACAACGAAGCGGCGATGGGTATGGCGGTAGAGCGGCGGCGACGGCGACGGACGACAAATCGATTGAGTTTTGACAAATTGACATTTAATATATTGCTAGGGATAATATTGGAAAAAAGTTTCCTTAATCCCGGAAATCAATAAAAACCTTGGTTCTCTAAGGTTTTTCGATTCCCCCTAAAAAGGTTTTTGTTCATAAACAGGTAATTATTTATAACTTAAACCAAACAAGGTTTTTGTTGATAACCTAACAAGGTTATCAATAAAAATCCTCAACCAAACGCACCCTAGGATTATTTTAAGAATAATAATAAATTTAACAAATCTTCTTTCTCATTGAAGATGATAATTAAAGGCGATAATTAATGAACAAGTTCATGCACTTTCTTGAAATAACATGGGGTCAGGCCATCCACAAGGTTCTTTGAATTTTTTTTTTGTTTGAGAAAGAAATATGAATTATGTGTACCGTTAGATCATCTATTTGCTATCGATAAAATAATTTTTGGGTATCAAACTATATCCACTTTAAAAATAATCAAGTTAAAAATTTAGACACTTAAATTTAAAAAATAAAATAAAATAACAATCACAAAAAGTTACTAGGCCCTTTTGAAAATTCTTTCTCAATTGACAAATAATTAAATATTATTATATTAATTATCTTATATGTCAATATAATTGATAAAAAAAATAAATTAGTTGTATATTTTTTAAAAAATAATCTTGTAAGATCTATGGTTACCTAAAAGATATGACATAAAAAATTATTAAAATTTTCTAAATTAATTAATTTATTTAGTGTGCGATTGTAAATAAATCACTCTTTTATACATTAAATTCAAATTTGTAGCCCTCGAGCGATGCAAAATCAAGCATCAACATTGATCTCTAATTTCGATGTATTTAATTTTTTTTATTCAAATGGAGATGATAATCTATGAATATTGGATCGTTGGATTGTCCATTATGAATGTTTTTCGATTTACTTAAATGATCGGTGAAAAAATTCTATGAAATTGAACTGTTCACTCTCAGAATTAATCGAGCTTAAAATCTGATATCCGATGTCAACTAAAAAAATTCAAAAAATAAAAATAAAATTTGTATGTTATCAATTTTAAATTTTGTTATATTCGACCGAGTGATTAAGTTATCTTTAATACTCTCGACCATATTACTAATAAATATGGATCCTACTATAGCTGTCTACCAACACAATTCTATTTTTGCACGATGTGACAAATAATCATAAAATATAATTTAAATTCTTGGATTTAATTACTTTTACAAGTAAATAGTAGAACCAGAAATTATAATTTATTCATATTTAAAAAAATTTAACGAAAAATAAAATAATTTCATGAATTTTGATTTAGAGATTTAAGATAAATTGAATAAAAAGTTACATATAAAAAAAAAAGAATAAAATGATTTCTCTCCGCCCGTGAAAGAGAGAAGACGTTACTTGAGAGCCGCCTTTCGACTGACTTGCTCATGAAAAAGATCCTCAAAATCTAAAATACGATCTTGTCTATCGCTTTGTACTTTTTTTTTTTTTTTATATCTGAATCGTAAATTTAATAATTTTCATATATTTATTTCGTTATGAGAGAATTAAATTATGAAAGATTCTATGAATTTTAATGCGATAATCAAAATATATGAATCATCTGAATTAAAAAAAAAATTTATATTTCCTTCGAAATCGATCCATATTTTATCCATAAATATCATCATAATATCTTAACTGTCATATCATTTCTATTCAGAAAGGACTTTATAGTACTTAGAGAAAGAATTTTCTTCTTCTTCGTATTTAATCATTAAGTTTTTGTCGATCGTCTCCGAGTGGTCAACGCGTAGTGTTTACAGGTTGACCTCCGGTGAGAAACATTAATGGTCAATTAAGACATGTAGTTTTCAGATCACGTGACTCCTCACGTGACCCGTATCCGACAAAGATCCCCAATCCCGTGCCTGAAAAGGAAATTTTGGCTAAAACCTTAAAATATCCTCTCGCCAAACCTCACTAATACGCATCTTAAATCTCCACTGTAATCCACTATTAGCCATAATCACCAACCCTTTTCACACCTATTCATTCCCATCTCCACTGCTTGCCCCAGTGTGAGTCCATGTTCTTGTCCAATCATAAATTAGGTAAAGAAGAGGGGGTAAATTACTGCCTTAATCAACCACTAATCCTCTAACTGCGTGTACGCCACCGGCCTCCATATCAGATTGGCGTTTCCATTAAGAACTCTATTTTATCAACACGGTTAACTTACCCGAATTTTCACCCTCAGATTGATTCGAGAAGATACTGGAGTCCACTGCTTCTAATTTAAAAAGTAATTAAGTTATTAAAATGCTTGTTGAAGTTTACTAGATTTTTTTTTCTTTTCAAATTTGAATTTAGTTCATTCAAAAGTTATTCAAATCTTAATTCAATTTTTTTTTATTTATTTAAAAATTTATAATTTATTTTATTCATTAACGATCTTGATATCATAAATTTATTTATTTATTTTAGATGTTTTTTTATTTATTAATAAGTTTAATAAATTTTTTTAAATAAACATCCTTTGCCATGTTAATTGAATATTTTCAAATGACTTCGCATGTAAATATTATATCATAGGATAACAAATTAATCTATGTCAAATGTGAAGATGTCGTTTTTTCATACACTGTTATTAATCTTAAGAATCAAAGATTAATTATGATTTATTTCCCTTCTAATAATCTAGAGACGGACTAATACCATTTTACATTTCAAAGGATGTTCATTTAAAACATTATTCAGGATTCAAAAATTTTATTTACAGATTACGAATAATTTATAATTGCTTTAATGAACATTCACGAAAAAATAACATCAAATTTGTTCTCGAAATGTTCAATTAGTTTGTACGGCTAACTGTTCACACGAAGAGCTCAGATGTTTGCATTTTACCCAATTAGTACCCATCTAAGATTTGACTGGTACCGCGGTTCCGCGGGTAGAGTTTCGGGTATGTCGAAGTGGGGGGATTTGTTCTACACGGGAAGTCAAAACATCTGGGGATGCATTTTATCGGCGTTCGGTCAACGGCGATTAGGCAGCCACCCTCCTCATCGGATTTGAAACTTCTCCTCTTAAATTCCCAGCGGTGTAGCAAATTCTCAATCCCCACCGAGCGCAATGGCCGCCGCCGCCGCCGCGATCATCGTCTTCTTCTACGTTCACTTCTTCTCAATTCTTGCCTCTGCTGACGACGGCAGTTCAAACTTCAGCATCGCCGCCGGTGCCGGCAACGACGACCGAGCATCACTCCTCCTTTTCGCCTCCGCCGTCAGCTCTGACCCTACCGGAGCCCTATCCGGATGGGGTGCCTCAGGATCCGACGCCTGCGACTGGAACGGCGTGACCTGCCTCCGCGCCACCCGGCGTGTGGCGCAGCTCGTCCTCACCGGCTGCGGTCTCCGAGGCACCATCTCCTCCGCGGTCAGCAACTTATCCTCCCTCGTTGTGCTCGACCTCTCCGAGAACTTCTTCTCTGGAGTCATCCCGCCGGCGATCGGCTACATCTCCCGCCTCCAACAACTGAGCTTGTCTAAGAACCTCCTCGCCGGGTCCATCCCCGTCGAGTTCGGCCTCCTCCGCCGCCTCGTCTACCTCGACCTAGACGGCAACCAACTCACAGGCGCCGCTCCCAAGACTCTGTTCTGCAACTGCACCTCTCTACAGTACATCGACCTCTCCAACAACTCCCTCGCCGGAGAAATCCCCCTCGCCGACGAGTGCCGCCTCCCAGACTTAAAATTCATCCTCCTCTGGTCGAACAACTTCGCCGGCCCGATTCCGTTAGCCTTATCCAACTCCTCCAAGCTCGAGTGGATTGACTTCGAGTCGAACCGCCTCACCGGAGTTCTGCCGTCGGCAATCTTCGACAAGATGCCGTTCCTCCAATACTTGTACCTCTCCTACAACAACCTCTCGAGCCACGACAGCAACACAAACCTCGCCCCATTCTTTGCTTCCTTGATGAACTGCTCTCGCTTGCAGGAGCTCGAGCTCGCCGGAAACAATCTCGGCGGCCGCATTCCGCTCTTCCTTGGCGATCTTTCTATCAACCTCGTGCAGCTTCACCTCGACGACAATGCTATTTCCGGCCCGATCCCACCCAACATATCCAACCTCCTCAATCTGACTTATCTCAATCTGTCGCACAACTACTTGAACGGATCGATTCCGCCGGAATTATTGCCGTTGAGGAAGCTAGAGAGGGTCTACCTGTCCAACAACTTGCTCTCAGGCCAAATCCCGCAGTCGCTCGGCGGAATTCCACACTTGGGCCTCGTCGACATGTCGTCTAACATGCTCACCGGTTCAATCCCTGAGTCCCTGTCCAATCTAACTCAGCTCAGAACATTGATGCTTCACAAAAACCAGCTCTCCGGCGAAATTCCGGCTAGCCTCGGCGCCTGCGTAAACTTGGAAATTCTCGACCTTTCTTTCAACCGGTTGACGGGGAGGATACCGGCCGCGGTGGCGGCGCTAAGCAGCATGAAATTGTACCTCAATTTGTCGAGCAACCTTCTCGATGGGCTGCTCCCTCCGCAGCTCGGCGAGATGAACATGATCCTCGCGTTGGATTTTTCAGGCAACAGATTCTCCGGCGGGATAGTTCCTCAGCTAGGAGGCTGCCTCGCGCTCGAGTACCTCAACCTCTCCGGGAACGTGATGCAGGGCCCGCTCCCGAGCTCGCTTGGAGCTTTGCCGTATCTCCGAACGCTCGATATCTCATTCAACAGATTCTCCGGAGGCGTGCCAGAGACACTGCAAACGTCTTCCTCACTAAAGCAACTCAACCTCTCCTTCAACAACTTCTCCGGCGAATTATCATCAAAAGGTCTATTCGCCTCTCTGACCGCCGACTCCTTTCTCGGAAATCCAAACCTCTGCGGGTCGATTCTGGGCATATCATCATGCTCAACGCAGCGAGCACATCGCCGGCGCAAAACCTTGGCTCTACCTCTTTCGATCGCTGGCACTATTTGCACCATCTTCTTGATGTGTTCACTAATAAAACGCAGGAGATCAAAGTACAGTTGGGGTCTAAGTCCGCTGTTCCTGGCGACTGGAGAAGAAGAAGACGACGAAGGGGAAAGAGCGCGGCGGCCGCGTCACCACCCAAGAATTACACACCGGCAGCTCGTGGAAGCCACCGGTGGCTTCTCCGACGTGAACCTCGTCGGACAAGGTCGATTCGGGCAGGTGTATAAAGGTACTCTCGGCGACGAGACCACCATCGCCGTCAAAGTGCTAGCGAACTCCGGCGGGGAGATCTCCAAAAGCTTCAAGCGGGAGTGCCAAGTTCTGAGGAGGACGCGGCACCGGAACTTGATCAGGGTCATCACTGCGTGCAGCGAGCCTGAATTCAAGGCGCTGGTGCTCCCATTGATGCCCAATGGGAGCCTGGAGAGGTACCTGTATCAGGAACAGAGAAGCGCTGCTCCTCCATTGGATTTGAGGAGGATGGTGAGCATCTTGAGCGATGTGGCAGAGGGAGTCGCCTACTTGCACCACCATGCGCCGGTCAAAGTTGTGCACTGCGATCTCAAGCCCGGTAACATTCTGTTGGACGAGGACATGACGGCGTTGGTATCGGACTTTGGGATTTCGAGGTTGATGAGAGGAATTGGGCCGTCGTCGAAGAAGGAAGACGACGACGAATCATCTGCGTGTAACAATTCGATCACCGGATTGTTGCAGGGCTCGGTTGGATACATTGCACCTGGTACGCGAGTCAGTCTTCTTCTTCTTCTTCTTCCTTTTTCACTGATTTTTTTTTTTGAGAAAAACAAACATTTTGCCTCTCAGAAATTAGTAAATTATAATTTACTCCTTGATTTTTTGGTGGCCTAATGACAAATTAGGATAATTTCTAAATATCAACAAAGCTTCAAAACCTTTTTAAAGTAACACAAATATTTTTGTTAATGTCAAAACTACCCTTCAATGTTTCTATATTACTGCCAAAATATCCCCAATCTAAGTCTAAAAATAGTTATTTTATCTAATCTTGGGGTATTATATTTTAATTAATGTCAATTTATTTAATCGTAGATGTGTATCATTTTTTTAATATAATAGTATTAATAATAAGGAGCAGAAGATTCTAGGAGTATTTTAAAGAAAATAAATTAAATTATTAAGAAAAATAATCTTGTTGATAATTACTTGTTAATAATTAGGGGTCAAAAAATAAGTTTGTCTAATAAAATATTGGCATAACAAATATATGAAAATAATAACAATGATAATGAATTTAATAGTTAAGGATAAAATAAACAAAAGTTTAAAAAATTTAGGACATTAGAAAAGTAGATAGACTATATATAAAGAATAAAGCAAAGTTTTATATCCTATTTTATTGGCGGCGTTTAACGGGTAAAAAGTAAGCCTACGAAGGTTAATAGTGTGATTTACCAAATTGTAAGGGGTCGAGGAGGAAATATTTTTCTTTTCCTTTTTTTTTAAAATTTTTTTTAATGAAATTTGGATGCTAATAATTTCAGAATACGGCTTGGGAGGCCGACCATCGCCGGAAGGCGACGTGTACAGCTACGGGGTGGTGGTTCTGGAGATGGTCACCGGAAAACGGCCGACGAACGTAATGTTTCACGAGGGCGTGACGCTGCACGAGTGGGTGAGAATCCATTACCCGCAAGACGTCGACGCCGTCACGGCGGGGGCGAAGTGGAGAGCGCCTCCTCCTCCGATGCCAATGCCTCATCACGACTCGCTCTACTATAAGAAGATGAAGATGGATGTTGTGGCGGAGCTGATCGAGGTCGGTTTGCTCTGCACTCAGGTGTCCCCAACGGCGAGGCCAACGATGCTAGAGGTAGCCCGGAGGACTTCTCTTTTGAAACAGGATCTCACGCGATATGACATCAACGTCGCCGCCGCCGGCGACGTCGATGAGTCGTCCTCGTCCACGGCGAATTCTTCATCTTTTTGATAATTAATTGGCCAGATACATTAAACGCAGGGATGTGATTAATTAGTGCAATTATTAAAAATGCCCATCGTATAATTTGAGTGATAATTTTATTAGTCTCTGGGGAGAGGGAGGGGCATTTTAGAGAGGCATTAAAATGTAAAGGGGCTTTTGATACTAATGAAATTTGGAATAATTAAGCTTAACTAAAATAATCCGTGTGCTTAATCAGATCGGTTTAATGGAGGGAGCACTTAATTAGGTTTGTGTTTGTTAGAGATACGGTTGTGTGATCAAATCTGTATAAACTATTGAAATTGAGAGGAAGATAATGCAACGAGTGCTTGGCAAATTAAATAGTAGTGATGATTGGGAAATGCAAATCATTAATCATCCCATGGAGAAGTCCTTTATAAAATTTTTTGTAGTTTTTATTTAACCATCCAATTCGATAGAGATTTGATCTCGTCGATGAGTGCTTAATCATGAAGTCGATCACTCGCTCCATAAGATCACATTCGGATGTGATATTTTGAGTCTCCATGGAGACGATGCGATGGTAAGGTAGAATGTTACTTGCAGAATGAACAGAATTCAATGCCGGATGAGAGGTCTAAAATCCCCTCGATTTCAGATAGACCTCTTTCTGTCTTGTCACCGTATAAGAGACTTTGTCCTCTGCGATTTACCTCCCTCTTGTCAGTGCCCTGAAACGGGTGATAAAAGATTGCTAATTGAACAGATTCTCAACTTTTGCAGCATTCGAATGCGATATAATTGTTTGATGCAAGGGAGGTAAATCAAACATTCTCATGGAACATTGTACAATTTGTGAAGTTGGAATATTTTCCAAATGGATTGGAGAGTTAACTATTGCATACGGATGTTTAAAATAAATTATAGATGCCCATGGAACTATGGCACAACGATAAGAAATTCAACTTAGCTCTCAGATATTCATAATTTGATTCTCACCTATGATGAATTTATAATTTTTTTTTAAAAAAAATGAAATGAAAAATTAAAAAAAGCTGAAGCTATCCGAATAATATGAGTATTTTATGAGCTTGTTGATGCAACAGAACCCTAAACCCTTAGAAGCATTTTAAATGAGCAAATTAAGTCAAGACAAGCATTCATATAGTTGTATGGCTATATTGACCTTCTTTTATTGATCAAGCAAATTCTTTCTTCTTCGGATTCAAAAATATGGAACCATTACATTGATGATCTCCTCCGACTGTCCCTATCGATAGAGGAGTTAAATTAGGATATCATATGACAAGTGCTAAAATCTTCGAGAATTGATCTTTATCCACTTAAGAATTACCCCTGTCCACTTCTCTGGATTCAAGCTATGCAAATATACAATGATGTTGTTTTGGTTGGGATTAACAACAACAAAAAATTACCTAAAAGATGACCAATAAGGATTTTTCGATAATTTATCAAATGGTGCATCTCAAGTTTAGAATTACCCAAACACAGTATCATGATTTCATATTTATCAAAGAACGCACCTCATTCTCTTTTTATCCCTCCCGCCAAATGTGTATTTAATGCTCAAATATTGCATTCATCTGAGCCACAATTGAAAATCCCGAACCATCCAAACATGGTGCTGGGAATTCAAATCTCATGACCACTGTATTTTTGAAAATATAATTTTCAGCACTATTTTTTTCGGTTGATTTATGAAATATGACTGTGGATACCTAATAAAAACTTGAATATAAAAAATTTAGATATGGATACACAGAGGGACACTTTCCAAACTCAATGGACTTGGATTGGATCGAAGAAGAGATGAACAGGGTCATCAATGGATTTTGATCGATACCCATTGATGGACCTAGAAGAGTCTAAATTCTGAAATCTTGAAATGGATTGAAAGATCTTACAACATAAATTATTGATGTGTCGAGAAAATTTAGTTCAGATCCTCCTACCTCCCAGTTTTGATTGCGTGCCACGTATAAATTCAAGCTGTCCGAGAAAAAAAATAGTGCTGAAAATTATATTCCCAGGAACACAGTAGTCTTGAGGTTTAAATCCCAGGAACATAGTGGTCTTGAGATTTAAATTTCCAGCAACAGCCCAATTTCAAATGAGCCGAAAAAAAAATGGTGTTGGAAATTATATTACCAGGAATATAGTGGTGCTGAGAATTATATTACCAAGAACATAGTGGTGCTGAGATTTAAATTTCCAACACCACGTACAATATCAAGCTGTCCGAGAAAAAAGATGGTGCTGAGAATTATATTACCAGGAACATAGTGGTGTTAAAAATTATATTACCAGAAATATAGTGGTGTTGGGATTTAAATTTTTAGCACCACGTACAATATCAAGCTGGACGAGAAAAAAGATGGTGCTGAAAATTATATTCCCAGGAACACAGTGGTCATGAGATTTAAATTCCCAACACCACGTACAATTTCAAGCTGACTGAGACAAACAGTGGTGTTGGAATTATATTACCAGGAATATAGTGGTGCTGGAATTTAAATTCCCAACACCACTGTGGTGTTGGTATTGGTCTTGCATCAACACTATAGTGTTGATCTTGCAAGACCAACACTATGATGGTGTTGCATTTGCAAATCCAACACCACCGTGATGCTGAAATTGCAAATCCAGCACCATCGTGGCGTTGATATTGCAAAATCAACATCACACGTTGATTTTAATGCAGTGTTAATTTTAAGTCGGAGTTGAAATTCAGAATCCTTGATATGGCGGTGTTGGTGCTGGTCTTGCAAGAAAATTTAAAAAATATTTATATCTGCATGAGTGAGAGAGTTCGAGGAACTCATTGGTGTGCACTAATCTATATATTTTTGAGCATCGCTGGCGATGGTGCTCACAATAAAGGGACAACGACGCTCGATCGGGAAGGTCGCTAGCAGCATACTACAGAAGGTGGTGTCAACATTGCACGAGGAGATCCGGTATTGAAAAGAGGAGCAAATGGGTGAGGAGAAGAAAGAAAAGACGACGGTGAGAAGAAAAGGGATCAATTGAATTTTTGCGCTGAAAAAACAAGAGAGACGAAAAGGAGAGAGAGAGGGAAAGATAAGACCAGTACCACTTTTCATGGCTCGAATGTATGCAATATCTGAGCATTAAATCCACATTTAGTGGAAAGGATAAAAAGAAAATGAAATGTGCCCTTTGATAAATATGAAATCATGATACTGTGTTTGGACAATTTCAAACTTGAGATGTGTCCTTTGATAAATTATCGAAGATTTTTTTTTTTTAAAAAGAATGAGTGAAACGAAAGCATATGAAAATTGCTTCTATTCAAGGTCACACTTGTTTCGTCACACATCCTTATGGTGTCGAAGTGAAGGGGTAACAAGGACTCAATTGCTTCTCTAGGCCCCTCGTCAAGATGCTCATGCCATCTATTTCGATGGCAACCATCATCTTGACAAGGAGCATGGACGAGTGCATTATTTCTATGGTGTAGTGTTTCATTTGGTGAGTTAAAATTATTGTCTTGTGATTTAAAGAATACAAATTCGAATTCTGAAAATAATTTTTTACAAAATAAAATAAGACTGTGTATAGAACTCTATATAACGAAATAACCATGCACCCTTGTGGCCTAGGCAAGGAATGTGAGCATCAACAAATGCATCCCTTCTACAATATCGTGAATTCTCCGTTCGAGCAATCGCTACCCTCATGGTCAAGGCAAAAAGTGAAGCTCAGTGAGTACATTAACTATCAATCAATGCATTAAGTATGAAACTTAGAGGACACAATAAAAAAATTGTAAAACTAAAAAGTAAAATCATATTCAACAAGCCACCCCTACAAATTAAAGATGTCCAAAAACGAGTGGGAACTAAGTACAAGAAATGCATTTGCTTTTTCTTTAAAACTGAGCCACTCGACAACATCCAACTTCTTGCAAACTTATTACATGTTATGATTAATTAATCTTATCAAAGGCTAAAGGAAAGGGGGAAAAGGATATTGAGCACTTAATTGCCAAATGCATTGAGTTTGGACAGTACAATGAGGTGACTCGTTCCTTCCTCTAGTGGATGAATGGTCATTCATTCTCTTTATTATTTAACCCACCCTCCTTTTATCAGGACTAATAAATAATATTCTAATTCTAATAAAAATCAAATTCAAAAACCTATCATAACATGTATATATGAATAGATGGCACTAATTGATTTATTTATAAAAATAATTAACCATTAAAAACATCTAATAATGCCGTATATCATATAATTTAATTTTCTAATGGGGACCTTATAGAGTTATTCTTAAATTATATGATTGTTTTTCTATTATTTTATTTGATTTTATAGTGACCAGAAGGACACTGACTTATTCATGCCTAATTAACACAATATAAATGAGATACAGTACATTGATGGAAGCAGGAGAAAAGATTCTTAAATATGTTTCACCTTTTGGATACTGAACACAGGTGAAAATGATAAACTGATCTTTAGAAGAATGAGCTGGAAGCAACTAAACTCATCGTTTCAAAAGAATGATAGCATTTAGGCGTGTATCATTGGAGCCAGATGACTCACTAAGTTATGTCCTAAATATTTGGGAAAAGCTGCTTAATGCACAATTAATCAACACAAACCATTGCTATAAGATGTCAAGTAAAACACACAATTAATCAACGATGTCTTGTTAAAAAGCAAGGGATGACGCAAGGATAAAGGACAGAGAGGTGGGCAAGCCTTTTAGCACAGAGAAGGACGGAGATGGGTAGACTTTAATACCAGGTGGAATCCTGAAATTTTTTATTAATATTCAAGTAGAAATACAACCATTTTAACTAAGAACTATAGACTTAGACTAGATAATATAATGACCAGGTGAATTATCCCTATTCTAATAATAGGGAAAATAATAAGTTTCCATCTAAAATAATAATTAGAAATAGCAGAAAAAGTTTACCTCCATAACAGCAACCAAATGGGAATTGTAATCAGGGAAACTCTTAGACTTGGATTCTTTCAGGTGGCATTCTATTGTGCTAAGCTGCTCATAAATCTCACTCAACAAATTCAACTGCTCATTTTTCCCATCATATCCTTCCATTTGCATCAAGCTTTCACAGTCAATTTGCCGAAGTTGGCATTTTATGCTCTTGAACTCATTTCTCAAGTTCCAGGTTTCACCTGTAGAATCCATGATCACGGAGTTGTATTCCATCATTTGACCATCTACAGTTCCTTCTGGTGCCATGTCTTGTTTATCAACGCAAGGCTTAGTTTCTACCATGGATTCTTCCATAATATATTTGCTGGATTCAGTGGTTGTGAAATTTTTGCTACTTTCTGGGATTTCAAATATATCATGAACACAAGCCACATGAAATGCATTTCTGTCAGATTCATTTTGATTCTGTAAATTGTTACAAGCAGGAAAATCTGTAACGCTTCCAACATCTGAACGGGCTTTGGTTTGAAGTTTGGAATAACATGATGAATAACCAGATGAAGTATTTAGTCCAGAACTAATTGGCCCGTTACTTGTGGTTGGTTCTGGTTTGGATTCCTTGAGCAAATTCAAAACTTGTTTGTCTTTCTCACTAATCTGATCTATGTTGCCACCCATGATTTTCCAGTTTCTTTGCCTAGAAGACTCCCAGGGACTATTCTCATTATCATAGAACTCCGCATACAACCTACTTGTTTTTAATGGAGACAAAGAGGTGTCCCCAGTATGAAGGTCATGAATATCCCCATATGGATTCAAGTTTTCAATATTAAGATCACTGATGCCATCATTTATATCATCTCCGTGTAAATGCATGCTTTCAATATCGAAATCATTGATACCATTATTTAGTAACTTTCTCTTATATACCTGAATTTGGTGATTAAGCATTGAAATCTCAATTTCCTTGCCTTCCATTGCTTCCTCAAGAATGATTAACGATTGTTCGGCATGGTGAAGTTTTTCCTCTGCTAGCCTTCTGTACTGACATGCTTCCAACTTCTCAGCTGCCTTTTCTTCTTGAAGTCTGAGGATCATGGTTAAAGCTTCACTTGCTGCAGTTGCTGAAGCTTCTCGTTCCTCCTCTATTTCCATGTAAAGTTTTCTTATGAGGATATGTTGTTGAAGCACTTCCTTCATAAGTACAGCCTCCCTTTGAGCCATTAGATTACCGTGGCACTAGCGTGTTACAAACATTGCAAAATCCTCCTTACCTGAATTGAAATTGTATCGTAACTGATTTATTTCATTGTACTAACTTCAAAAATTGCTTTTGTAGGGGAAAACAGAACTTATTTGCAAACTGACTAGTAGGCCTCACAAAAATTGGCACGACCCTTGGAAAAGGCAGGCTGAAACAGGGGAAATTAAAGGGCATTACTTGACTGCAACTGCAAGTAGATGCAATGAATTGATTAAAAAGGATGTATCTGCCAGAGAATTATAAGTTGCTAGCATAATGCATGATTGATTAATCTGTGGATACACTGCAAATACTAGCATGGCTCAACATTGCCATGACAATGGCCTTACGAGAGACTCTACCCTAATTCGCCAAGTTTGGGTTTACCCTTACTAATCTTCAAGTCCTAAAAGGTGACCAAATTTGGTCCTGGTATAAATAAAGGATGCATTTTTAATTTTACATGATAGTAATATGTATAAATCATAGTTATATGTATCAAGTCACAAGTTTTAAGATGAAATTTTTTATACCTATATCTGATTTTCCTAGATGAATCATTAAGCAAGGTGACTCCATTTTCTTATATAGTTTGATTAAGTGTTTGGATGTCATTTATTAGGTTATATTCATTAGATGGGCTTCATGGGTAAGGTCATGCAACATGAAATGAGTCTGATCTTAAACAGATTGAGTCATGTTGTTTCACACATGCCATAATTGTTTTGAGCAAGAGATAAATAATTTAATCTTAAAAAAAAAATGGAATATAAGCTGTCGACATAACATGTATTACAAGTTGACTCCGAATAGATGGAACTAGCATTTCTTGATGAACATAGTCATGAACACAACCTTTTTAATATATGCTTTTAACTTTTATTTGTCTCTTGTAATCAACCTAACAAAAAACAAATGCTCATTTACCATCAATGGGAGGTAAAACTTGAATAGCAATACTCCTTTATTTCTCTTTTGTTTGTGTCGCACAAGTAGAGAAACACATGAAATCTGAGCATTTTGCATACACAGTGACAATGTGAAGCTTTGAGGCTTCCATAAAATAACAAACAAAATTGAATAGATATAATTTAGCCAAATTCCATAGACACCACCTAACATATTCTTCCACGAACACATTCACGGATCCAAGTCGAAGAGAAACAGAAACAGTACATTACAATAACCTATCAACATAAACACTCATGAACCTTTCGATCCGATCCCCTTTTGGATTAAATTTTGCATGCGATTCACTAGCACAGAAAAGGGGAAGAAAAAAAACGCATGCTTACGAGTTACGAGTCCATCGTATGAAATAGTAGGTAGATCAACAAACAAAGAGACAAAAACAAAAAATAAAAACACGAGGAATTGATCTACAAGTCGAAGCTCTGACCTCCGAGGCTTCTAGTGATTTGGCTCCTCCGGGCAAACAGAACGATGGAGGATTCCAAATGGTGCAATCTTCTGCTGCAAATGTCTCGCTCCTCTCCTAAGAAGAGGAGGTCGATCGATGGCAGGATCCGGGAGTGAGAAGTGCTGTCTTCCTCCGCTTCCTCTTCCTCTTCCTCCGGTCACTGCACTGCGCCGCATTGCTTTCACTTCTCGCTTCCTTGAAATCGCCATGGGAGGATTCGCTGCACCACGCCTTTCGGGATCGTAATGATGAGTGCAGCTCGCCGCATGTTCCTCCGATGACAGCGTACGGGAAAGGAAGAGTTGGTGATCGAGGTTTATGTAAGACCTGGCCTTTACTATTGGAAGGAAGCGTGATTGATGTCTCGCGTATTATACCAGATCAATTGCAGGAAAACCGCATAAAAATATATCTGAGAATTTGACCAAATAATAATATTGCTTAAAGCTTTTTCAAATGTACTTAAAATTTATCGAATTTGTCTTCTTTGTAATTAATTAAAATATCAAAATATAAATACTAACTTATATTATCACTATTTTATATTCATATAAGGATTATATTCAATGCTTAACAGCTGATACCACTTGCTTGATATAACTTATATTATTATGTTTTAAACATGTTATAAATAATTTGAAATTGTAAAGAATTAATAGAGTATTAAATATTGTATGTGTTTGATTAAAAAGATAAATAAAATAAAATATTAATACAAGTTGATAAATAAATTAATTTAGAAATTTCTCATGATATTTGTTTAGCAAGTGTCCTAATGCAAAAAGAGAATTATATTGATAATAAAAAAATAAATTAATGATGGTCAAATTCTATTGTAAGAACATATTTGTTTCATAATTATTCTATTTTTTATTATATCGACGTAAAAAAATAATATTTAAAGAAATAAACGGACTAAAAAAGCATCTCCACTTTATAATTATTTTAAATTTTCATTTGACAGAGTTTTCTTTTAAGGTTGGACAGACAAGTTCTTCTTTGTCTGTTGATATGTCTGTAAGTCATGTACCTATATTGTCAATTCTTTCAAATTCTTTTTTACTTGTTGTTTTGCCAATATGTCATGTATTTACGGTATCAATTTTGACACTCTCATCCATAATACCACCGTATCATCAAATTAAGGATATTATAGACCATTTGCTACAAGGATATTATAGACCATTAAACAATGTTCTCTTCAAATAAAAGTATTCATCTCCACGGTTGGACTTTAGTATTTACTTCATTAACACAACGGAATAGTGATTTTTCGATTTTGTCATTTCGATTGCGTTCATGTTCGTCTCTACAAAACATTAGCACAATTGAATACAAATATACGAATATACAAATATAAACAAAAATAAAAGATGATACAATCACAACACACGATTTTTATATGGTTCGAACCCTACGATTCCTACGATTCCTACTCCACAGTCAGACTTTAATGTTTACTCCACTAAATCTTGTCTCCCTCTCGACAACACATTGAAGTTGGAGAAAACCTCTTATAATGAAGTTTATACAAGAAAATAACCAAAAACAAAACACAACACAAGTAAATAAAAGAATAAGTAAAAGAACACTTTTACACGAATGTTTGATCTTTTTATTGCTTTGAAAGGATTTAAAGACCTGGAATTGCAGCAACACTTCCCTTCAAATCCCCCAAGAATCGGCTGCGAAATTCTCCATCTCGAGTTCCTTTTATGACCTGCGTATGGCTGAATTTTCATCTAGCAGTCGACTACTCGCCTATCTATTGTCTCACGATGGACTAATCCACGTTGGTGTTCTAACCAATGAATACCTGAGCAGTCGACTACCCAGTCGACTACGAGATATTCTGTGCTTATGTCCACTTATACCAGTCGACTGCCAAAACACAAGTCGAGCAGTGAAGCCTCAGTCGACTACTTGACCAATCGACTGGGTCATAACCCCAATCGATTGCTTGAGTCAACTAGGTCTACTGAGTGCAGTGTACTCGACCAGTCGACTAGACAAAATCATCAGTTGATTGGTAAATCTCAAACATGAGATTTAATCCAAGTATGATCTCCTCATACTTGATACTTACTCTTAGCCTAGACCTAAGTCTTCTAGTCACCTCCATCAGTTTCACGCTCTTAGAGTTTATCCAAGTCCTCCACAACTTATTCACCTTCGCACTATCTTTCGGGTGCTTCCATCGATTATGTCATGCCATAAAGTCTCTTTTGCCAAGAGGTCGGACCTTTGGAACTTCTCCATTGTCAAGCCTCAATGCTTGGACTTTCACCGCCAAGACTACACAGTTGGACTTACGTGGCCAAGACTACACTTTTGGATTTTTTTTGCAAAATATCCATACTTGGACTTTCTGTAGGATCTTCGGTAGCACTAGAGAGGGGGTGAATGACGCGTTCTCGTCATTTGGTGGAATTCGTTTGTGCTTGCGTGTTTGTCTACAATTCTTGTTAATATGCGTAGCGGAGATAATAATGAAGCATAAATAAAATATGCAAACACACAATACACAAGAACACGACGATATAACGTGGTTCGAAACCTTAGGGTTCCTACTCCACGGATTGAGCTCAAATGATCATCTCTAGCGATGCAAATACCACCATTGATCAAAAACACTCCTCGACAACAAGTCGGAGGCAGAGAAACCCCGTACAAATAAAAGTAATATAAGAAATTACAAGCAAATACAAAGATGAAATGCAATACAAGTAAAGAAAAATACTTTACAAGAAGACTTTGAATGTTTGCTTTTGGTTGCTTAAGAAGAGCCTTTAAGGTCTGAATTACAGCAGCAAATCCCCTTCACATCACCTCAAAAAACCATGCCAAAATCTCTCTCCTCGAGCTCCTTTTAAAGTTGTAGCTCGGGCTGGTTTCCGCCTAGCAGTCGACTGCTCACGACCATCAGTTAACTGCTCCTATAGCTGTTGTGAGACAACGACTTAATCCACGCTGAAGAAGTTCTAACGGATAGACCATCACCGATCAAACCCTAGCAATGATCGATGCACCGACAATGCGAGCCATCGGTCGAGTCCGCCTCACGCCTATGGCATTTTCAACATCACCGATCCGCCCTCTATAGCGACGATCGATCACGGCTCGATCGAGGTGTTGCCTCGACTAGGGCTCCAGTCGAGGCGACTTGCATCTGTTCGACTGCGTCAACCCTAAGTGGATGGGTAGTTAACCTAGTTATGGTAGAGTTGACGCTTTAGGATGTGCCAATTGTTGGATCGAGAAGCGTCGCTAGAGGGGGGGGGTGAATAGCGATCGTAAATCTTTTCTTTTTCGTTCGTTCAATACGCAAAGTAAGCACAGCGGAAAATAAATGAACACGTTTATTTTACTTGGTTCACAACCCAGCGGTTGCTACTCCAAGGCCCTATCGGTCCTAGACCGCGTACGGAGGGCAAAACACTAAAACGTCTCCTCCTCGTTGGAGGTAGGAGACAACGATTACAAAAATCGAATACACGAGGATGAGGCAACAAGCCTACCTCACCTCGTTATGAAGATAAAAAACACAGAATATAATATCAAAAATATTACTTGAATCTGCTGCCGACGAAGAAGATCTGAGGTTGTCGTCGCGTCGGCGTTATGACGGTGTTGAAGCGTTGGCGTTGTAGGAGCACTTGATGAATAATTGATGATATTTGGAGATGAATCCTCCCCTCCTTTTATAGACTTTAGCCTCTGAATTTGTCTCCTATTTCTTTGGAACGGATCATGAATTTTTCCAAATTTTTATCGCGAAGTGGCCGCGTCAAACGTTATCCGTTTTGACCTAGCGCAAAAGCTGAATCGTCGCCATCAGTCGACTGATGCCTCTCATCAGTCGACTGATCGATCGGCGATGCATCTCATCGATCAGCGATAACGATCGATCGCCCAATGTCCGGTGATGATTTGCCCGGCTAACCACTTCCTGCGATGAAGAGATTAGCTCGGAAAATGATAAATACGACGGTTTCTAACCGTCCGATCTCGACCTAGACCTTCCACAGGAAGTCTTAGTCGAATCGTCGCCTACGGTCGTCCCCGTAAAGAGGACACGACCTTACAATCTCTCACTCACACGAGCTTACCTCGATAGTAGCTCTCGCTTCTGGCCTTCCACTCGATTCCTTCGGCTCCCTCCGAATTCACTCAAGTGTTGCCCGACCACCACGGCTTCCTCCGGGTGTCGCTAGCCTTCAGCTCCAGCTTTAGTACTTTTCTGCACACTTGATTTAGCTCGTGAGATAACAATATAAACTTAACTTTGTGTCTTTGCCATAATCAAAACACAGGTTCGATTATCTAGTGCCCCTGCACCAACACCAATGTGTTTTGAGAAGTTGAAAATTAATCAAATTGACACAATTAAGGTTAGAGGTCTTGGTGTGCCATTTTGGGTTTTGTCACACTTGGTAGAGTTGGTTAATATGACAAAATAAACTTAATTCTATCAAATGACAACTAATCTTAAAATCTAGGTATTCATATACCTTTACCTTTTATTTATCATGCTTTGACTGCCATTTAATATTCCATGACATCATATTTACATTTTATCATTGAAAATGTCATGCTTAGGGTTTATTTTTAAATGTCATGTATGTTTAAGTTTATATCACATGACATGACATCATAATTATATGGCACATGCTTATTCATGTTATTATTTATGTCATAATCATTATTCATGCATTAAATAAAATTGAGTTAAAGACAATGACATGATTTGAAATCCCATGTATAAGGGAATCAAAATATTGTTGCCTAGCATATGCATGAGACCCTAAATGAACAAAACTCATATCTCACTGAAGCACTTGACTTGTATGTGTTTCATACACTTAGATACAAGTGAAATGTTTAGAAAAATGAATTTAAAGATTTTAAAATCATTTCAAAACCATTTTGAAAAATCTTGGTGAAGTCTATCTTTTGATAGCAATCATCATTGAATGAGGTGATACAAAGTATGACTAAACATTAAAAATTTCAATGGTTTTGAACTTTGTATCAATCTCACTAGTTTATGAGTATTTTATTTTTCTAATATTTTTCATCCATAATGTTTGTTATAAGTAATGTACGTATGCATTTTCAAGATTTTTCAAAATACATATTTTTACTTATGAATTTCGGAATTTCATTTCTGAAAGATGATTTCTGCACATTGCAGAAATCAGTCGAATAATGATAATGATCGACCGACAAATCGTCAATGGTAGTGAGAGTCGTTTGCCAATGCTGATTTCGAATAAACAAGATTTGTTTAGGCCCATGTTCAGCTATGTTTTGGTTCTCTAACTCCTCCTAACCCTAGGACATGCTTTGGAGAGCATTAGAAAAGGTGAAAAATCCATTGGACATGAATTAAGAGAAGTGTTTAGGGTGTGTATCGAATTTTAAGGGAGGTAAAAGTTCAATGTTGAATCTTTTCCCTTAATTTCGATAGTTTAGTATTCCTATTGGCTTAGGGACTCTTCAAAGACATTGTTGGTGCAATGGTAAAGGGAGAGCAAACTTTTAAGGGGAGATATCCATCATGGGAAGATGAATGTGTATTTTTCCTCATGGGAAGAAAATTGGGGGATTGCCTCTCTTAAGTGATATGAGACTTATCACTAGAAAAATTGAAGGCATCCTAAATGTTTTTGTACAAAGGGAGAGCAAGCTTTTAGGGGGAGATATCCATCATGGGAAGATAGATGTGTATTTTTCCTCGTGGGAGAAAAATTGGGGGATTGCCTCTCTTAAGTGATATGAGACTTATCACTAGAAAAATTAAAGACATTCTAGATGTTTTTGTACAAAAGGGGAAGATTGTAAGATCTCATTGGGATATGAGACATTGACACCTTTGAGGATGACCTTTTTGATGTATGTCAAAAAGGGAGAGAAGTTACCAATTAGGGTTAGTTGGAATTCTCATTGGGATGTGAGAATTGTCAATTGGGGATAATTGGTAGACTTGAGTTTGAGGTTTTGTCAAATATCAAAAAGGAGGAGATTGTTGGTCCATCAAACAGTATTTTGATGTTAGACAAAACGTATGACGTGCGAGTGTCATGGGAAGTCCAAGCATAGGGCTTGGCATTGAAAGTCCAACATGGGTTGCCCACGTAAGTCCAAATGTGTAGCCTTTGCGGTGAAAGTCCAAGCATGGGGCTTGGCATGAAAAGTTCAAGCATGGGGCTTGGTGTTGGGAAAATCCAAGCATAGGGCTTGGTGTTGGTAAAGTCCAAGTGTGTAGCCTTGGCATGGAAAATTCAAGCAGTGACCTTGGTGTTAGTAAGTCCAAGTGTAGCCTTGGCAATGAGAAGTCTTAAGGACTTGGCAAGGCCACTAGTCTCGTAGGCTCAAGGTCCTTGAGTCGGTGAAGGATGACATTGCAAAAGTCGTGCGCTTGGTGCATCCGAGGGACCGCCGGACGAGGAGCGAATGGAGTGAGGCCAAAGGGAAGTAGACTTCAAGGGCAAGACGCGAAGGATGGCATCGCAAAGTCGTGCGCTTGGTGCATCTGAGGGATGTAGCCGATGGAAGAGAGCTTCAGTGGGGAATTCCATGAGAGGATGAGGTGGACTTGACCAAGTGGCTAAGACAAAGTGTCGGATGGTCAAACATAATGTTTGAGGTTTTATCCGACGGTCGGATGCTCAAATAAAGTGTTTGTTTAAGGTTTTGCCTGACATTAGTTGATTGGTACAGGTGCTGGTTCGACTGATCCAAGTCAACAAGGTTCGATCAGGTGCGGCCCGAGACTACCCGATCGGCGATAATCGATCATTGAGTAGTCGTCGATGGCGATCATCAGTTAGCGTCGGCACATAACTCTTGGTAGTAGCGCGCGGCTACGAGCGTGTATCGATTACAATGTTAGCAATGATCATCGAGCGGTCCGTTGGGTTTTTCCAATGTGGATCGAACCATTGTGAGACAATGGCTACAAGGGCAGTTTGACTGGGGCTTTTGGCAATCAGCTGTCAGGCATGGAATCAGCTCGAGACAAGTATAAAAGGAGGAGCATGGGGAGGATTTCCACAATCGTTTTTGGGGAGATTTTGGAGGGGAATTGTTGCTGCATTCTAGATCTTTAAGAGCAAACCAAAGCAAGCAACAAGCAAGTGATCAAAGCCAAGTGTTGTAAAGTTGTTCTTTACTTGTAATTCATATTGTTTTTGTATTTTGCTTGTACTTTTGTATTATCTGTTGTAATTTCTTGTATGAGGTTTCTCCACCTCTGACTTGATGTCGAGAAGGAGTTTGATTAGTGTCGTGCACATAACTCGAGCTCAATGAGCTCGCCTCGTGGAGTAGGAACCCTAAGGTTCCGAACTACGTATATCGTCGTGTATTGTATGTGCTTGCATATTTCCTTTGTGTTTGTATTCGTATTTCCACTGCGCATACTAACAAATTGTAGATGATCACGCAAGAGTGAACGATTTCCATCAAGTATGCGAATTGGGCTATTCACCCCCTCCCCCCCCCCCCCTAAGCCGGCTATCGATCCTCCAATAGTTAGGGTAGCCTAACATAGCTGATATCAAGCTAAACAGACCTTGTTTACTTGAAATCAGCATTGGCAACCGACTGATTTAGTTAACAGTCGACTTCCCTATGCATCAGTTGACTGAGAAAGCTTCCAGTCGAGTGATAGCAGCTCCAGTCGAGGCGCCGCCTCGATTGGTTTTTGACTTTGTCGAAACTACATTTTCATACCATCTTTAGAAATGCATAAATAATTCTAAAAAATTCAAAAAATCGTGAAATTTCGATCACACATTACTTATGCCAAACACTATAGGGGAAAAATAATTTTCTATGAAAATAACTTTTAAAATCAAAGAATGATACAAAGTTCAAAAGCATTGAAACTTTTAATGTTTTTAGCCAACTTTGTTTAAATCTTCTCAATGGTGATTGCTATCAAAAGATAGCCTTCACTAAGATTTTTCAAAATGATTTTAAAATATTTTCAAAACCTTATATTGAACCATGGTTTATGGGTTTAATGCATATAACTTGTACATAAGCTTTCCTCATGATTCATCTATGGTATAAGATGAGTTTGAATTCATCTAGATGCAAGAACTATACACCTTGAACTTAACTTATTTTCTAGCATCTCACATGTGTCTAGGGTGTTTAAAAATACACACATGTCAATGTGATGTGAGATATGAGTTTTGTTCATCCTAATCTAAGGTCTCATGTATTTTTCTAAGGCAACACTACTTAATTCTCTTATACATGGAACTTCAAGTCATGTCAAGTGTCATTAAATCAATTTCTAAAAATCCTAAATGCATGAATGATGATTATGACATAATTGATAACATTAATAAGCATGTGCCAATAATCATGATATCATGACATGTGATTCTAATTTAAACATAACATGATACTAAAAATAAAACCTAAACATCAACATGACATCTTATGTGATAGAAATAAATATGATTTCATGGCATGGTAAGGCAAATAAAGCATAACAAGTATAAAATACTAAGGTATAATATACCTAAGTGTTAAGCCCAAATTTCCATTATTAGAATTAGATCCATTTTGTCTTAATAACACTTATCCCCTAAGTGTGTCAAAAATTCAAAATGGCACACTATGACCTATAAACCTAGTTTGTGCTAATTTGATCAATTTTTCAAGCTTCCATTATTATATTGGCACATCCTAAAATCCTTTAGGATTAAAATTCAAACCACATTTCTAAAGTATTCCATTACCTTGGAAATGACCTAAAGTGTCAACTTTGCTATGGTTGGGTTAACTACCCATCCAATCAAGGTTGACACATCCTAACCCATTTAGCGTGAATTGATCATGCTCTTAGGAAACCAATACCTATTGGAGTATTGGGAATACAAATAAAGTCTTACATTAGTAAGACATGGAAAAGATCATATGCTTATAAGATGAAAAGATATCTTTATTGGTATGAGGCCTTTTGGGTAAAGCCCAAAAATAAAACCATGAGAGCTTAGGCCTAAAGTGGACAATATCATACCATTATGGAGATATGTGAATCTTATAGGCACTAACAATTGGTATCAGAGTCATGGTCCATGTCAAGCCATGAACCTCGAACGAAGGAAGTTGAGCTCCCATGTTCGGATCAAAAGAACCAGACACTAAGTAGGAAGTCTAGTTGGGTCGGGAGGACCGAACAATTGGCAGGAAGTTCAGCTGGGTTAGGAGGACCAGATAGTTAGCAGGAAGTCCTAATGGGTTGAGGATCGAACATCAAGTAGAGGATGTCCTTCGAGGACGGATAGGCTTGAGGGGGTCAATGTGGTCCTTCGTTTGAGTGGGGGATTGTTGGAGTATTGAGAATACAATCAAAGTCCCACATTGATAAAACATGGAAAAGATCATGTGCTTATAAGATGAAAAGATATCTCCATTGGTATGAAGTCTTTTGAAGAAAGTCCAAAAATAAAACTATGAGGACTTAGGTCCAAAGTGGACAATATCATGTCATTGTGGAGATATATGATTCTTAGAGACACTAATAGGAGCTCCTTAGATTTACTAGATATTCCTTAGGGATAACTTCCTTATATACTCTCCTAACGACCCTTCTAGGCTTAGAAGCCTTGGTCATTGTGGTTTTGTCTAGGTTAACTCTAGGGGTGACTCCCCTTGTAACCTTTTTAGTGGATTCCCTAGGTTTTCTTGAAATCTTAGCCACTAGGCATACACCTTGGTTACCCTTAGGAATAACTTCTCTAGTAACCTTGACCTTCCTAGACCTAGGTTAAGTTCCATAATCGAATGAAACATTATGGTAGGTCTTCTTGGGCTTAGGTTGGTGACCCAAACCTTTCTTGCCTTTAAATGAACTTTGCCTCCTAGACCCTAAGTTTTGACTCCTTGATTCTGTATTTTGATCATTTGACCCTTGCATTTGATTTTGAATCCTTTTAAGAGTCTTCTTCCTCCCCCTAAGGCATTGACTTCTATAATGCCCCTTTTGATTGCACTTGAAGCAAATTAAATGCTCCTTTCTTTTCTTAGTGGGGACACCGACATCCTTGACCTTGGGTGTCGGTTGAGCCTCCTTGACCTTCTTAGGGCACTTGCTCTTATAGTGCCCAAGTTTTCTACACTCAAAACATATTATATGATTCTTATTACTAATGCATGTATTTGAGTTACCTTCCATGGTAGGGGAATTTTGATTGGATTCTTCATGGCTCTTGGAGGTAGAGGCTTCCTCTTGTTGCTCTAGTATTAAGGATGGCCTGATCTCTTCCCCCTCAATCCTAGATATGGAGGCTTCCTCCAATTCTTCATCTTCCTCGGATGTTGATGACCCTTCAACCTCCGATTTCTCAAGCTCTTGTGATGAAGATGATGTGCTCTCTTCTTCTTAAGCTTGAGAGGATGAACATGTCTCTTCGGTCTCCTCCTCCAATTGAGCCGATGAGCACTCTTGTTCTTTGGGCTCCTCTATTTCTTGAGCCGTTGGAGATTTTCATGGAGGCAAGCTTGCTCCAAAGCTCCTTGACATCCTTACAATTTTCTAATCTGCACAAAATATCATTAGGGATTACACTAAGTAATATACCCATTACCTTGTTATTTATGGTGTAGTATCGGAGTTGTTCTTTACTCTACTTCTTCTTCTTAAGCCTTTTTTCCTTCTTCGTCCTTTGGAGCATCGAACCCTACCATCACACTAATCCAATTATCGTAATCATACATAAGGAAATATTTCATCCTTACCACCCATAGCTCAAAATCCTTTTCTCCATAGAGTTCGTATGGTGGTGGTACATTGATATCATTCCCCAATCTTTCTTCAATCACCATCTTCTTCCTCTAGCATGCTCCCTCGATGTGAAGCCGGTGAAGAGCTCCTAGCTCTGATACCAATTGTAGGATCTTTGGTGAGCGCTAGAGGGGGGCTGAATGGCGCGTTCTCGTCGTTTAATAGAATACGTTCGTGCTTGCATGTTTGTCTACAATTCTTGTTAATATGAGCAGCGGAAATAATAATGAAGCATAACAAAATATACAAACACACAATACACAAGAACACGACGATATAACGTAGTTCAGAATCTTAGGGTTCCTACTCCACGAATTGAGCTCTAGCGATGCAAATACCACCACTAATAAAAAACACTCATTCTCGACAACAAGTCGGAGGTGGAGAAACCTCGTACAAGGATTACAAAAGTAATACAAGCAAATACAAAGATAAAATGTAATACAAGTAAAGAAAAATACTTTACAAGAAGACTTTGAATGTTTACTTTTGGTTGCTTGAGAAGAACCTTGAAGGTCTGGATTACAGCAGCAAATCCCCTCCAAATCGCCTCAAAGAACCATGCCAAAATCTCTCTCCTTGAGCTCCTTTTAAAGCTTCAACTCGAGTTGGATTTCGCCTAGCAGTCGATGTTGGATCGAGAAGCATCGCTAGAGGGGGGGGGGGGTGAATAGCGAGCGTAAATCTTTTCGTCGTTTCGTTCAAGTAGACAATTAAACGCAGCGGAAAATAAAGAGACACGTTTATTTTACTTGGTTCACAACCCAGCGGTTGCTACTTCAAGGCCCTATCGGTCCTAGATCGCGTATGGAGGGCAAAGCACTAAAACGTCTCCTCCTCGTTGGAGGTAGGAGACAACGATCACAAAACCGAATGTACGAGGATGAGGCAACAAGCCTACCTCACCTCGTTACGAATAAAAACAATGAATACAGTATCAAAATATATTACTAGATGTTACATTCGACGAAGAAGATCTGAACTTGTTGTCGCGTCGACGTTATGACGGTGTTGCAGCGTTGGCGTTGTAGGAGCACTTGATGAATAAACTTGATGATATATGGAGTTGGAATCCTCCCCTCCTTTTATAGATTTTAGCCTCTGAATTTGTCTTCTCTTTTTTCGGAATAGATCACGAAGTTGTATAATTTTTATCGCGAAGTGGTCGCGTCAAACCTTATCCATTTTGACCTAGCGCAAAGGCTGATTCGTTGCCATCATTCGATCGATGATCCCATCCCGATCGGTATGAGCATCGATCGCCTAATGTCCGAATGATCCACCGCCACTTCCCTACAGTGAGAGGTTAGCTCGGAAAATGATAAATACGATGGTTTCTAACCGTCCGATCTCGACATAGACCTTCCACAAGAAGTCTTAGTCGGATCACCGCCTACGGTCGTCCCCGTACAGAGGACACGACCTTACCATCTCTCACTCACACGAGCTTACCTCGATACTTACTGTGTCGCTTTCGCTTCTGGCCTTCCACTCGATTCCTTCGGCTCCCTCCGAAGTCACTCGAGTGTCGCCCGACCACCGCAGCTTCCTCCGGGTGTCGCTAGGCTTCAGCTCTAGCTTTAGTACTTTTCTGCATACTCGATTTAGCTTGTGAGATAACGATGTAAACTTAACTTTGTGTCTTTTCCATAATCAAAACACAGGTTCGATTATCTGGTGCCCCTGCACCAACAATCTCCCCCTTTTTAATCTATGGCAAACCAACACAAAGTTAAGGGAAATTAAAGCATAAAACAAGTATAATAAATGATGAATGTCATTTTCAAAAACTCCCCCTTAACCCTAGGTGAGTTTTGAAAGAGATACTTTAGTTTTCAAAATTAAATAAATTTTGTGTTACTCCCCCTTAACTTTCGCTCTTCTCCCCCTTTTTCCATAAGTCAAAAAAGTACGTTGGGGTTTTTGTATAAAATAGGGGTCTAAAAACAATATCATATATGCATACATCTAGATAAATCAAATATGAGTCCAATCATGCGTCTAGCAGTAGTTAGATAGATTAGTTCGAGGTGTGTTCCTCTGCACCAATAATCTAAAGGTTTGTAATATAACCCTTAGGGTTAGTTTTCTCTCCCCCTTAGTCAAATATATGAGGTATAAGAGATGTAGGGGGCGCTAAACTTTCGCCTAAGAGTTGTTAAGTACAATAGTTGAGAAAATAAGTAGTATTTTGAAGAGGTTATATTTCAATTATCCTTAACATCTCACCCATTCTATGTGTCTCATAATTTGTTCACCTTATATATTTTGTGAGATGATTTTGAATTAATTAAAGATAGTCAACCTTGGGTTAGATTCAGATTTAACCTTTAGATCGTTAAGTAACTTTTCGAGAAATTGACTTCCAGGTCGTGGCGAGGCACAGGGGCCTTCTTTGATCGGAACAACGACCACTTCCTTAGATAAAGCCAAATTCAAGAAAATATCACTTAAGTCACTTAGGGTTACTTCCTGGTCTAACTAGTTTAGGATACGGCGAGGTAGCTTCAGCTAGTTCCACTTGGTCAAGTGTACCAAGCTAGATACGTCTTATCTAGCTCGAATACACGAGACTTTGTTTCCCTAACGTACTATTATCTCGCCGCGTCCTGATACTATTTTGTCAAGAGTTGACTAACTATTTTCCCTATCTAGCCATTCTAAAAATTAAAGTAAAATATGCAATGGTTTTGCTAAGTAAGCGGGTATACTATTTTAGTGTTAGCTCCCCCTGGACCATTGAACCAATATGGTCTATTCAAATAATGAACTTGATCCTGAGGAATCCAATACTTATTAGCCCTTATATGTGATTCCAATAAAACCTTTGGGACCCATGCTTGGACTCTTTGATGACTACGATTTATGATAGACATATAAGATCTATTCGTAGTCTTTGACCTAAATCCGAGTCCGACTTTGTTGTACACGGCTCTTTGGGTTCCAAGTAGTCGGTTAAGGTTCTTAGATCCCAACGTGAACCTTTCCAACCTAGCCTCGACCTCTTGAACTCGGTCTTTCAAGAGAGAATTCTCCTCCTCAAGTTTTTCAATTTGGGTTGAGTTTCCCTCTTGATCTTGACTAGTTGAAGAGGTTAGAGTAACCTCTTGCTTGAGGGTTTCAACCTCCTCAAGTAACGACTCAACCCTAGACTCGGACTTAGTTAATTTTCTAGTAAGCACTTTAATGGTATTGTAAAGCGTATGAATTAGTGAGCGACTAACCTTAATTTTCTCTTTTGATCTGGCTTTGAGTTGCTTCTTGAAATAGTCCTCAAGTTCGGAGTCGGTGTTGTAATTGGATTCGGATTCGGACTCGGACTCAGACTCTTCGGGTCTTGTCATGCATGCTATGCCGACGCCTTCTTCATTGTCCCATGTTGCACGAAAAGCCTTTTTTTGATTTGATTTGAATTGTGCCCTCTCTTGGTTCTTTAGTAGCCTCCTTTCCCTCCGAACGATCTTTCGCACTACGTTCACTATTGCTTCCACCTCTTCCGATTCGGACTTTGATTCGTCTTCGGGTTCGAGTTCAACTACTTGCCTAGTAGGTGGCTTGCTTCTTTGTCCTGCAAGTAGAGCAATACCTCTCTCGGCCCGGACCACGTTAGTTTGCTCATTAAGTTCAAACTCGGAAAATAATTCGTCTAACCTAAGCTTCGAAAGATCCTTAGAGACCTTGTAGACATCGATCATGGATGCCCACAAGGTAGTCCTAGGGAAAGCATTTAAAGCATACCTTATAAGGTCCCAGTTCTCTATGGCTTGCCCGATCGAGTGAAGACTGTTGATGATGTCTTGGATCCGCGCATGTATTTGGGTGGCGGTCTCGCGATCCTGCATCTTTAGATTGTACAGTTTATTTAAAAGTAAATCTCTTTTACATACCTTAGCATCGGGCGTCCCTTCGTGTAGATCAATCAATTTGTTCCAGAGGTCTTTAGCGCTAATGAATGGATCGATGCGGTTGAGCTCCTCCTTGGACAAGCCACATTGTAATATTTGAGTTGCTCTTGCATCGGCTTCGATTTGCCTCTTGGTTGTATTTGTCCACTTGTTGAAATCCAAGGGCTCTCCTTGATCATTGGTGGGTAGAGCAAAGCCGGTTTGGATTATTATCCAAGTCTCGACTTGTGTTTTTAGAAAACATTTCATCCGACCTTTCCAATAACAGAAATAATCTCCGTTAAAGAACAGAGGTCGGGTGGTGCTATACCCCTCAATGTGAGCCATTAAGTATCTTGCAAAACACGAATAAAACCAAAGAGAATTCCAAGACTTGTTCTTGGATTAGTAGTGCGGGAAATAATAGGAAATAGACAGAAATAAATAAGAAGAATATGAAATTAATAAAAACGAGAAACTTACGACCTTTAATGTCTCCAAAAGGGTACTAAATGTTGGATTTTGGGGCTGGAAACAGCTTGTTACAAGGGTAAACCCTTGTTAAGAAATGTAGATCTTTCTGAGAGCTTCGATTTGGTATGTAGATCGCTTTATGAGTCCACTTGTGCGAAAAGTTATGGCCATTTTACCGCCGACTACTCCAAAATAGAATACTTGCAAACACACAACCAAAAGAAGCATACCAAGACTTCGTCTTGAATTAGTAGTGCGGAAGGAAAAAAAAGCTCAGAAAAATACGAATCAAAAAAATACGAAAAGAAAACCAAAACGTGCTAGATTGGTGGTTTCACCAAATCTTAGCGCCCTCGCTCTGATACCAATTGTTGGATCGAGAAGCGTCGCTAGAGGGGGGGGGGTGAATAGCGAGCGTAAATCTTTTCGTCATTTCGTTCGAGTAGACAATTAAACGCAGCGGAAAATAAAGAGACACATTTATTTTACTTGGTTCACAACCCAGCGGTTGCTACTCCAATGCCCTATCGGTCCTAGACCGCGTACGGAGGGCAAAGCACTAAAACGTCTCCTCCTCGTTGGAGGTAGGAGACAACGATCACAAAACCGAATGTACGAGGATGAGGCAACAAGCCTACCTCACCTCGTTACGAATAAAAACAATGAATACAATATCAAAATATATTACTAGATGTTGCTGCCGACGAAGAAGATCTGAACTTGTTGTCGCATCGGCGTTATGACGGTGTTGCAGCGTTGGCGTTGTAGGAGCACTTGATGAATAAACTTGATGATATATGGAGTTGGAATCCTCCCCTCCTTTTATAGATTTTAGTCTCTGAATTTGTCTCCTCTTTTTTCGGAACAGATCACGAAGTTGTATAATTTTTATCGCAAAGTGGTCGCGTCAAATCTTATCCATTTTGATCTAGCGCAAAGGCTAATTCGTCGCCATCAGTCGAATGATGACTCCCATCGATCATCCCAATGTCCAAGAATGATCGCAACCCGCCACTTCCTGCGGAGAGGTTAGCTCGAAAAATGATAAATACGATGGTTTCTAACCGTCCGATCTCGACATAGACCTTCCACAAGAAGTCTTAGTCGGATCACCGCCTACGGTCGTCCCCGTACAGAGGACACGACCTTACCATCTCTCACTCACACGAGCTTACCTCGATACTTACTGTGTCGCTTTCTCTTCTGGCATTCCACTCGATTTCTTCGGCTCCCTCCGAAGTCACTCGAGTGTCGCCCGACCATCGCGGCTTCCTCCGGGTGTCGCTAGGCTTCAGCTCTAGCTTTAGTACTTTTCTGCATACTCGATTTAGCTTGTGAGATAAAGATGTAAACTTAACTTTGTGTCTTTGCTATAATCAAAACACAGGTTCGATTATCTGGTGCCCCTGCACCAACAGTCGACTGCTCATGACCATCAATCGACTGCTCCTATAGTCATTGTGAGACAACGACTTAATCCACACTGGATAAATTCCAACGGATAGACTATCAGTCCATTGCCAAACCCTAGCAGTCGACTGATGCACTGACAGTTGAGCCACTAGTCAAATCTGCCTCACGTCTGTGGCGTTTCCTCAACATTAGTTGACTACCCTCCATGGCAATTGACTGATCACGGTCAATCGAGGAGCTGCCTCGATTGGGGCTCTAATCGAGACACCAGTTGAGGTGTCTTGCGTCTGTTCGGCCGCAGTCGAGGCCAGTTGAGGCGCCGCCTCAATTGGGACTCCAATTGAGGTGTCAATTGAGCCACCTTGCATATGTAGCCGTAATTTAGTCACAGTTTATCGACAGTCGACTCCCATCAGTCGACTGATCATAATCCCAGTCGATTGCTCAGTGTCGACTCGGCTGCCAAGTGTCAAAATACTTTGACCAGTCAATTGGTCCATGACCCCAGTCAACTGATACACCTCAACAATGAAGTTTAACTCAATTATGATGCCCTCATACTTGCTAAACTACCCTTAGTCTATACCCAAACCTTCTAGCCACCTCTATCAATCTCACGCCTATTAGATCCCTCCAAGTCATCCATGATTTTTTCATCCATACGCTAGCCTTCAGGTGCTTCCATCGGCTATTGTCATGCTAAGTTGGTCTATACCGCCAAGGCACATCGGGCTTACGCTGCCAAGATATATGCTTGGACTTTACGCTGCTAACTATTGAACTTATGCTGCCAAGACTTCACCCTTGGACTTTACGCCGCCAATATCAACCCTTGGACTTCCCTTGCCAACCCATGTTGGACTTTCCAATTGCCAAGACTCAAGTTTGAACTTTTCCTTGCCAACCCATGTTGGACTTTCCAATTGCCAAGACTCAAGCTTGGACTTTCTATGCCAAGTACTCAAGACTTAGACTTTACCATTGCCAAGACCCATGCTTGGAATTTTCATGTCAAGTGTTCCACTTGGACTTCTCCATCATATGGTCAACTCTATGTCAACCATATAGTCAACCCATTGTCAAACAATTGTTAACTTAACAAAACACCAACATCAAAACACTACTCGAGTCAAACTCGAGTCTGATCAATCGTGACCTGGGTCGATTGCACCAACACTTTCCCTTGCCAAGAATCCATTCTTGGACTTTCCTTACCAAGTCATCAAACTTGGACTTTCTCCATTGTCAAGTATCCATACTTGTGCTTCTCTATTCCCAAGTATCTATACTTGAACTTTCTTTGTCAAGTCTCCATACTTAGACTTTCTCTATTGGCAAGTATCCAAACTTGGACTTTCTGGTCAACCTTGATCCGAGGTCGATTGCTCTAACAATCGCCTCATAACATCTCTCTCATATGACCTTGGATATCCTAAACATACACTAGTCATATGGTCAATATATGATAAAACCATATTATCAAATCCATTGTCACACACATTGTCAAACATCAAAATCTTACTCGAGTCTCACTCGAGTCTAGTCAATCATGACCTGGATTAATTGTGTTAACAATCTTGCCATTTTTTATGTTTGACAACACCTTTAAGTTAGGTGACAATGCCTCCGAGTTAGGCTTTCCTATAAGCCTAACTCAACTCTTCTTATGCCAAAGCACAAAGAGTATTTACCTAACTTAAACCCTCACTTCTCTTCATTTGGCATACATCAAAAAGTCTACCAAGGTTTTACCATGTCTCATCTTCCAATGAGTTCCTCCATTATGTAGGAGATCGTTGGAAGCTAGAGGGGGGGGGGGGTGAATAGCTTGTATTCGTTCGATGATGGAATTTGATCGATTTCATTTGTCTCTACAAATTTCGTTAGTGCAGCGGAAATAAAACAAATAACAATAACGAAATATGAAAAAACACAACTCACAACACAAGCATATAATGTGGTTCGAAACCAAATGATTCCTACTCCACGGATCGGGCTCTAAAAGCCCTAGCAATGCAAACACGCACTACTAATCACAATAACTCCTTCTTGACACAAGTCGGAGGCAAAGAAACCTCTTACAATAGTTTACAACAATAAACTAAATACAACAAGCAAATAATATGAAATACAATGCAATAAACGTAAATAAAATACTTTACAAATGCCTTTGGATTGTTTGCATGTTGATCGCTTGAACCATGGTTGAAGACCCTGATTTGCAGCAGCAAATTGCCTCAAGAACGTCCAAGAAATTGCTGCTCCAACCCTCCTCCACAAGCTCCATTTAAAGCTTCTGTCTGGGCTAGAAATCGCCGATCAGTCGACTGCTTGGAACCATCAGTCGACTAATGACACTGTTGCTGTGAGACAACGGTGTAATCCATATTGGAAAAATCCAATGGCTAGGACATCAGTCGACTGATCATGACCATCAGTCAACTGATCAAGTCATCACTCGACTGCTAACCACAACGATCGAGTGAGACTCCATTATGTGCCCCAAAACTCGAGTACCAGTCGACTGATCACACGATCAATCGACTGCTCAAGCCAGAAGTCGACTGGCCACCTTTGGCAGTCGACTGCTGGGATATTTTCCACAGTCAAACCCTAGTTGACTCACACCAATCGACTGTCATATGACATCAGTCGACTGACACACCTCAAACATGAGGTTTTAACCCAAGTATGGTTCCCCCATACTTGCTAGACCACCCTTAGCCTAGACCTAAGCCTTCTAGCCACCTCCATCAGCCTCACGCCTCTCGGATCTCTTCAAGTCATCATTGCACTAGCCTTCAGGTGCTTCCATCGAATATGTCATGCTAACGGTGTCTACACCGCCAAGGCACATTGGACTTACGCCGCCAAGACTCCGCTTGGACTTTACGCCGCCAATCATTGGACTTATGCTGCCAAGACTCCTGCTTGAACTTTACGCCGCCAATATCAAATCCCTTGGACTTCTCAAATGCCAAGACTCAAGCTTGGACTTTCCCAAATGCCAAGTGTCCCACTTGGACTTTTCATGCCAAGTACCCAAGACTTGACTTTTCCCATGACAATCACATTGTCATATATTTTTGTCGACCATCAAAACATCTCTCGAGTCAAGCTCGAGTCCTGGTCAATCGTGACCTGGGTCGATTGCACCAACAATCTCTCCCTTTTTGATGTTTGACAAAAACCAAACAAACCATTGAGTTAGACCATCTAACTCAAACCAATCTCCCAATAAATTCTCCCTCTTTTGTACTAACATCAAAAAGGTTTTCTCCAAGGAGGTCAAAGTCTCATGTCCCAATGAGATCTTACAATCTCCCCCTTGGTCCAAAAATACCTAGGATGCCTACCATCTTCCTAGTGATAAGTCTCATATCACTCAAGAGAGGCAATCCTATACATTCTCCCAATTTCCAAATTGGGTATCTCAAAATCCCTTTTTCTCCTCCCCATGGAAAAAAAAACCATCCATCATCCCATGATGGATATCTCCCCCTAAAGGCTTGCTCCCCCTTGACCATTGTACCAACAATATCCTTGGGAATTCCCTAAGCCAATAGGAACTCTAAACTATCAAAATTAAGGTTCAAAGTTCAAACATGAACTTTCCTATACCTTAAATTTGATATATTATCCTAACACCTCTCCTAATCCATATCCAATGGATTTTCACCCTTTATAATGTTTCCCAAAGCATATCCTAGGGTTAGAAGTGGTTAGGGACCTTAACCGTAGCTGAACACGAGCTAAACATACCTTATTTTTCCGAAATCTGCATTGGTAGTTGACTCTCTCAGCTACCAGTCGACTGCCATCCACATCAGTCGACTGCCACCCAGAGCAGTCGACTGATAACTGAAATTTCAGTTATCAGAAATGAAATTCAAAAAATCATAAGTAATTATACGTATATTACTTATAGGCAGTACAATGGGTGAAAAATGATAGAAAAATATTTTACCCATAAAATATTGAAATTGATACAAAATTCAAAAGTGAATAAAAACTTCAAAGTTTTAGCTCACTTTGTATCAATCTCATCAATGGTGATTGCTATCAAAAGATAGACTTCACCAAGATTTTTTAAAATATTTTTAAAACCTTATTTTGGATCATATTCCTTGGGCTCAATGTACATGACTTGTACACAAGCTTTCCCAATGATCCACCTTTGAATTAAAATGTGGTTTAGTTCATCTAGATGCAAAAATTATGCACCTTAAACTCAACTTATATCCTAGCATCTCACATGTATCTAGGGTGTATAAATACGCATACATGTCAATGTGATGTGAGATGTGGGTTTTGTTCTCCCTAATCTAGGGTTTCATGCATTATTCTAAAGCAACTCTACTTGATTCCCTTATAAATGAGACTCTAAGTCATGTCATTGTCCTTAAATCAATTTTAATCAATTTAAATGCATGAAATGATCATGGCATAATGATAGCAATAATTAAGCATGACCAGTGATCATGATGTCATGACATATGATTAAATCTAAAAACACATGACATTTAATCCTTAATCCTAAACATGATAATGACATATAAATGATAAAGATAAATATGATGTCATGGCATGTTATATGGCAAACAAAGCATGACATATAGCAAGTATAGGTATAATAATACCTAAATTTTAATATTAATTGTCATTTGATATAATTAAATATATTTTGCCATATTATCACTTTTCTTCCTAGTATGCCAAAAACCCAAAATTGCACACTATGACCTATAATCCTAAATTGTGTCAATTTAATTGATTTTTCATAATTCCAAAAATATATTGACACATCCTAAATTATTTTAGGATCATAAGATCAAATCTATTTTCAAGGTACCCATAACCTTGAAAATTACCTAAAGTGTCACCTTTATCATTGTTGAGTTAACTACCTATCCAATCAAGATTGACACACCCTAAACTCATCTAGCGTGAATCAATCACGCTGTTAGGAACCCAAAATATATTTGAGCTCCTAGGGTTAATTAGGTATTCCTTAGGGATAACCTCCCTAGATACCCTCCTAATGACCCTTCCAGGCTTGTTAGCCTTGGTCATTGTGGTCTTGCCTAGGTTGACTCTAGGGGCAACTCCCCTTGCAACCTTCTTAGTGGCCACCCTAGGTTTCTTTAAAACCCTAGCCACTAGGCACACACTATGGTCAACTCTAAGGATGACTTCCCTATTGGCCTTGGTCTTCCTAGACCTAGTTTGTGTTCCATAATCAAATGGAACACTATGATAAGCCACCTTAGGCTTAGGTTTGTGACCCAAATTATTCTTGCCCTTGGTTGATTTTTGTTTCTTAGGTCATAGATGTTGACTTTGAGTCCTAGACCTAGAAGTTTGACCATTTGACCCTTTAAATTAATTTTGCATGTATGCAATGGTCTTTTCAAGTTTTTCAAGCCTTGACCTCAAGGCTTGATTTTCAACCTCTAATCTCTCAATTTTTGAATTTTGGTTTAATCCATGGTCATTGTCCTTTCTAGGCATATGTCTAGTTCATTTGGGATTAAGACCTAGATGCTCTTGTACCTTTCTAATGGTCTCCCTAGGTAGAATTTGTCTAGAATTTTTTGACCTAAGTTTGTCCTTAGATAAAATATTTTTAGGGACATTAGTCTTAAATTTCTCCTTATTTCCTAAGTGGACATTCTTAGCTCCTAAGCAAAATTCCTTATTTCTAGCATGCTCTTTGTGATAAATAGCAAGATTGCTAAAGTTATTTCTAGCATGCTTTTGCCCATAATTAAAAGAAGGAACATTATTTAGATATACCTTAGGGTTTGTTTTAGAGGCTCCCTCTACTTTTAATGCTCTCTTTTTCTCCCTCTTTAGGCATTGACTCCGGTAATGCCCTTTTGAATTGCACTTGAAGCATATGACATGCTCCTTGCTCTTTTGACTTTGGGCACCGACATCTTTGACCTTTGGAGCCGGTTGAGCCTTCTTTACTTTATTTGGGCACTTACTCTTATAATGCCCAAATTCCCTACACTCAAAGCACATAATATTATTTTTATTTTGAATTACGGTGTTTGAGTTACCTAAGTCAATGGAGGCCGGAATCGGATTTTGAGCTTCTTCATCTTGACCGGATGTCGAAGCTTCTTCTTGGTGTTGCTCCAGTGATCTAATCTCCTCCCCCTCAATCCTAGAGGTGGAGGTCTCCTCCAATTCTACTTCCTCTTCCTCCTTGGATGTTGATGGTCTCTCAACCTCCAAGTACTCACTTCCTTGTGAGGATGATGATGATTCTTCCTCGGCTTCTTGATCTTTTTGAGCCGATGAAGATTCTTCTTCTTCTTGTACCAAGTGAGGCTTCTCATGAAACTTGGCCAATTTGTCCCATAGCTCCTTGGCGTCAAGATACTCACCTAGCCTAGACAAAATATCATTAGGTATCAAATCTTCTAAAAGTTTTATTACCTTGGCTTCGGTCTTGAATTTTTGTCATTGCTCTTGAGTCCATTTCTTCAACTTGAGGACTTGTCCCTTCTTATCCCTAGGAGGTTCAAAGCCTTCTACGATGATGAATCAATCCTCTATGTCCATCATTAAGAATGTCTCCATCCTTGCTCTCCATGCAAGAAAATCTTCTTGGTCGTATGGTGGTGGAGTGTTGATGTCCCATCCAAATTTATCTTGGAATTCCATCTTGTTCCCTCTAGCGTGCTCCCTTAGTTGTTAAACTTAGAAGAGCGGCCTCGCTCTGATACCACTTGTAGGAGATCGTTGGAAGCTAGAGGGGGGGGGGGTGAATAGCTTGTATTCATTTTCCTCTAGCGTGCTCCCTTAGTTGTTAAACTTAGAAGAGCGGTCTCGCTCTGATACCACTTGTAAGAGATCGTTGGAAGCTAGAGGGGGGGGGGTGAATAGCTTGTATTCGTTCGATGATGGAATTTGATCGATTGCGTTTGTCTCTACAAATTTCGTTAGCGTAGCGAAAATAAAACAAATAACAATAACGAAATACGACAAAATACAACTCACTACACAAGAATATAACGTGGTTCATGTAACGCCCGTAAAATTCCTAGCAATTTTACAAGAATTTTTTTTGGCTTGATGATAATGGGCTTTATGTGGGCCTTTTCAAAAATAAAAGAAAATAAGCCAAAAAGGGGTGCAAGGCCTAGGAATTGAACCTCAAACCTCTAGAGATAGCCAAGCCCTATAGATGTACCCACTAACCAGAAGCCCAATAGGATATTGTCATTAGAGGAAGAGGGGAAATTGTAGATAAGTGTGATGAGGATAAATGAAGAGACATGGAAAGGAGAAGAGAAACTTCTCTTCCTCTCTTTATAAAGAAGAGGGAAGGTTCTATTTGGCCACTTCTTCTTCCTTTCTTCTTCTCACAGAAATCTAGAAGGCTCTCCCTCTCCATTCCACTCTTGGCCGAAACTCATCCAAGCAAGAAGCAAGGGCTAGGTTTTGTGTTCCTTAGGTTATCTTCACACTACAAGTAAAGCGAAGGATGTAAGTATCCCTCACCTGCATACGAGTAGCTTCGATTGATGTTTGTAAAAGAAATCTATATGTTATATCCGGCCAAGCTAGGTTTTGGTTTATCAATGAAGTTGTATGCTATGTTTAGGAAGTAGATGATGATGTTAAGATGGAAAAAAAAGGGGGATTAGGTTAAAAGCTAACCCTAATAGCCACTAAAGCCTATTCGGCCAAGCCATGATTTTAGGTCTCAATGAAGTTCCATGCTATGTTTTTTTTGTAACTATATGATGATACTAGGATTTAAAATGGATTAGGTTAAAAGTTAACCCTAAAGACCTACATGGACCATTCGGCCACCCCTAGATCTTGATGATTCAATGAAGTTTAATCCATGTTTTTGTAGGATTATGATGTTGTTATTAGGTTAAATGAATTAGGTTAAAGGTTACCCTAAAAACACTACATGAACCATTCGGCCAACCTATGTTTTGGGTAACTAAATGGAGTTTTAATCCATGTTCTATATGCAAATGAAGTTGTTGTTATGTTAAATGAATTAGGTTAAAAGATAACCCTAGAAAACCCTATGGATCATTCGGCCACCATGAATTTTGGGTGATTAAATGAAGTCTAGTTCATGTTCTATGTGCAAATGAAGTTGTGGTTGTGTTAAATGAATTAGGTTAAAAGATAACCCTAGAAAACCCTATGGATCATTCGGCCACCATGAATTTTGGGTGATTAAATGAAGTCTAATTCTTGTTTTATATGCAAATGAAGTTGTGGTTGTGTTAAATGAATTAGGATGAAGGATAGCCCTAGAAACCCCTATGGACCATTCGGCCATCATGCATTTTTGGGGATTAGATGAAGTTTTAATACAAGTCTTATGTGCATATGAAGTTGTTGTTAAGTTAAATGAATAGGTTAACATGTGTTTTATGTTGGGTGAATTCATGTTGACTTGTGATATTAAATAATGCTAGATGAAGATAACATGCCTTAGGTTAGTGTTTACTTACTTTTGATGCCATGCCTTTTTGCCATGTCTATGTGTATGCGATATTTAAAATATGTTATGAAATGGAAGAAGATAAGATTATGAAATGAAACAAAACGATATATTCACGACATGAATATGACATGATGATGAAATGAAGAATGATATGATATGAAGTGAAGAATGGTATGTTTACGAAATGAAAGATGATATGTTCATGAAGGGAAGCACGATGTGTTATGAAATGAAGTATGCTATGTTTGCAAAATGAAATAAGCTATGTTATAAAATAAGCATATAAGTATTTTACCTTCTGCATGGCTTGTACCAAGACCCTAACAGGGTCCAAGAAGGGATGGGCTCCTAAGATGCCCTAGGTCGATGGAATAAGACTCGGGCCTAGGATGGACTTCTATGTATGATTGCCCCTAGGTCGATGGAATAAGACTCGGGCCTAGTACGGGATGGGCTCTAAGATGCCTTAGGTCGATGGAGTAAGACTCGGGCTTAGGATGGGCTTCTACGCTATGACGATTGCCCTAGGTCGACGGACTAAGATCGGGCCTAGTAACCTATTAGGTTCGAGACTTGCTACCTCGGGCCTATTTAGGGATGCGCGCTATGATAATGAAGAAGTGGTACAATGCCGGGCCCAAATATGTTGAGATTTATATTTACGTACCTATAATATATGTTTTCAAAAGCATCTTGCATATGTTACATGATTAGATTGTTATGTTCACATGCCATGTTGATATGTTACATATGAAGTATGTTATGTTTGATATGCCATGTTTATGTCACTATGCTACATATGATGTATGTTATGTTTGATATGTCATGTTTATGCCACTATGTTACATATGAAGTATGTTATGTTTGATACGCCATGTTATGCCACTATGTTACATATGATGTATGTTACATTTGATATGCCATGTTATGTCACTATGTTACATATGATGTATGTTATGTTTGATAGGTCATACATATATGTTGTATGTTATGTTGATTTGCTATGTTACGTATGTTATATGTTACATTTAATTAAGTCCTAAATGTACATGATATGATGCTATGTTATAGATGATACATGTTATGCTGCCATGTTATGGATGAGACATGTTATGTTTTCTCACGTTACTTATGCTACATGTTAAGTTGATTACGCCATGTATGTTACATGTTATATGGCTTATATGTTATGAATGTTACATGCCATGATTAATGTCGATATATGGTTTTTGTGAGTAGGACTGGATCTTACTAAGCCTATGTGCTTATAGTTTATCTTTCCCTCGTACTGCAGATAAGGGTAAGGGATGGATAAACTAAAGGGAGCAGCAGGAGGGGCCAAATGTGTATGGCAGTGGCATGGTGGAGAAGATCCGTTAGGTGTATATATATATGTTTACCTATGATGATGATGTTTATGGATGTCCTTACTTATGTCTCCGTATGACGACGATGGTTATGAACCTAAACTAAGCACTAGGTATCTATATACGTTATGATGCATGCTCTATGTTAATAAGAAGAAGTAAAGAAGAAGTAAGAAGAAGTATCTATACATGTTATGATGCATGCCCTATGTTAAGAAGAAGAAGTATATATATATATATATATATATATATATATATATATATATATATATATATATATATATATATATATATGTCAATGCATGTTTATGTTTTAAAGAAGAAAAAAAAATATAGGTCTAAAGTCTTCCGCTGTAAGAATTAAGAAGTATGTATTAAGTCTTCCGCTGTATGTAATGTATGTATGTACGGTCGCGTCACGCGCCGCCCCTCCGGATTCTGGGTCCGAAAAGGGCGGGCGTGACAGTTCAGAACCAAACGGTTCCTACTTCACGAATCGGGCTCTAAAATCCCTAGCAATGCAAACACGCACTACTAATCATAATAACTCCTTCTCGATACAAGTCAGAGGCGGAGAAACCTCTTACAATAGTTTACAATAATAAACTAAATACAACAAGCAAATAATATGAAATATAATGCAATAAACGTAAAGGAAACACTTTATAAATGTCTTTGGATTGTTTGCTTGTTGATCGCTTGAACCGTGGTTGAAGACCCTGATTTGCAACAGCAAATCGCCTCAAGAACGTCCAAGAAATCGCTGCTCCAACCCTCCTCCACGAGCTCCATTTAAAGCTTCTGCTTGGGCTGGAAATCGCCGATCAGTCGACTGCTCGGGACTATCAGTCGACTGATGACACTGTTGCTGTGAAACAACGGTGTAATCCACGTTGGAAAAATCCAACAGCTAGGACATCAGTCGACTGATCATGACCATCACTCAACTGCTGACCGCAGCGGTCGAGTGAGACTCCATTCTGTGCCCCAAAACTCGAGCATCAGTCGATTGATCACATGATTAGTCGACTGCTCGAGCAAGCAGTCGACTGCCCACCTTTGGCAATCGACTGCTGGGACATTTCCCGAAGTCAAACCCTAGTTGACTCACACCAGTCGACTGACACACCTCAAACATGAGGTTTTAACCCAAGTATGGTTCCCCCATACTTGTTAGACCACCCTTAGCTTAGACCTAAGCCTTCTAGCCACCTCCATCAGTCTCACGCCTCTCGGATCCCTCCAAGTCATCTATGATTTGTTCATCCATTGCGCTAGCCTTCAAGTGCTTCCATCGGCTATGCCATGCTAACGGTGTCTACACCGCCAAGGCACATTGGACTTATGCCGTCAAGACTCCGCTTGGACTTTACGCCGCCAACCATTGAACTTATGCTGCCAAGACTCCCGCTTGGACTTTATGTCGCCAATATCAAACCCCTTGGACTTCTCAAATGCCAAGACTCAATCTTGGACTTTCCATGCCAAGTACCCAAGACTTGGACTTTCCCATGACAAGCACATTGTCATATGTTTTTATTGAACATCAAAATATCTCTCGAGTCAAGCTCGAGTCCTGGTCAATCGTGACCTGGGCCGATTGCACCAACACATTCTCTCCCTTGGTCCAAAATCATCTTAAATGTCTTCATTCTTCCTAGTGATACAATCATTATTCCTAAATGATAGGCAACTCATAATGAAGGTTTACTTAAACCCTCATTTCTCTCCCTTTGTAATAGAAACTTATCCATCGTACCTTGATAAATAATCTCCCCTTAAAGGCTTACTCCCCTCTGATCATTGCACCAACAATGTCTTTGGAGAGTTTCTAAGTCTATAAGAAATCTAATCAATCGAAAGTAAAGTTAAAAGTTTAAACTTGAACTTTAACCTCCTTTAAAATTCGATACTCCACCCTAACTAATGCTCATAATCATTTTCAATGATAATTTCACTCTTACAATGCTTCTCAAAGCATATTATAGGGTTAAGAGTGGTTAGGGTACCTAGGATTATTGATAGATAGCTAAACATCTTTGTTCGGTCAAAATCAACACCAACAGTCGACTGAAATCAAAAATCAGTCGACTACACCACTACCAGTCAACTGCTCCAAACGATAATCGACTGGTTTTTGCAAATGCAGAAATCAGATTTTCAGTTTGAATTTTGAGAATACATAAATAATTGTACGTTATTCAAAATATCTTGAAACTTTATACGTACAATACTTATGTCAAACATTAGGGGTGAAAAATAATTTTATATGAAAATACCTATTAATTTTGAAAATTTATATAAAGTTCAAAAACATTAAAACTTTCATTGTTTTTGGCTAACTTTATGCCAATATTGTCAATGATGGTTGCTATCTAAAGATAGACTTCACCAATATTTTTCAAAATGATTTTGAAATAGTTTTCAAACCTTAATTCCAATCATGGTCTATGAACTAGATGTGCATGACTTGTACACTAAATTTTCTTATAATTTGAAAGAGTTTTAGTTCATTTTGATGTATCATACAAGCACATGAACTTAATTCATTTCCTAATATCTCATATATGTCTAGGGTGTATCAATACACACACATATCTTCCTTATGATTTTTGTGAGATATGAGTTTTGTTCTTCCCTAAATCTAAAGGTTCATGCATTATATCTAGGAATATTCATTTGATTTCTTTTATCTAGGGCATCAAATAATTTCATTTATCCTTAAATTCAATTTTAATGATCTTAATGCATGAATATGATCATGGCATAAATGATTTACATAATTTAAATATATTTGCTAATGATGCATGATATCATGATGTGATCTACAATTAAACCTAAATACTATCATGATATTTAAAATAATAATATGAGCATGATGTCATGACATGACATATAACAGACAAAACATGACATATAAATAGTTCAAAAGTATAGAAATACCTAAGTCTAAATTTCCAATTGTCATTTACTATGATTATAACAATTTGTCATAACCAACTAAATCCCTCAAGTGTGCCAAAATTCAAAATGATATACTATAGACTTCTAATCTAATTGTGTCAATTATGATCCATTTTTTAACTTCCATAATTTCTATTGGCACATCCTAAAACCTTTTAGGATCCACCATTTATCTCATTTCCAAGACATCACATAACCTTGAAAATATTCTAAAGTGTCAACTCTACCATAATTAGGTTGACTACCCATCCATTTAGGGTTGACACACCCTAACCCATCTAGTGTGAGGGAATCACGCTCCTAGAAACTCAATACCTATTGGAGCTCCTTGGGTTTACAAGGTATTCACTAGAGATGACTTCCCTAGATATCTTCATGATGACTATCCTAGACTTGGAAGTCTTAGTCATTTTGGTCTCGACTAAGTCAACTCTAGGGATGAATTTCCTTGTGATCTTCTTAGTGACTTTTCTAGGTTTCTTAGATACCTTGGCCACTAAACACTTACCACTGTCAACTCTAGGGACGACTTCATTGTGACTTTGATTTTTCTAGACCTAAAACTTATTCTATAATTAAATGGAACATTGTGCTAGGTTGGCGTAACTTCCTTGGACTTAGGTTTGTGACCCAAACTCTTCTTATCCTTAAGTAGGTTTTGTCTCATAACACCTAAATTTTGACTACTAGACCCATTAAGTATCTTTTCCATTATTCTAAGTGTCTTTTCCATTTTGTCAAGCTTAGACCTTAAAACTTTTTTTTCCTAATTCTAGCCTCTCAATTTTTGATTGTCAATAATTCCTTTGGGCATTCTTCTTTCTTCTAGGCATATGCCTACCTTTCTTAGGATTAATGCCTAGGTTGTTATCCTTAAGTGAGGTAGTCTTGGGGGTAGTTGTTCTAGACTTGTCCTTAATCCTAATTTCATGAGACTTGGCCCCTGAACAAAAATATTTATTTCTAAATTGATCCTTAGGTTTACTTTCATGATATTTAGCATTTAGACAATAAAGCTTATTACTAGCATGCTTGTCATCATGACATAAAGAAAAAGAATTTTTAAAGTATACCTTAGAGTTTTCCTTAGCTCCCCCTACATATGAGCTCTCTCCTTCGTCCTTGGTTGGGTGCCTCCCCCTTGGACATTAGATCCAGTAATATCCCCTTTTCTGGCACTTGAAACACACAATGTGCTCCTTGCCTTTGCGTATTTAGGTTTCAGCCTCCTTTGTCTTCACCTTGGCCTTTGACACTTGAGTCATCTTCTTGACTCTTTTTGAGCATTTACTCTAGTACCCTTTTCCCCTACACTCAAAGTAAATTATGTGATCTTTATTTTTACAAATTGCATTTGAGTTACCTATTGAGGAATCTTGAATTTATTCTTCATTTTGTTCGGAAACTGAAGGTTTCTCCTCTTGCTCCGGCATTGAAGACCTATGCTCCCCCTCAATCCTAGAGGTGGAGACTTCTACGATTTCTTCTACTGACTCGGATATTGAGCATCTTTCAACCTTTGAATCTTTACACTCTTGAACCGATGAGCATTCTTCTTTGACTTTCTCCTTATCTTGTGTCGATGAAGGTTTTTCATGAAATTTTGACAATTTGCTCCATGGCTCCTTGGCATTCTTATAATCACCTAATTGATACAAGATATCATCAGAGATTAAATTATTTAGAAATTTTATTACCTTGATATTTGCCTCGAATTTTTGGAGTTGTTCCTTGGTCTATTTCTTCATCTTGAGGAATCCTCCCTTCTTTCCCCTTGGAAAATCAAATCTTCACTTCAAGATGATCCAATCTTCAATCTCCATTTGAAGGAACGTCTTGATCCTTGCCGCCCATAGATCAAATCTCTCTAGTCCATAGAATCCATATGATAGTGGAGTGTTGATGTCATATCCAAGTCCATCATTATGCAACTCTATCTTCTTTTATTCCTCTAATACTTGTTCTCGTGTCGATTAGACCTTGAAGAGCGACCTCACTCTGATACCACTTGTTAGGACCAATTGGATGTGCTAGAGGGGATGAATAATGATTTCTCGATTTTGTTGTTTCAATTGCATTCGTATTCGTCTCTACAAAATGTTAGCACAGCAGAATACAAATATACAAGTATAAACAAAAACAAAAGACGACACAATCACAACACATGATTTTTACGTGATTCGGAATCTACGATTCTTACTCCACAGTCAGGCTTTAGTGTCTACTCTACTAAATCTTGTCTCTTTCATGGCAACACACCGAAGGTGGAGAAAACCTCTTACAATGGAGTTTATACAAGAAAACAACCAAAAAAGAAATACAACAAAGGCAAATGAAAGAACAAGTAAAAGTACACTTTTACACGAATGTTTTTGAATGCTTGATCTTTTGATTGCTTTGAACAGCTTTGAAGACATGTAATTGTAGCAGCACTTTCCTTCAAATCCCCCAAGAATCAGTCGTGAAATCCTCCATCTCGAGCTCATTATATAACCTGTGTATGGCTAGATTTTCGCCTAGAAGTCGACTACTAAAAGACCCCAGTTGACTGCTTACCTATCCATTGTCTCACAATGGATTAATCCACATTGGCATTCTAGCCAATAGATACTTGAGCAGTCGACTATCATTACCATTAGTCAACTGCTAAGCCTCTAGTCAACTACCCAATCAACTAGAGACTGTTTTGAGTCAACTAAGCTTACCGAGTGTAGTGTACTTATAAGATACGGAAAAAAAAACCTTGTTAGTTGAGAAATTGTCTTATATAATTTCTCGGGAATTCACAGAAATTTTTCCCGATTCAAAAGGAGTCTATACGAGGAAGATTTAAGTTTGAATGGGTGGTTAGGTCGGCTTGAGTTAGCTCGGACTAAACCTAGGTTAGACTTGAGTTGACTGAACCCATTTCACCGGCCTTAAAGGACCTGAACCCAATCGGCGCATTTCCTCAGATCTCTCCATGATTTCTTTCCCCGATTTCTTCTTCCCATTCCCGATCGCCGCCCTCTCCGCCGCAAGCGACAGCCTCGCTGCCACCACCTGGTTGCCGGAGGTTGCCTTGAGCGAAAGATCGTCGATTGTTGACCATTGTGAGCTAGATCTGTCACCGTCGTCGTCGCGAGCTCAGCTGCTTCCGACCATCATCTCGCCCAATTTCTTCTTCATCGCCTCTGCCGAAGCTCACCATCGCCGATCATGCTAGAGTTCTTACCCTCTCTGCTTCGTCACTGCGACTCATCTCCTCAGACGATTTGCCACCGTCGACACCCAAGTCAGTCGATTTCGCTGTCGATCGTCGCCTGAGCTAGTGATCGAAGCCAAATTGCATTGGAACACAGGGGATGAAGAATGGGGCTACCAGTGGAGATCTAAGATCGGTAAGCTTGGTTTACTTTTCTGTATTGGCTATAGATTGTTGTGAATTCGTGGGGTGTCAATGCATTTGGGATACAGTGAGTTTTCTATTAAGGGATCCGTGTTTGGCGGTTGAGATTAGAGTGTATCCGATTGATGTAGATGTTATTGGTGATACTTTGTTTGTGCCGGTTGTGGAAGCAAGGCTCAGATGGGTAAGTTTGATTTCCTTTTAGCCTGTGATGTCTATAATTGCTACGGATTGGGTGTTTGTCGATTGATGAGTTGGCTAAATTTTTCTGTCATCGTGAGCTTGCAACTGGGGATCAGTGATCTGGCTCTATTCGGTGGTTGGCGGTTGTGATTTGGAGTGTAATCAATGTTTGTTGTTGTTGTTGATTTTAGAGTGGCCATTGATGATGCCATGTTGTTTAGGGTTGTCGTGATTGATTCAACGATCAGTAAAGCTGTAATTAGTTGTGGTGTATTAGATTGGGATAGTCTAACTCGTAGACGAGGAAAGGATGCGAATATAGAAATGATGTAGTCTCTAGTTCGTATATTGGTTGGATACTTGTACTTAATCATAGTTTGCTATTATGTGCAGGTTTGGGATTCGAGGCAGGTCCCCGGGCTTAAGGATCATTATTATGGGATTCATATCAGGTGGGTAATATCTACCCTGGTCAGGTAGTTTTGATTTGAATCTGGTGCATGAATTTGGATTTAAACTGAATTCTTTTAACTTGACTCCACTCTTATTTTATCATGTGCTTGTACTTAACCTTGACCTTTGAGATATTGTTGTTAGTTCATCATTCATTTATCACGGATATAAGTTACAAACCCTATTGTGTGTTAGCTGATAGATGTTCAGTTAAGTACATGTGGTTAGGGTTATCTTTGTGACCTCAGATTGGGTTACTGTGTTATATCACTAGGGTTAGGTGATGGATCAGATTATGGAGTCGATTATTGTATCGTACACATATTAGTTGTGCATCTATGGTAGATCTAGTCATCTGTGCATAGATAAGGGTGTGGTTGTCAGTATGTGGCTATGGATTGGAGGTCCTAGCATGATTGTATATCCATTATGGATCGTGTATATGTGTATGGTTATATGGATAGTCGACAGTATCTCGTTATAGATTGGAGGTCTTAGCGTGGTTGACTGTCAGTTGTGTATGACTCTTTGTTTGGTAGAGAGAGTGTCTTGTGGACTAGTAGTCCTTGCATAGTTGACTTTTGGTTGACCAGGACTCCCCGTGGGATAGGGAGTGTTGCGAGGATACGTATGTGGAGCTATGCATCATTATATTGCATGCATGCTGTCGACTGGGGTCTCTCTTATGGTTGAGACGGGTCGTCAGTCATCCTGCCTCCCCGGCCACTCGGGGTAGTGGTAGCAGGTTTGAGGGCAGAGCATTGGATGTACCGCGCTCGGCCACTATAGACGGTGGTAGCTGGAGATGCACACCTGGCCACTGTGCAGAGTGGTGTTAGCACTCGCCCACTATAGATGTGGTTGTGTGACGTGCAATTGTCTTGTGTGCGGAGCTCGTCTACTCATGGGTAGTGACGGAGCGGCCAGCAGCAGGGACCCCCATGGAGTAGTTAGCTTTTTACGCTTATATGCTACTCATTCATACTACCCAACTCGACCACTCGAGAGTAGTGGTAGCTGGAGTCGGGCTAGTCATCATGTCGTGCCACTCGGGCTATACTGGGGTCGTGGTTAGACGGGTCCACAGACATGGTCATGCATGTGCATTGCTGATATATATATATACATGTATTTGATATATGTTTTACATATGCCTGTGAGATGCTGCATTTGAATGAGCTATGTTTGTCGTATATGCTTGTTCATTATGATACATGTCATTTGCATATTATATATATTGTTGTGTGTTGAGCATGATATACGTGTTGGTCCAGACTATTATATGCATTTGATTAGCATCATGTCATAGTGTAGTATGGATCGGGTTGTTATTACATGTGATTATATATTGTTCATGTGTCTGAGTGTTGGTCAGATATGGGATTGACATTGTACATTATATGGGTTATGTTATTGTATACCTGTTCAGGATAATATAGCTTATGGTGTTGCAGACCGTCAGGTACGTTGGTACATTACTTTATGTTCAGTTGATCAGTTTAGTATATGCATTAAGTATGACTATACTGTGGTTACTTGTTATTAGATTTGAATAGGACTGTATGTCTACTGGACATATTCTGTATACCTGTAGATTTTCACATGTATACTTGTAGATCTCTATATCTTATATGTTGTTCATGCACTTTCTATATATTACCCCTGAGTTTATACTCACCACCCCGAACCCTAGGTTTCTTGTCGCCCAGGTAATAGGTAGAAGATTTCCTTGGACGTTCGGAGCTCCGCCAGCTGATCCCATCTCACACTGAACGGATGGAGGTTTATTATGATTTGTGGTATTTTGTTGGATTGTCATTTTGGGATTTTATCCTGTATCATTTTCGTATTTGTGGTTACGGATGTGTTGTATATATTTGACTTCTGATGTGGTTTCTATTATGGTTCTTATTGTGTCAAGCCACTCCGGAGTGTATAGTTGAGTCGTTGTGTATTTATTATTTGTCAGTATCTTCCGCTGTGTTTGTATGGATTATGTCTATATATTTGTTATGTGATTGTGGCCGAAAGGCTTTATGTATATCAGGGAATTGTATCATGTACAGGGGAGATGTTGTCTGATTATTTTCTGCTCGGTATACTCTCGGGGCGTGACAGTACTAATCCAGTCAACTGGTAAACTTCAAACATAAGATTTAACCCAAGTATGATCCCCTCATACTTGATACTCACCCTTAGTCTAAACCTAAGTTTTCTAGCCACCTCTATCAGCCTCACTCCTTCATGATCCATTCGAGTCCTCCACGTCCTCCACGACTTGTTCACCCTTCGCACTAGTCTTCAGGTGCTTCCATCGACTATGTCATGCCATCAAGTCTCCTTTTCCAAGAGGTCGCGTCTTCAGGACTTCTTCATTGCCAAGCATCAATGCTTGGACTTTCACCGCCAAGACTACACACTTAGACTTACATGGCCAAGACTATACCCTTAGACTTTCCTTTGTCAAATATTCATACTTGGACTTTCCCTTGCTAAAAATCCATTCTTGGACTTTCCTTGCCAAGTCTCCAAACTTGGACTTTCTCAATTGCCAAGTATTCATACTTGGACTTCTCCATTGTCAAATATTCATACTTAGACTTTCCTTGCTAAGTCTTCAAACTTGGACTTTCTCCATTATCAAGTTTACATATTTGGACTTTTTGGTCAACCTTGATCCAAGGTCGATTGCTCAAACAATCACCTCATAACATCTCCCTCATATGATTTTGGATATCCCAAATATTCACTAGTTATATGGTCAATATGTAGTCAAACCCATTGTCACACACATTATCAAAAATCAAAACTCTACTTGAGTCTAGTTTATCGTGACCTAGGCCAATTGCACCAATACTTAGTTCATTGGAAAGGCTTTAAACAATTGATAACACGTGAATCACTAAAGATGAACCTTGAAACCTCTCCCCTAAGCTTCTAAAGAAAATGTAATAATAACTACTTGATTTATTTGGAAAGGTGGCGCCATCTCATATCTACTTGGATGTTAATCTTGTTGGTGCAATCAACCCAAGTTACGATTGACCAGACTCGAGTGGGACTCAAGTAGTATTTTGATGTTTCACAATGGTTTGATCATTGTTTGACAATGAGTTGATCATATGGTTGACATAGGTTTAACCATATGAGGAGATAACTTTATGGGAGATTATTGAAGCAATCGAGCTTAGGTCAAAGTTGACCTAGCTCGAGTAGGACTCAAGAGAAGTCAAAGTTTGGATACTTGGCATGGAAAATCCAAGTCTTAGATACTTGGCCTGAAAAGTCTAAGCATGGATCTTAGAAATAATAAAGTCCAAGTCATGAGTACTTGACAATTGGAAAGTCCAAGCATAGATCTTGACAATAGAAAGTCCAAGCCATTGGTACTTAGCAAGGAAAGTCCAAAGGTATAGTCTTGGCAACATAAGTCCAAGTGTGTAGTTTTGTCGGCGTAAAGTCCAAATGAACTTTGGCGCCTGATAACAATATTTGTGTCATGGTACCGTTTCAAATTAATTACCGAACCATCTCTACACTAATATAGCATAGTAAATAGCCCGGATCGTTTCCCAATGAGTGTAATCGGTAGAATAGTAGTTTTAGGATTTCTAATTATTGCTTTGGGTTTTCTATTGAAGTTGGGGGTTTGAATTTAAAAGACTAATCCTACTAAACGAAAAGACAATGTAGGAATTAAAGCAATAAAAACTGGAAAAGGAAAGAAATAATCTAATCAACCCAAGATAGGCCCGGAGAATGAACAAGGTCCTCCGGCTAAGTCCAACGAAGCTCGATCGAGACTCTGCAAACGATAGTAGATGTGGGATGGTGTAAACTCCTAAATCCAGTAGTTTGATGGATGCTCCGAACTCTCGCGGATCCGGTTGAGCTCGAAAAAGTATCGTCAGGGCGGAACTCCTCCTCGAATCCAAAGGAAAAGGTGGATGAGCTGTGAGATGGAGGATGTCGCCGAAATCTCTCGATGAAGCGGTTCCTCCTCAAATCTGAAGGAGAAAAGGGGATGGAAGCAAAGTGGAGGCGGTTGCTAGGGCTTAAGGGAGGAAAAGATTAAACTATCAACCAAATGAAATAAGCAATGCATCAACGAAATCTACTGTATGAACATGATTAAAAGAGAGTAATTAAAGTAAAGCATGAAACTAAATCTAATCTAATGAACTACAACCTAATTACTCTAAGAAGCATTTAACCAAACACTATATGTGCATGAAACAAATTAACCTAAATTCGTGCAATTCAAAACATGGAAGTAAATTTGATTACAAGCATTCATCAAATTAACGAAACAATCAAAACACAACTGGCTAGAAATGAAATTGTTGTCCGAAAATGTGCTGGAATTGGTTGCTGATCGGAGCTGGAAATAGGAGCTGCTGGAGTTGGCACTGCCGGAGCTGCTGGAGTTGGCAGGTGATGATGGAGGAATCCCACTCGTGATCGTGACGACGATGAAATGGACGGAGATGGCTACAACGGCTGTGATCGGGCGGAGCTGTGAGATGCTGGATGGATGGAGGAGGAGATGGGTGGACCACCGTTGGCCTTAGCGGAGGAAGTGGACGGCCGACGGTGTCGCGCGAAAGAAGATGCTCGACGCCGGCGTCGCGCGATGGAGCGGATGAGGACTGTGTTGCGCGATCCGGGCAGAATGAGGAAATGATGAGTTTTTAAAGGTGATTTTCTGCAGTCGTCCGATCAAAGCCTCGTCTGATCTCAGTCGTCCATTAAAGCTAGGATTTAATTGCCTTGATTAATCATTGAATTAGACACTGCGTCCAACAGCTGTGATCAATCCAACTCTGAATGGATGGATATGATCAATTTGAAAGGTCGATCGCGATCAACTTGATCTGGATGGAAGGTTGAGACGTGTGGATCTGAGTGTATGGATTGGATCTCTCCAAATTTAAATAGATGGCTCAGATTAATCAGATCTCATCGGACGATCAAGATTAAACAGATCTGATCCCTTTGATTAAACTGCTTCTTATCTGGATGAAGGGCTCAGATTCTTCCAACTTAAAATGTCCATTATGACCCTTAAATGAAGTCATATTTGATCCAACTTGAGTCTAGTCCAATGGCTCATCTCGATCTCCTACAAACAAAGATAAAATTTGCATATAAGTCCAGAATTAAGGAGAATTTACAATAAGGTCTAAAAATAAATCAAACTCATAAAACATGATAATAATCAATAAATAATCACTCGAGAGGATAAAAACATTGATATTAAGGACCAAAATAACACGACAAAATGACAGTTATCAGTGCCTTGGCAGTGAAAGTCTAAGTATGGATACTTGGCAATTGGGAAGTCCAAGGGTATGATATTGACGGCATAAAGTCTAAACATGTAGTCTTGCCGGCATAAGTCTAATGTTTGGCAGTGTAAAGTTCAAGCTTGGAGTCTTGGCAACATAAGTCCAATGTTTGACAGCGTAAAGTCCAAGCTTGGAGTCTTGACAGTATAAGTCCAAATGTCCCTTGGCAAGGAATATGGTTAGCATGACATAGCCGATAGAGACACTTGAAGGCTAGCGCAAGGATGAAGAGTCACAAACTCGACGGATCCGAGAGGCTTGAGGCTGATGAAAGTGGGTTGAAGACTTAGGTCTAGACTAAGGGTATTTATCAAGTATAAGGGGATCATACTTGAGGTTAAATCTCATTGTTGAGGTTTATCAGTTGATTGGGATATTGGATAGTTGATTGGCCGAGTGTTTGACACTCGGGAACCGAGTTGACTTAGAGCAGTCAATTGGGATTATGATCAGTCGACTGGTCATGTAGTCGACTGAGGCTTGACTGCTCGAGCTATGCTTTGATAGTCAACTGCTAATTGTGGGCAGTCGAATGGTGTTTGCGGGAATAAACACAGAATGTCCCATAGTCGACTGCTAAGGTATATGTTGGTTGAAATGTCAACGTGGATTAAGTCCATTATTATACAACGACACTGTAAGCAGTTAACTAGTGTCTTTTGATAGTCGACTGCTAGGCAAAAATTCAGGTCACATGGAGGCATAAAAGGAGCTCTACAGGGAGAATTTTGACAGTATTTTTAGGGCGACTTTGGGGAGGAATTATTGTTGCATTCTAGATTTTCAAGAGCCTTTCAAAATAACTATCAAGCAAGCAAAGCATTCAAGTTCTTGTAAAGTGTTCTTTACATTGTTATTGTATTTCATTTGTATTTACTTGTATCTTCATTCTTATTGTTATAAGATCGTTGTAAGAGGTTTCTCCACCTCCAGTGTGTCACCATGAAGGAGTTTATTAGTAGTGGTGTGCATCACTATAGCTCGCCATGAAGTAGAAACCCTAGGTTCTGAACCACATTATTGTTGAGAGTATAGGTGTAAAATACCACAGAAAAAAAAAATAATAGCCCTTGCTAATTGAAAATACACTATGGAATTTTTCGGGAATTTTTAGAAATTTTTCTGGATTTAATGGAAATTTCTAAGACACTTTACGGAGGAAGATTTAATAAGCAATATGGTCTGGAATCCGACCCGCTTTATTAGACCTGACCCGTTTAATTGGATCGTGTTTAATTGGATCCGACCGCATCAATTTAATAACGCCAGCCGTCTCGCCATCGCCTTAATTCGCGAGGCATTTTATTCCTTCCCCGTCGCGATTCCATTTCATCGTGCCTCGCCGAATGCCCCTCCGACAACACGAGATCTCCAATCTCCTTCCTCGCAAAGTTTACCTTGCGGCAGGGAGCGACCAGAGCTTGATGGCATCTCCTTCCTTCGTGCCTGCGCTCGCTGTCGTCGCGCTGCTTGTCGCACCACTCATCGACCGCGAGAGAGAGTTGTCGCCGGTGCCGATCTTCGCCTGATCTCCGCCCCGTGCTCGCTGCCGCCGCCCTAGGGCCGCCTTTTTGTTTTGCCGCCGCTCACGTTGAACGCCATCAAGCTGTAGCCCCTGTCGCCACCGCCACACGATCGGATTTGCTCTTCCCACTCGCCGCAGGATCGGCGGCAGTTCGATCGGGAGCTGTCTTTCCCCAATCGTCGCCGGAGCAGGTGATCTTGAGCCTGGATTTTCTTTGAGGAACAGGGGATAGGAGGAGATGTGCGTCGGTGGAGTTGCTAGGGTGGGGAGGTTGCGTTGGCAGCTATTCGATTGGAGGCCTTCGCGATTTCTACTGGAGCAAGGTAAGGAACTGTGTTTTCTGTGTCCTCCTTCGATTTCGGAAGAAATCCACCTGTGAATGCATTTCCCTTTTGTGATTTAGGGCAGCAGGGTTTTAGCCTTCCGACGATTTGTTGTCGGTGGTGATTTGTTGCCTGTTCTGGGATCTAGGCTCGGTGATGCTTGGTAATCGATTTGGGGCCGGTAAGATCGATCTAGCCTTTGCTTTCTGTTGTCAATTTCTGTGTGTAATCCTGTGTTGTACCAACGTAATTCGATTTGGACGTTGGGTGTTTTGTTTGAGAGGGATTATTCGGTTATGGATGAAAGTGAGCTGTGGATGAGTGAAGAAAGATTAGGGGAAGACGGCTGCAGCTGTGTCTTCATTTCCCTTTGATCGCGAGCTATTATTCGGTGATCTGTGCAACGACAAGTTTCTAATATGGATTGGCAGCTACTACCGGGATCTCCATGGTTCTGTGAGCTAAGGATTGAAGTTGGGGTAAGTTCTGGATTGATCTATAGATGCTGTCAGATTTCTATTCTTCAACGTAAATTGTTGATAGCTAATTGGATATTGTTTTGTTGTGGATGAGTTGTGTGCTCGAGAGAGAGCTCAACTATGTGTGAATCGATATTGGTGCTTTGGACAGAAGCTGGATTTGAATTGGAACAATGACATAGGTGAATAAGGTAAGTGTTGTGGATTGAGATATGGATTTGATTAGTTTGATTTACAACTAATTAGCTGTCAATGGCAGGACTTTGATTTGTGATGGATTTTGTTGATGAAGATAAAGTGAGTAAGGATTCAACTTATCTATCTAATTGATATAGATTACTACTTCAAGGTGGATCAAGACGTTGTAGAAGGTAAGTGTAGATTTAGATTGAATTACAGTTATGGGGTGATAATTATAACTGATGTTGTAGTTGAATCGATGGTTAGTAGTTAGTGAATAGAGTTGTTCTATTGGTAAGATTTGGGATTAGGATTGGGTTAGATTCCTTTTTCTACCAATCGTTTATGTTAGTGCTTGAATTTAATTGTGAATGATGATATTTGTAGGACGTGGATACGAGACAGATCCACGGACGTGAAGATATTATTTCACAGAGCTATTTAGCAGGTGGGTAATTTCCTACCTGGTCCGGTAGATGTAATTGCATTCAGATTTAGTTATAAATATGAGCATGTTCGGTGTTCATATTATCTTGACCCTGCTCTTATTATCTTATGCTTGAACTTATCATTGGCTATTAACTCCATTGCTGCTATCATGTTTATTTTACCATAATTAGGAGTTATACATATAGGTGATGTAAGTAACTTAGAATTTGTTTAAGTTAAGTGAAAATAGTAAAGTCCGGATGACAACCTGATTGTACATTGGACAAAAAAGTTATCCGTATTTAGATGATGTCTTGAACCTAGGGTTAGTTCTAGTACCCTTAGGTTGCATATTACCACCGACCATGTATTGTGTAAATGGTCAGAGGAATGATACTTAGGGTATCGCTACGGACCGGTGGTCCTAGCTTGTTATAATCAGATGAGTACGACTCTCTACATGATAGAGAGTGTGTCGATCAGTTGAGTACGACTCTCTACAGGATAGAAGTGCATCGATTAGATTGGTATGACTCTCTACAGGATAGAGAGTATTATGATCAGTTGAGTACGACTCTCTGCAGGATAGAGAGTGCGTTGATCTGGTTTGTATGATTTTCTATAGAATAGAGAGCCTATGGTGGATGTATGTATGTGAGACATTGCATTCATGCATTTGCATGCACGTTGGCGACGAGGTCTCCCTTGTGGTTGAGAGTGTCGCCAGTCATCCTGACTCCACGGTTACTCATAGGAGGAGTAAACAGTGTGAGGGCAGAGCATTGTGGTGCCGCACTCTACCACTATAGACGGTGGTAGTTGGATTTGCGTGTCGTAGTCCTGCGTGTGTGGCACTCGACCACTCATGGGTAGTGACTGTCGGAGTGGCCAACAGCAGGGACCCCCATCATGTAGCTTGCTCTTTACGCTTATATGCTACTCGATCATACTGCCCACTCGACCACTCGAGAGTAGTGGTTGGTGTTGAGTTGGGACAGTTGTCATGCTCGAGCCACCGAGGTCACACTGGGGTCGTGGTAGTTTTAGGGTGAGCCGACATGACCATGCATGCTGCATTGCCGACTTATGGCATTTTTGCATATTGCCATATATATACATATATGCATGTATATATATATATATGGATGATTGTGATTAGTATACATATATAGATGTAGTCTATATATATATATGTTTATTGTGATGTTGCATTTGGTTGTACATCATATTCATGCATGTTTCTTGCATATGTTATACAGTTGTGTCGGATACTGGTATGTGTTGGACAGACCATAGATACCTTGACCTGTAGCATGAGTAGATTATGAGTTGGTATTACTCTTCCTATTATATATATGTTGGATATATGTTTAGGTTGGATCAGAGTAGCGTAGCAGACTTCAGGTATGTCTGCATTTTTCGTTGTTCATTTGGTTAGACGGTATATGCTTGTAGTTATATACTATGCTGATATACCTGTTGTACATCTAGATTATGTCGTTGAAATACATGTGATATTACATATATATATGTTTTCTATTACCTACTGAGTTTTACTCACCACCCCAACGGACCCTGGGTTTTTCTGTCGCCCAGGTAACAGGTAGAAGACTTCGTGACGGCTTGGAGCACCGCCGGCTGACATCGTCTCATCTCACTTCCGAGGCTTTCGTGTTTGTGTTGGATTTTCCGTATGTCTTGTTATGTATTCGGAGTTTTTCGTGATGTTATGTATCATGTGATGTGTTAGTCATATCGGTATGCATGTGTGGGATTGTATTGTTGTTGTATTATGTTTCCGCTGTGTTTTGTGTAGTTGTTGTTTATATATATATATATATATATATATATATATATATATATATATATATTGTTGTCATTGTGGGCCTACGGGCCTTGTATTAACCCAAAATGTTGTCACGTACAGGGGAGGTGTCGTCCGTTTGATTTTCGGCTCGGCATGCTCTCGGGGCGTGACAATAGGGAATACAATCAAAGTTCTACATTTGTAGGATATGAAAAAAATCATGTGCTTATAAGATAAAAAAATATCTTTATTAGTATGAGACTTTTTTTGGTAAAGTCTAAAAATAAAATCACGAGGGCTTAGGCCCAAAGTGGACAATATCATGTCATTGTGGAGATATGTGAATCTTATAGACATTAACAATTGGTATCATAGCCACAGTCCATGTCAAGCCATGAACCTTGAACGAAGAAAGTGGAGCTCTCATGTCCAAATCAAGATAACTAGACACCATGCAGAAAGTCCAGTTGGGTCGAGAGAACCGAAGAATTGACAAGAAGTCCAGTTGGTCCAGAAGGGTTGGACAGGTGCTAGGAAGTCCAGTTGGGTCAGGAGGACCAGGCAATTGACAGAAAGTCCTAGTGGATTGAGGATCGAATATCAAGCAGAAAAAGTCCTTCGAGGACAGATAGGCTTGAGGGGGCTCAATGTGGTCCTTCGTTTGAGAGGGAACTGTTGGAAGTATGAGAAATCCAATCAAAATCTCACATTGGTAAGACATGAAAAAAGATCATGTTCTTATAAGATAAAAAAGATATCTCCATTGGTATGAGATCTTTTTGGGTAAAGCCCAAAAATAAAACCATGAGGGTTTAGGCTCAAATTGGACAATATCATGTCATTGTGGAGATATGTGAATCTTATAGGCAATAACAGTTATATCTTTGTGTTTGTATGCTTGTTGTGTATTTGTTTTTATTATTATATATTTTGTTGAATACGCTAACATCATTGTAGACGAGCACGCGAACGAACGACGAAATCGACGAACCACTATTCACCCCCCTAATGCATCGTCTGATCCTCAACAAGCCTCAACGTCCGGTTAACCTTGACTTGCTGAAACTTCACATTGTCAAACATTCTATCCTTATAGTCTTGTTTGGACTTTTCTTCTCATGCTAAGCATTCGTTTAATCTTAACTTACCGAGACTTCACTATTACCAAACATCTCATCCTCATTGATCTATTTAAACATCCTATCTCACACATAATATTTGATTCTTCCTAACCTATTAAAATTTCTATTTGCATGCCTAACATCAAGTCTTTTATGACCTATTAGGATTTCTATCATTTGTCAAATGTTCGATCATCCATAATCCTCTTAGACTTTCCTTCTCATCTCATGTCAAGTGTTTGTCCACCAAGATCCACTTGTGCTTCTTTTCTCTTATGCCAAATGTCTGATCCTCCATGACTCACTTAGCTTTCACTTATCATATTGTGCTAAGTATTCGATCCTCTATGACTCACTTGGTATTCACCTCTCATGTCAAGTTATCTACTCTTCCTTAACCCACTTGGACTTCTCGCTCAACTAACTAACATTGAAATCCTTATTTATCTTGGTCAACTTGATCTGAGATCGATTAGTATATCAATAATCTCTCTCCAATAATTTCTCTTCTATGTCAAGTTTGGTCATCCAATAATATCCCCTAAAAAGTATCGCTTAGTCATCACCACATATTGCCCAAACATCAAAATTCAACTCGAATTCAATTCAAACTTAGTCAATGAGATCTTGGGGTCAATTCACAACGGGTGTGAAATACCTCACTGGATTCTTGATCTCTCCCATGCAAAGGGACCACCGCGCCATGACGAAACCTCCCATGATTTATCACCCTTCATTAAACCGGGGGATGACCATGAGGAGCATTTAGTGTGAGCATTATCATGTTTTGACACATTGCATAACATTTAATTAAGCTCTCACGGGAAAGGTTGGATGGCTAGCGCGACGATAGACTTGTTACAATGAATAAAGGTCGATTTCTTAGGGTTGCAAAAATTTTTGGGAATTGATGCGACGAGGAAAATCTGTTCACTCCCTTCCAATGCAGTGAAACACAGAGGGAGATCTCAGAGGGTTCTCACAGGCCGCAATCAGTAAAGAATAAGAAGGTGAAGTAGATGAAACGCAAAAACTGATACCAGTAATCGAAACTCAGACACAAGATGTAACGTGGTTCGGAATGAGGATTCCTACTCCACGGAGGTGAGCTTTCTCACCGGAAGCAGTGCCTAAGCACTTTCACTATGAAGGTCCTCCTTTACGGAAAAGAAGTTTCCGAAGGTGGAGGAGAAAAACCTCTTACAGTGATATCACAAGATGAGAAAAAAAAATACAAGAGATATAACAACAACAGATCCCTGTCCTTCTTCTCCGGCGAGGTGGTTGTCGCTCTCCCTCTCCTCTCACGTCTTCTTTTCTCTTGCTGGGTTAGAATTCTTGCGGATCCCCCTCTCTCTCCCTTGCTTCCTCCCTTTTATCTCCCTTTTTTCCCCCATCGTAATGTCGTGGGCTGTCTCCATCGTACACGTGGCCACCACCTTCACCTGGAGAATAATTCTGTTACAGATATGAGGAACAAAGGCTCCTTGGAATATTGTGTGGGGGCCTCCCAAGTTGTGGCATAACGCCTATTCCTTTACTTTTCAGGTAACTAGGTTAGACTGTCTTCCTCAACCATCCGCTTTAGGTGAAGCTAGCTTAGGTCTATGGCCCACGGGTGACCTAGCCTTAGGGTTCCTCATCAACTCGAACCAATTCCTCTTTTTCCCGTGCCAAACTTCCTTCGGATCGATTAGGTTGAGTCGACCCTTTATCCATCCCATCTTCTTCCGGAATTATCTAGTTGAACCAATTCTTGTTCCGCCCTTAGCGAAGTGTCTTCCGTCTCTTCTTTGCCGTGCCAATTACTTCTGCTAACTCTCCCGTGCCAATTGCTTCGGATATTCGCGCCTGAACCATTCTTCCTTTTCTCCCTTTGTTGAGCTGAATATTTTGGAACGGATCATGGGTTACATACTAACCCTTCTATCTGTAGCTATATAGAAAAGGTACCAGTAGTATCATTAGTCAACCCCGAAAAATAGTCAAGCGAAGTTATAAGCTTGACTTTCCAAATGTATATAAAGTTTCTGCCCTATTCTTTATTTCTTAACTTAAATTTACTCCTTCCCTTATAGCTCCCCTATATATACTCGAGGCGGCCCGACGGGCCCATGGGCCCCGCTTTTCCTTCTCCTTTCACGCAGTCGAACCGTCACTAAAAACCCTATATAAACCCCCACCTTCTCCTTTTAGGTATCATTTAGTGTGTTTAACAATCCAGTCTGTTCTTCTTCTTCCGTGATTTTCACCGGCGGCGTTTCGGCGACCCAGTCCTTCCTTTCCCACACGATTCTTCCTTAACCCCCGAGTAAGTGCTCTGCTTTGTTCACACCCATGGCTCCTAGGACCATTCCTTCACCCTCCTGGTATGAACATACCATAACTCAGTTAGATTGCAACCATTATTTCTTTAATATTAAGAACAACTACATAGACCCTTCTATAAAATGTTGTTTCACGACTAAACTGCATTGGCCCCATAATCCTCCTCCCGGTTCGACATGCTTTTTCTCCGAACAGTTTCTTAATGGCCTATGTCTACCAGCGCCTTCCGGTTATCTAGATATTTTGCACTTTTACAAACTTCCTTTAAACCAATTCACCCCCAATTCCTTCCGCATTTTGTCGGGAGCTTCTATGGTGTTTCAACACCTAAACCTTCCCTTAACCCCTGAAATATTCCATTGCTTTTTCCAACTGAAATCTTCCAAGGCAAGTCTCTTCTATTTATCTAGCCATTCAGACTGCCAATTCTTGGTGAACCTGCCTACTTCCCACAAGGGCTGGGAAGAATTATACTTTTTTGTACAACTTCCAGAATCTCTACCCTATTCTGATACCTGGAAGGTAGACCTTCCCAAATTGCCTCCCTTTCGGGAAATGAGGATCAAATGTCCCTTCCCGGAAGTGTATAGAGTATTAGGAGAGTTACATTACTGCTCAAACCACCTAATAGAAACTCCCCTTTTGAGCCACTTTGGATTGTCTCCTCTACCTTTGACGACTTCGGTTGCTGTAGGTAGGGTGATACTTACCCTGCGATATGACTTCCTTTCTATGTTATTCATCTTTCTCATCAGTATACTTTGCAGATAATCTAATGCAGAAGGCTTTGGTGGAAGGAGAGGCGATTGAGGCTGCCAGAAAGAAGAAAACCTCGACTAAAAGAGGCAAATCAATGGCAGCTCTGTCATCCCCTCGGAAAAAGCTGCGGCTCACCAAGAAAGGAGCCTCAAGTTCATCGGCTCGTCTCCCCTCGTCTTCCGACCAGCCAGGGTCTCAGTCCCTAACCATTTATGAGCCGAGAAGAGGAGGCAATACCTCATCTGTCCTTTCTCCATCCCCTCAAGGAGGGGACTCTCCCTCCCATTTTCTTCATTCCTCCCCATCTGCACAAAATTCACCCCCACCTTCTCATACTGAGTCTCTCCAAGCTCCTATCCCTTCCGACTCAAGAGCTACTCCTACTACCCTTCGGCATATCAGACCCCCACTTTCCTCTGAAGGGGAGGATCCTTCCCTTACCATTCCTCCGAGGGTCACGCTGGGATTCTTGCTGAAGATTCGGCATCCCTCGGAGGTGAAAATTTTCAATCAGTCGGACGTACAAGGCCCCTGCGAGCAAATGGGCAAGCTGTTGGTGGAGGTATTTACTATTTCTTTCTAATCTTTAATATACGTTTTTATACATCGGCATATACTGACATTGATTTCCTTCTTCCAGGCCTCATCCCAACACCACAACATGGTAGTCCAGCTCGGCCTAATCCAAAGATGGAGACCCGCCACGCCATTGTCATAAGAACAAAAAGAGCTCGTTCGGCGGTTAAGCGAGCAAGAGGAGAAGGAGGCAGACCTAAGGGGCCAGTGTGAAGATGCAATGATACAACTGGCCTTGGTCCAAAGCGAGAAGGAGGAGGCGAAAAATGAAGAACTCAACAAAGCCTCTCTTACAATCCAGTGAACTACAACAGGTAGACGTCCTGACCCGTGACCTGAAGGAATATAAAGGATATCTTGGGGATGCCATGATCAAAGCGACTGATTCCTCGACTACAATTATACAACTTCAGCAAGAACGTCGCCGGCTTAAGCTGGAGCGTCAAGCCTGGGAAGCTACCAAGAAATCCTATACAGAGAAGTGTCAGGAGATTTCCTCTATGGTGGCGGCTCTTCCTCAAACCTTATCGCTGGTGGCTCGGCAACAGTCCACTCTTCACAAAGAGTACTTTGAAGCTCTTTCAACTCTAGGACAACAAGCTATACAGGCGTCCACCGAAAGAGATGCCTTGGCGGCTAAACTGGCGGAAAGTCAAGCTCAGATGGCCAAATGTCAAGACCAGCTGAAGGAGCAAGAAGCCGATCTTAAAGGACGCTATGTCAAGAAGGGAGTAGATTTATTCATACTAGGTTTTGAGGGGTCCTCGGCTCAAAATGTCGAACAAAGATACCCGCCTCCTGGCACGGACACTAGCTATTTGAATCACGTGGATGCGCTGGCTAAGTGTCCTCCAGAACTCTTTGAGTTGTAATTTCCACTATTCTCTTTTTTAGTAATTTTGTCAATAGCTTCTTGTTTGCTTCTGAACAATAAATTCGTCCATATAACTAATTATCATCATCTTGTTATGCTCCTTGAGGGGTCGGGAATTCTGAACCAATTTTAAACTGCTCTCTTTTTATACTGTTATCTCTTTTTCCGTATCGTATGGCGCAATCACCTTGTTGGTTCGGGGACTTATTTGGGGAGGTCTTGAATGACATTATTCATATCCGATCCGATTTTGGGTCGGGGATTCGCTTGAAGGGTCTTTGCCTGATATTCTTCATATCCGTCCCGATTTTGGTTCGGGGCACGCTTTAAATGATTCTTGCCTGTTGATCTTCCCTACCCCTCTTACTGCTTTGGAAACGATATCAGTCTCTTCGTCTTCTTCCCCTTCCCAAGAACTTCTGTTGCCGCTTTCCTTCCATTATAAATCCTCACCCTCCATGTCTTCATCCTTCTATCTCACTATCATGGCTTCAGCGGGGCACCCCATCGAAATCTCTTCAGAATCAGAATCTTTTGAACTACAAGACTGGGTTTTGGAAGACTCGGATACCCGCTCAACCGCTACTTCAGCCTTCCGCCCCCTTCCTTTTCTGCCTCCTACTCCAACTCCAACCCCTCCTACAGGGAGGTCCTTTCGTGCTCCCTTCCCCTCCTTCCGCAATAGGGTGTGGAATCCTCCCTTCATATGGGAGTATACGGTGGGAGACCCCCGTGCCGCTGCTGAACTTCCCCCACTTCCACCAGCACTGGCTTTCATCCCAATCCCTTCAGTGAAAGCTCATCCTTCTCCTTTTGATGAAGGTCCATCAGCCACTCCTCCGTCTCAAGGCGAGCGCTTCAAGGTCATCTTGGCGCCTTCTCCCCCCAAAGAGACCTCTTCCGCTTCGTCTGTTAGGAGTAATCAGAGAAGATCTTCATAGATCAAGTTAATGTAATCATTTCAAATATGTTAATAAAAATAAGGAAGGGAACTGATATTTGCTTTTGTCTTTTTTCTCATAGAAGTAAGGTTTCTGTCTCCAGAAGGACTATAATCTGGTCCGAACATACTTTCTTCTATCATCGCCAAGGGATTCAGACCCTCTTAATTATAGTTATAGTTCTGTCGACCTTCCACCTACTACCCCTACGCTTCCTCTTCTTTACTGGCATTTATTGTCCCTATTTCTTCTTCCAATAAATGCGCTCTTCTCCTTTATCGCTATAAAGACTCCCGACCCTCACCAGATAGCTTCCATCTTTTCCTTTTCCTTTCATTTGCCATGAAAAGAATATCTGAATAGGGTAGCAGTTCCTCTCCTGCTGAAGAACAGATAAACAATCACCGCTACATAGCTAGCCTGGAGGAGCAAGTGAAGGATTTACAACAACGGTTGAAGGAAGCTTCCGCCAGTAATCGCTCTCTGCGTCAACAACTGGTCGGGTCCCAAAAGGAGCTGGCCAAGCAAATCTTCCTGCAGCAGTCTTACCGTCGGCAATTACTGTGTCAACCTCGACCGCACAAAGGAGCTCCATCCGTTCCTCCCAACAAATAACTGTAATACCCTAGGTGTATAAGGGTTTCTTTTGTTATCTCCCCCTTGTAAATGACTCAGAATATATAATTCTCTCACATCAGTGAACTTTCCCAGTTTATCTTCTTTTTCCAGTATCTTTTGAGTTGTGCCACGCTTTACTTCTTTTGTATTCACATAGACTGACATATAAGTGAAGCATATTTCAGCTCTTCTGCCTTTTTACCCGACCGGGAATATAAAACCATTAAATGAGCCAACTCTGCTATCTTACAGGAATAAAACAATATAAAGTTAAATAAGGACTTCAACTTCTCCCACTTTACGGGAACAAAAATGATATATAACTGAGGAGACCTCAGTTCTTCCGTTCTGCCACCACACGGGGATTTCTTCCGCTCTGCGGGGATAAAAATTTATATACAATATATAACCGAGGAATCTTAGTTCTTCCGTTCCACCACCACAATGGGATATCTTCCGCTTCACGGGGATAAAAATTGAGTATAACCGAATGAATTTCGGTTCTTCCGTTCCGCCACCACACGGGGATATCTTCCGCTTCGCGGGGATAAAAATATATATACAATATATAACCGAGGAATCTCGGTTCTTCCGTTCCACCACCACACGGGGATATCTTCCGCTTCGCGGGAATAAAAATTTATATACAATATATAACCGAGGAATCTCGGTTCTTCCGTTCCACCACCACACGGGGATATCTTCCGCTTCGCGGGGATAAAAATTGAGTATAACCGAATGAATTTCGGTTCTTCCGTTCCGCCACCACACGGGGATATCTTCCGCTTCGCGGGGATAAAAATTTATATACAATATATAACCGAGAAATCTCGGTTCTTTCGTTCCACCACCACACGGGGATATCTTCCGCTTCGCGGGGATAAAAATTAAGTATAACCGAATAAATTTCGATTCTTCCGTTCCGCCACCATACGGGGATATCTTCCGCTTTTGCGGGGATAAATATTGAGTATAACCGAATGAATTTCAGTTCTTCCATTCCGCCACCACACGGGGATATCTTCCGCTTCGCGGGGATAAAAATTTATATACAATATATAACCGAGAAATCTCGGTTCTTCCGTTCCACCACCACACGGGGATATCTTTCGCTTCGCGGGGATAAAAATTAAGTATAACCGAATAAATTTTGGTTCTTCCGTTCCGCCACCATACGGGGATATCTTCCGCTTTTGCAGGGATAAATATTGAGTATATATTACCCAAAGGCCATCATCATAAAGGAGGCGACGTCTTCATATCATTCCTCTTTTAGGATTTCCTTCCGAAGGGGAACGCCTATATCCACCCCTTCTCATGCAAATGAGGGCTTTAGTACATAATGGGTCATTTAGAAAAATAAACCCCTCTTTCCCCTCTCACTTAGGGCCTCCTTCACCACAGACGAGGAGCCCAATAATGGTTATAAGCTCATTCTTCCCTCCTTCTATAGGGGATCCTTTGTCTTTGTCTCTTTTGTTATCTTCATCTTTTCGCCTTCTCGTTTCCTCTTCTTTGCCTGTTCGTTCCTCCGCCGCCACATTCCGTTGCCACAATCCCTTTTTTCAGCCCTTTTCCCTTATCCTCAGACCCTCAAAATGCATTCTACCTTCTTCCAGGAGATAGCGGGCCGTTATCCTCATTGCAAGAAGGATGTCAGTCAGCCGTCAACTCCGTCTTCCTCTTCACCTTCCCCGATCACCACCACGCCTGCTTCATCTCGTCTTTCTCCCTCTCCTCCTCCTGCAACCCTTGTTATCTCCGCCCCGGAGGAAACCGGGGTAATTAGTCCTTCCTCACTTCCTTCGACATTTATAAACCCTAGCTCTCCTACTTTTTCTCCTTCTGCCACCAAGGTTCGGAAGTCGCCTTCTCCTTCCCTGCAACCTGAGGATGAACCTGGGGAGGATGTACTTCAATGTCAGCTGATGACAGAGGCTGGCTCACCCCTGCCTTCTCTTTCCCCTGAATACCATTCCTCCTCCGAACTCATGGCGGTTGATATCCCCTTACTGCAAACTTCCCCCTCCACTCATTGCCTGAAGAGCCCTTCTCCTCCCGCAGATATCACCCCCACTCTCCCCATTATAAGCGAACTTCCCACCTCAGTATCATCCGTCCCATCTTCTTCCCTTTCTCCCAGGAGTCTTCGGATCCTGAACTTAGAGGAAGTGGTTCCTCGCATGGAAGGCCTGCGCCATGCTCTGGATTTGGTATGTTTTTCCAATTAGCTTCCTTAGCTTTATCTTACTAACCAATTTCTTTTCTACGTCCGGCATGCAGGCCCTGACCAACCATCAAGAGTTGGATCACTCTCTTTATCAATATCGAGCTCAAGCTTTGGAATGGGAGCGGCAACAACGGAAAGATTTGGCAAATGCTCAGAATCAAGAACGGCTCCTGTTGCAACAACTGCACCTGTGCCAGGAGCAATTAGCCGAAGCTCGCCAACAAATTCGAAAGGATGCTGATACTATTGCAGCATTACGGGAACAACAGCGATCAGGTGTGGAGCCACCCGTCCCCCAGCGGGAAGTCCAACCGGCTCCTCTTGATGAGGGGTCTTCCTCTGCTCGAGAATTAATACGTCTTTAAGGGCAGGTAGCAGAGCTCCTCCAAGGGAAGCAACAGGACTCTGACACCATCGCTCGTCTTCAGGTTCAACACCGGCAAGCACAGGATAAAATAGGAGACCTCCGCACTCGCTTATGCAAGGAGGTACAAGAAAACTCATCCCTCATAAATTCCAGGGCGCATGCTCACGCCCGTCTACGCAGGCAAGAGACTTCCCTCCAGAGGCTGAACACTGAACTCGCCCGAACCAGATCTTATTCTGAAGCAGTGGAGGGAATTTCAACTTCAATGCGTCAAAATATGATGGAGATGACGCACCTTGTGCAGTAGGACCAAAATTCCCGAGCCGACGATGTTTCCATCCTAGCCGATGCTATTATGGAGGTGTCGCGACGCTATGTCGACGTACGCCGAGAGCTTTAAGAACAACAAGAAAAATGTCATAGGCTTCATCGGGAGCGGAGCCCTGACCGTCCGAACCGCCAGGAGCGACTCATCATTTTACTGCGCGTCACTTATCAGGACGGATTTAATGAAGCAGTTCGGCAATATGTTGACCAAGGATTACCTCCTCCAACTTATCCTTCCTTCTCTTTAAATTGGGAGGCTGTCTTTCGACGTTATCCTCCCGACCGATTTAAGCTGTAATTCGATATTTTATTTTGAAACGGGAGCTTCCTTTCCCTTTTTCTTTCTCTTTTTCAAGATTTATTAACAGTACCGTATTGTACTTGTAAATGACTCATTAATGAAATTTGGAGGGTACTTTGGGTCTAATTAATGCAATCAAGTTAGGAAGTACACCCCTTCGGAATCTCATAATTCCTCTTCTTCTATTCCCTACTTCTCATACAGTGTGAAAAAGTTTTAAATGAATGGCATTCCAAGGTCGTGGAAGTTCTTTGCCTTGGTCATCTTTCAGATAATATGCTGACCCCGCTACGCAGTGCGTTACTTCATAGGGTCCTTCTCAGTTTGGAGCTAGCTTCCCAGGGTCTCCAGCGGGATTAACTTTACGCAAAACCCAATCCCCTTCTTGAAATCTTCGAGGCATCACTTTCTTATTAAAAGCTCGCTGCACTCTTTGCTTGTAAAACTCTGCTCGCCTCCGTGCCATCTCCCGCCTTTCCTCCACCAAGTCCAATTCAATGCTTTGGATAAGTTGGTTCTGATTTGATTTGTACGCCTTTATACGAGCGCTACTTAAGAGAACTTTGACCGGAATAACAACTTCCGTCCCGTACACTAAACTGAAGGGAGTTTCCCCTGTTGCGGTCTTTGGTGTAGTTCGGTAAGCCCACAGGACTCCTGGTAATTCTTCTACCCAGTTTCCCCTCTGAGCCCCCAATTTGGTCTTTAATCCTTGAACGAGGATTCTGTTAGTCACTTCCACTTGCCCGTTAGCTTGAGGGTGAGCTACTGAAGTGAAAGCCTGCTGAATGTTGAGACTTTGGCACCACTCTTTGATCTTCATTCCTTGGAACTGTCGTCCATTGTCACTGACTATTTTCCGAGGAATACCATATTGACAAACAATATTCTGTTGGAGATTTGAGGCCGCTAGAGGGGGTGAATAGCGTTGACCGTACGTAGATGGAATTCGTTCGCGATCGTCTCTACAAAACTCGTTATGCACAGCGGAATAAAAATAATAAAAGCAATAACGAAAAGATACAATCACGAACACAAGGATATAACGTGGTTCGGAACCGAACGGTTCCTACTCCACGGATCGAGCTCTAAAGAGCCCTAGCGACGCCAATGCAATCACTAATCAATAAACTCCTTCTCGACAATAAGTCGGAGGCGGAGAAACCTCGTACAAATGTTTACAACAATAAACGAAAGAAATACAAGCAAATACAAAGGAAATGTAAAGAACACTTTACAAACTAGGGTTTTGAGCGCTTGCTTGTTGGTTGCTTGGATGAGCTTGAAGGACCCTGAAATGCACCTGCAAATCGCCTTCAAATCGCCTCACCAAAGCTCCCAAAAATCTGATTGCTTGAGCATTCAACGAACAGCAGCTTTTATCCTTCATCGGGCTGGATTTCCGCCTAGCGATCCAATCGCCATAAGTCCCCCGATCAGATCGTACGTGAGACAACGGCTCAATCCACGTTGGACAAGTTCCAACGGGACTCTTGGCGATCGCGCCAACATTGGCGCGATCGCACGCCTGTAGTCGATCGCGCGTTCGGCTACGAGCCGCTTCGCGTCGACATGAACTAGCAGCGATCGCAACCCTTGGCGCGATCGTCAGAGACATGGGCCGATCGATCGCTCCAATGAGCGATCGACTACCAGCTAATTCGACTCTAAGTTGGCGGTCGAACTCAAATCGACTCACTCAAATGAACCGGTCATATTGTCGGGCCAACGCCAACCTCAAACATGAGGTTTTAACCCAAGTATGGTGCCCCATACTTACTAGACCACCCCCTTAGCCTGAACTAAGCCTTCAGCCACCTCCATCTGACCTCACGCCTCTCGGATCCCTCCAAGTCATCCATGACTTGTTCATCCATCGCGCTAGCCTCCGGTGCTTCCCTCGGCTATGTCATGCTAACGGTGTCTACACCGCCAAGGCACATTGGACTTACGCCGCCAAGACTCCGCTTGGACTTTACGCTGCCAATATCAAACCCCTTGGACTTCCCAAATGCCAAGACTCAAGCTTGGACTTTCCCTTGCCAACCCATGTTGGACTTTCCATGCCAAGCCCCATGCTTGGACTTTCCATTTGCCAAGACCCATGCTTGGACTTCTCATTTGCCAAGACTCATGCTTGGACTTCTCATGCCAAGTACTCAAGACTTGGACTTTCCCAAATGCCAAGTACCCATTTGGACCTTTCATGCCAAGTACTCAAGACTTGGACTTTACCAAATGTCAAGTGTTCCACTTGGACCTTTCATGCAAAGTACTCAAGACTTGGACTTTACCATGACAATTACATTGTCATATGTTTTTGTTGAAACATCAAAACATCACTCGAGTCAAACTCGAGTCCTGGTCAATCGTGACCTAGGCCGATTGCACCAACAATCTCCCCCTTTTTGATGTTTGACAAAAACCAAACAAATCATTTGAGTTAGACCACTAACTCAAATCCCTTACCAATTATCCCAAATTGGTAAACACTCTCCAAATGTTCTCCCCCAAACATTCTCCCCCTTTTTGACTAACATCAAAAAGGTTTTCTCTCCAAGGAGGTCAATGTCTCATGTCCCAATGAGATCTTACAATCTCCCCCTTGATCCAAAAATAAATACCTAGGATGCCTACCATCTTCCTAGTGATAATTCACATATCACTCAAGAGAGACAATCCTATACTCTCTCCCAATTTCCAAATTGGGTATCAAAAACCCATCAATTTTCCCAATTGATGATACTCTCCCAATAACTTCTCCTCTTCAAGGAGAAAAACACATCCATCATCCCAAGATGGATACCTCCCCCTAAAGGCTTGCTCCCCCTTGACCATTGCACTAACAATGTCCTTGGGAAGCCCCTAAGCCAATAGGAACTCTAAACCATCAAAATTAAGGTTCTAAGTTCAACATAGAACTTTTACTCACCCTAAATTTGATACTTTGACCTAATACAGCTCCTAATCCATATCCAATGAATTTTCACCCTTTATAATGCTTCCTAAAGCATATCCTAGGGTCAGGAGTGATTAGGAACCTTTTCCATAGCTGAACACGGGCTAAACAAACCTTGTTAACCCGAAATCAGACCTGACAGTCGACTCACGATGTCGATCGACTACCACCGCGAGCGATCAGCGATAAGCGAAAATCTCAATTTTCATCTATCAGAAATGAATTTTGGAAATTCATAAATAATTATTCGTAATTCGAAAAATCGTGAAAATTCATACGTATAATACTTATGACACACACAATGGGTGAAAAATATTTGAAAATTATTTTACCCATAAAATAGTGAGTTTGATACAAAACTCAAAACCATTGAAATTTTCAATATTTTGGCCTTATTTTGTATCAACTCTATCAATGGTGATTGCTATCAAAAGATAGACTTCACCAAGGTTTTCTAAATTGATTTTAAAATGATTTCAAAACCATGTCTTGGATCATATTCCTTGGGCTCTATGCACATGACTTGTACACAAGCTTTCTTAATGATCCACACTTGAAATTATATGAGTTTTAGTTCATCTAGATGCAAAAACTATGCACCTTGAACTTAACTCATATCCTAGCATCTCACATGTATCTAGGGTGTATAAATACACATACATGTCAATTGGATGTGAGATGTGGGTTTTGATTCATTTTATCTAAGGTTTCATGCATTTCCTAGGCAACCCTACTTGATTCCCTTATAAATGGGACTTCAAGTCATGTCATAGTCCTTAAATCAATTTCAATCGAAATTTTTCTTAAATGCATGAATGATTATGGCATTAGAAATGTTATAAATAAGCATATGCTCATAATCATGATGTCATGGCATAAGATGAAATCTAAAAACACATGACATTTGAAACCTTAATCCTAAACATGAACATGACATATAAAATCATAGAACTAGGCATGATGTCATGACATGGCATATGACAATCAAAGCATGGCATATAAAATGTATAGGTATAGTAATACCTAAATTTTAATATTAATTGTCATTTGATATAGTTAGATATATGTTGTCATATTATCATTAATCTCCCTAGTGTGCAAAAACCCAAAATGGCACACTAACACTCTAAACCCTAATTGTGCCAATTTGATCATTTTATCAAACTTCATAACTAATATTGGCACATCCTAAAATCTTTTAGAATTATAATTCAACCCTATTTCCAAGGTATCCATAACCTTGAAAATAACCTAAAATGCCACCTTTATCATGGTTGAGTTAACTACCCATCCACTCAAGGTTGGCACATCCTAAACCCACCTAGCATGAATCAATCACGCTCTTAGGAACCCAAAACCGATTTGAGCTCCTAGGGTCAATTAGGTATTCCTTAGGGATATCCTCCCTAGATACCTTCCTAATGACCCTCCTAGGCTTGTTAGCCTTGGTCATTTGGGTCTTACCTAGGTTGACTCTAGGGGTAACTCCCCTTACAACCTTCTTAGTGGCCACCCTAGGTTTCCTAGAAACCCTAGCCACTAGGCACACCCTTTGGTCAACTCTAGGGATGACTTCCCTATTGACCTTGGTCTTCCTAGACCTAGTTTGTGTTCCATAGTCAAATGGAACACTATGATAAGCCACTTTAGGCTTAGGTTTGTGACCCAAACCTTGCTTGCCTTTGGTTGACTTTTGACTCTTAGGTCCTTGGTGTTGACTTTGACTTTTGGACCTTTAACTTTGACCATTAGACCCTTTAAATTGATCTTGTATCTTATTTAGGGTCTTTTCAAGTTTTTCAAGCCTTGACCTCAAGACTTGATTTTCCTTTTCTAATTGCCCGATTTTAGAATTTTGATTTAAATCTTGGGCATTGGACTTCCTAGGCATATGCCTAGTCCATTTGGGGTTTAGACCTAGGTGCTCTTGCACCTTTCTAATTGTCTCCCTAGGTAAAATTGATCTTGAGTTATTTGACCTAGGTTTGTCCTTAAATAAGTTGTTTTTAGGGACATTAGTCCCAAATTTCTCCCTATTTCCTACATGGACTCTCTTAGCTCCTAAGCAAAAATATTTATTCCTATTAGCATGCTTTTCATAAATTGCAAGAGAATTAACGTTCCTAGCATGCTTTTTAGCATTTAAATTAGAAGATGCATTACTAAAATGTACCTTAGGGTTAGCCTTAGCTCCCCCTACTTGTGATGCTTCTTCTTGGGTCTTTTTTCTCCCCCTAGGACATTGATTCTTATAATGTCCTTTTGAATTGCACTTGAAGCATATGATGTGCTCCTTGCCTTTAGATGTTGGAGAACCGGCATCCTTGACTTTTGGTGCCGGTGGAGCTTTCCTAATCTTCTTTGGGCACTTGCTCTTATAGTGCCCAAATTCCCTACACTCAAAACACATAATATTATTTTTATTTGAAATTAGAGTGTTTGAGTTACCTAGGTTAGTGGTGGAGTTCGGAATTGACACTTCTTCATCTTGACTGGATGTAGAAGCTTCTTCTTGATGCTCTGGTGTTGAGGAAACTCTAATCTCCTCCTCAATCCTAGAAGTGGATGCTTCTTCCACTTCCTCCACCAACCCGGAAATTGACTCCCTATCAACTTCCGATTCTACTTCCTCTTCCTCTTTGGATGTTGATGATCTCTCAACCTCCAAGTCCTCACTTCCTTGTGAGGGTGATGCATTAGCCTCTTCGGTCTCTTCCTCTTGGACCATTGATGGGCTTTCATGGAGCTTGGCCACTTGGCTCCATAGCTCGTTTGCATCTACATAATTACCTAACATACACAAGATATTGTTAGGTATTAAATCAATTAACAACTTCATTACCTTCTCATTCTTTTCGAAGGCTTGGACTTGCTCTTCGGTCCATCTCTTTTTCTTGAGGAATCCACCTTTTGGTCCTCTTGGATAGCTATATCCTTCCATTAAGATAGACCATTCTTCGAAGTCCCTCATCATTAGGAAGTCTTCAATTCTTGACTTCCATTGCTTAAACCCTTCTTGTCCATAGAAGGAATAAGGGATCGGTGTATTAATGTTCCATCCCAATTGTTCTTCCATCTTCACCCTCTAGCTTCTTTGTCCTAGCTCCCGGCGGTTAGTCCGTAGAAGAGCCCCGGGCTCTGATACCAATTGTTGGAGATTTGAGGCCGCTAGAGGGGGGGTGAATAGCGTTGACCGTACGTAGATGGAATTCGTTCGCGATCGTCTCTACAAAACTCGTTATGCGCAGCGGAATAGAAATAATAAAAGCAATAACGAAAAGATACAATCACGAATACAAGGATATAACGTGGTTCAGAACCGAACGGTTCCTACTCCACGGATCGAGCTCTAAAGAGCCCTAGCGACGCCAATGCAATCACTAATCAATAAACTCCTTCTCGACAACAAGTCGGAGGCGGAGAAACCTCGTACAAACGTTTACAACAATAAACGAAAGAAATACAAGCAAATACAAAGGAAATGTAAAGAACACTTTACAAACTAGGGTTTTGAGCGCTTGCTTGTTGGTTGCTTGGATGAGCTTGAAGGACCCTGAAATGCACCTTCAAATCGCCTTCAAATCGCCTCACCAAAGCTCCCAAAAATCTGATTGCTTGAGCCTTCCACGAACAACTGCTTTTATCCTTCATCGGGCTGGATTTCCGCCTAGCGATCGCCATAAGTCCCGATCATTGCCCGGCCGTATTGTGAGACAATGGCTCAATCCACGTTGGACAAGTTCCAACGGGACTCTTAGCGATCGGATCGCCAACATTTAGCGATCGGCGCCACCGCCCGTAGTCGACTGGCCAGTCGACTACGAAGCGTTCTGTGCTCGACACAGAACTAGCAGTCGACTGCCAACCCTTGGCGATCGCCGCTATCGATCGATCGCTCAATGAGCGATCGACTGGCTAATTCGGCTCTAAGTTGGCGGTCGAACTCAAATCGACTCACGGCCGATCCTGAGGTTTTAACTCAAGTATGGTGCCCCCATACTTGCTAGACCACCCTTAGCCTAGACCTAAGCCTTCTAGCCACCTCCATCAGCCTCACGCCTCTCGGATCCCTCCAAGTCATCCATGACTTGTTCATCCATCGCGCTAGCCTCCAGGTGCTTCCCTCGGCTATGTCATGCTAACGGTGTCTACACCGCCAAGGCACATTGGACTTACGTCGCCAAGACTCCGCTTGGACTTTACGCTGCCAATATCAAACCCCTTGGACTTCCCAAATGCCAAGACTCAAGCTTGGACTTTCCCTTGCCAACCCATGTTGGACTTTCCATGCCAAGACCCATGCTTGGACTTTCCATTTGCCAAGACCCATGCTTGGACTTCTCATGCCAAGTACTCAAGACTTGGACTTTCCCAAATGCCAAGTACCCATTTGGACCTTTCATGCCAAGTACTCAAGACTTGGACTTTACCAAATGCCAATGTTCCACTTGGACCTTTCATGCCAAGTACTCAAGACTTGGACTTTACCATGACAATTACATTGTCATATGTTTTTGTCGAAACATCAAAACATCACTCGAGTCAAACTCGAGTCCTGGTCAATCGTGACCTGGGTCGATTGCACCAACATATTCTTCCATAAGAATTGTATCACAGCATTCTCAGTAATTTTGGCTAGGGGCTCTGCCTCCACCCATTTGAAGAAATAATCTAAGGCCACCAACAAAAACTTCTTCTGTAAAGGTGCCACTGGCATCGGACCCACTATATCCATTCCCCATTGATCAAAAGGACATGAAGAGACCACAACTTTCATTAACTCAGCCGACCGTTCGGAACGGTTGCTATGTTTCTGACAAGCGGGGCAAGCTTGCACTATACGAGCAGCATCTTGCTGGAGAGTAGGCCAAAAATACCCTGCTAATAGGGCCTTCCTTGCTAAAGCTCTCCCTCCTAAATGATTGCTGCAGCAACCTTCATGAATCTCCCGAAGTACCCATTCCGCATCCTCACTTCCCAAGCATTTCAATAAGGGTCGTCCGAAAGAAGTCTTGTATAAGTCTCCATTTAAGAGGGTAAACCGTTTGGCTCGGCTTATTAAAGCGGATGTCGCTACTTTTTCTTCAGGGACCTTCCCGTGCCGTAAATAAGCTATGATGTCAGTCTTCCAATCAGGAATTAGGCTTGATTCGGGTGCGTCTTCCTCCACGCTGTATATTGCTAAGGAAGTATGGATTTCCACATGGACTGTTTCCAAGGACTTCATGATAGGAATATTTGTAACGGCTAGAGGGGGGTGAATAGCACGTGTTTGTTCGTTGATGGAATTCGATCGAGATTGTGTCTATAAGTTTCGTTAGCACAGCGGAATATATATATATAATAACAATAACGAAACACAATCACAACACAATAACACGAATATTTAACGTGGTTCAGAATCGAACGGTTCCTACTCCACGGATCGGGTTCGTACGAACCCTAGCGATGCCAATCACACACCACTATAATAAACACTCCTTCTCGGAACAATCCGGAGGTGGAGAAACCTCGTACAATATGATTACAACAATAATCAAATGAATACAAGCAATATAATGAAATACAAAGCAATACAAGTAAAAAAAAACACTTTACAAATGCTCTTTGAGTGCTTGATCACTTGGTTGCTTGATATCAACTTGGAGACCCTGATTTGCAACAGCAAATCGCCCCAAATGCTCTCAAGAAACCCTTGGTTTTTCCTCCATCACGAGCTCCTTATAAAGCTTCAACCTGTGCTGGAAAAAGTCGATCAGTCGACTGATCGGGACCATCAGTCGACTGATGCCACTGTTGCCGTGAGACAACGGCTAGATCCACGTTGGATAAGTCCAACGGAACCTTCATCAGTCGACTGATCATGACCATCAGTCGACTGATGTATCCTACACTCGACCAGTCGAGTGAGACTCCACTCTGTGGCTGATTTCTCGAGCATCGGTCGGTGATGCGCGAATCGATCGGTTGAGCCATCGGATCGCCTCCTTTGGCGATCAGGCCACTTTCCGCAGTCAAACCCTAGTTGACTACCACCAGTCGACTGCCACATGGCACCAGTCGACTGGCACACCTCAAACATGAGGTTTTAGCCCAAATATGGTTCCCCCATACTTGCTAGACCACCCTTAGCCTAGACCTAAGCCTTCTAGCCACCTCCATCAGCCTCACGCCTCTCGGATCCCTCCAAGTCATCCATGACTTGTTCATCCATTGCGCTAGCCTTTAGGTGCTTCCATCGGCTATGTCATGCTAACGGTGTCTACACCGCCAAGGCACATTGGACTTACGCCGCCAAGACTCCGCTTGGACTTTACGCCGCCAACCATTGGACTTATGCTGCCAAGACTACCGCCTGGACTTTACGCCGCCAATATCAATCCCCTTGGACTTCAAATGCCAACCCATGTTGGACTTTCCATGCCAAGACCATGCTTGGACTTTCCTTGCCAAGACCATGCTTGGACTTTCCTTGCCAACCCATGTTGGACTTTCCATTTGCCAAGACCCATGCTTGGACTTTCCATGACAATCACATTGTCATCCGTTTTTGTCGAACATCAAAACATCACTCGAGTCAAACTCGAGTCTGGTCATTCGTGACCTGGGCCGATTGCACCAACAATCTCCCCCTTTTTGATGTTTGACAAAAACCAAACCTTGAGTTAGGCCTCTAACTCAAATCTCTTACCAATTATCCCAAATTGGTAATTTAACCTTTCTCCAAATGTTCTCCCCCAAACATTCTCCCCCTTTTTGACATACATCAAAAAGGTTATCTCTCCAAGGAGGTCAATGTCTCATGTCCCAATGAGATCTTACAATCTCCCCCTTGGTCTTAAAAATACCTAGGATGTCTACCATCTTCCTAGTGATAAGTCCCATATCACTCAAGAGAGGCAATCCTATTCACTCTCCCAATTTCTAAATTGGGTATCAAAAACCCATCAATTTTTCCAATTGATGATACTCTCCCAAAACTTCTCTTCCTCAAGAAGAGAAAAACACATCCATCATCCCATGATGGATAACTCCCCCTAAAGGCTTGCTCCCCCTTGACCATTGCACCAACAATGTCCTTGGGAAAACCCTAAACCAATAGGAACTCTAAACCTTCAAAGATATGGTTAGAAATTCAACATTGAACTTTCCAACACCCTAAATTTGATACAAATCCTAAACACCTCTCCTAATCCATATCCAATGGATTTTCACCCTTTATCATGCTTCCCAAAGCATATCCTAGGGTTAGGAGTGGTTAGGGACCTTATCCGCAGCTGAAATCGGGTTAAACAACCTAGGTTACCCCGAAATCAGGCTATCAGTCGAGTGATTCAGAAATCGATCATTATTATGCTCATCGATCATTGCCACCGAGCGATCGATCTAAAATCCCGATTTTTAATTATCAGAAATGAGTTTTGAAAAATCATAACTAATTATACGTATATCGAAAAATTACGAAATTTGATACGTATAATACTTATGACTAATACAATGGGTGAAAAATGTTTGAAAATTATTTTACCCATAAAATAGTAAAATTGGCACAAAGTTCAAAACCATTGAAATTTTCAATGTTTTGGTCCTACTTTGTATCAACTTCATCAATAGTGATTGCTATCAAAAGATAGGCTTCACCAAGGTTTTCTAAAATGATTTTAAAATATTTTCAAAACCTTATCTTGGATCATATTCCTTGAGCTCTATGTACATGACTTGTACACATGCTCTCCCAATGATCCACCAATAAAATTAGATGAGTTTTAGTTCATCTAGATGCAAAAACTATGCACCTTGAACTTAACTCATATCCTAACATCTCACATGTATCTAGGGTGTATAAATACACATACATGTCAATTAGATGTGAGATGTGAGTTTTGATTCATTTAATCTAGGGTTTCATGCATTTCCTAGACAACCCTACTTGATTCCCTTATAAATGGGACTTCAAGTCATGCCATTGTCCTTAGTTCAATTTTAATCAATTTAATGCATGAAATGATCATGGCATAAAGATAGCAATAATTAAGCATGGTCAATGATCATGATGTCATGGCATATGATAAAAATTTAAAACACATGACATTCAATCCTAATTCCCAAACATAATCATGACATATAAATGATAAAAATAAATATGATGTCATGTCATGACATATGACAATCAAAGCATGGCATATAAAATATATAGGTATAAGAATACCTAAATTTTAATATTAGTTGCCATTTGTTGGGATTAAGTTCATTTTGCCATATTACCTTATTATCTTCCAAGTGTGCCAAAACCCAAAATGGCACACTAACCTCTAAACCTAAAATGTGTCAATTTGATCATTTTATCAAACTTTATAATTATTATTGGCACATCCTAACAACCTTTAGGATTCAATTCAAATCTATTTCCAAGGTATCCATAACCTTGAAACTAACCTAAAATGTCACCTTTGCCATGGTTGAGTTAACTACCCATCCAATCAAGGTTGACACACTCTAACCCCATCTTAGCGTGAATCAATCACGCTCTTAGGAACCCAAAAACGATTTGAGCTCCTAGGGTTAATTAGGTATTCCTTAGGGATAACCTCCCTAGATACCTTCCTAATGACCTTCCTAGGCTTATTAGCCTTGGTCATTTTGGTCTTGCCTAGGTTAACTTTAGGGATTGCCTCCCTAACAACCTTCTTAGTGACCACCCTAGGTTTCTTCGAAACCTTGGCCACTAGGCACAAACCTTGGTCAACTCTAGGGATGACTTCCCCATTGACCTTGGTCTTCCTAGACCTAGTTAGTGTTCCATAGTCAAATGGAACACTATGATAAGTCACCTTGGACTTAGGTTTGTGACCCAAACCATTCTTGTCCTTGGTTGACTTTTGACTCTTAGGTCCTAGATGTTGACTTTGACTTCTTGACCTAGGAGTTTGACCATTAGACCCTTTAAATTGATTTTGCATAATGTTAAGGGCCTTCTCAAGTTTTTCAAGCCTTGACCTTAAGGCTTGGTTCTCTAATTCTAATTGCCTAATTTTAGAATTTTGATTTAAACCATGGGCATTGGACTTCCTAGGCATATGCCTAGTCCATTTAGGGTTAACACCTAGGTGCTCTTGCACCTTTCTAATTGTCTCCCTGGGTAAAATTGATCTTGAGTTATTTGACCTAGGTTTGTTCTTAGGTAAATTGTTTTTAGGGACATTAGTCTCAAATTTCTCCTTATTTCCTAAGTGGACACTTTTAGCACCTAAACAAATATGTCTATTACTTTTAGCATGCTTTTCATGTACAATAGCAAGAGAATTAAAACTCCTAGCATGCTTTTGCCTATTAACTAAAGAAGGTGCATCATTGAAATATACCTTAGGGTTAGCTTTGGAAGCTCCCCCTACATGTGTAGCTCCCTCTTGGGTATTCTTCTTCCCCCTAGGACATTGATTCCTATAATGTCCTTTTGAATTGCTTGAAGCATATAACATGCTCCTTGCTCTTTTGACTTGGGGAACCGACATCCTTTGACTTTTGTTGACTTTTGGGCACCGGAGGAGCTTTCTTAACCTTCTTTGGGCACTTGCTCTTGTAGTGCCCGGTTTCCCTACACTCAAAGCAAATTATATGTTTTTTATTTAAAACCAAATTGCTTGAGTTACCTAGTTCGGTGGTGGAGACCGAAATTGGACGTTGGGCTTCTTCATCTTGACCGGATGTCGAAGCTTCTTCTTGATGTTCTGGTATGGAGGTTCTCTCCTCCCCCTCAATCCTTGAGGTGGATGCTTCTTCCACTTCCTCCACCTCTTCCGATCCGGAAATTGACTCCTCACTTTCTTGTGAGGATGATGATGATTCTTCTTCGGTCTCCTCCTCTTCCAAGTCTTCTTGGACCGATTTGGGATTGTCGTGGAACTTGATCAACTTGTTCCACAACTCCTTGACATCCCTATAGCTTCCTAATCTGGACAAAATGTCGTTAGGTATCAAATTAATCAACATTTTTGTTACCTTAACGGTTGTCTTGAATTTTTCCCGTTGCTCCTCGGTCCATCGCTTCATTTTGAGGATTTCGCCGTTCTCTCCTCTCGGAGCATCAAAACCTATAGTCACGGCAAACCAATTTTTGATATTTGTCATTAGAAAATATTCCATCCTACCTTTCCAATACGCGAAATATTCGCGGTTGAAGGAAGGTGGAATGTTGACGTCGTCACCCAATTTTTCTTGGAAATCCGTATTCTTCCCTCTAGCTTCTTGACTCCGGGTTGTTAATCCATAGAAGAGCCCCGGGCTCTGATACCACTTGATAGGAATATTTGTAACGGCTAGAGGGGGTGAATAGCACGTGTTTGTTCGTTGATGGAATTCGATCGAGATTGTGTCTACAAGTTTCGTTAGCACAGCGGAATATATATATAATAACAATAACGAAACACAATCACAACACAATAACACGAATATTTAACGTGGTTCGGAACCGAACGGTTCCTACTCCACGGATCGGGTTCGTATGAACCCTAGCGATGCCAATCACACACCACAATAATAAACACTCCTTCTCGGAACAATCCGGAGGTGGAGAAACCTCGTACAATATGATTACAACAATAATCAAATGAATACAAGCAATATAATGAAATACAAAGCAATACAAGTAAAGGAAACACTTTACAAATGCTCTTTGAGTGCTTGATCACTTGGTTGCTTGATATCAACTTGGAGACCCTGATTTGCAACAACAAATTGCCCCAAATGCTCTCAAGAAACCCTTGGTTTTTCCTCCATTACGAGCTCCTTATAAAGCTTCAACCTGTGCTGGAAAAAGTCGATCAGTCGACTGATCGGGACCATCAGTCGACTGATGCCACTGTTGCCGTGAGACAACGGCTAGATCCACGTTGGATAAGTCCAACGGAACCTTCATCACCGATCGATCGCGACCATCATCCGATCGATGTATCCTACACTCGACATCGAGTGAGACTCCACTCGTGGCGATTTTCGAGCATCACCGATCGATCACGACAGCGATCGCTGAGCCATCGATCGCCGCCCTCCTTTGGCGATCGCTCACTTTCCGCAATAACCCTAGTCGATTACTACCACCAGTCGACTGCCACATGGCACCAGTCGACTAGCACACCTCAAACATGAGGTTTTAGCCCAAATATGGTTCCCCCAAACTTGCTAGACCACCCTTAGCCTAGACCTAAGCCTTCTAGCCACCTCCATCAGCCTCACGCCTCTCGGATCCCTCCAAGTCATCCATGACTTGTTCATCCATTGCGCTAGCCTTCAGGTGCTTCCATCGGCTATGTCATGCTAACGGTGTCTACACCGCCAAGGCACATTGGACTTACGCCGCCAAGACTCCGCTTGGACTTTACGCCGTCAACCATTGGACTTATGCTGCCAAGACTACCGCTTGGACTTTACGCCGCCAATATCAATCCCCTTGGACTTTAAATGTCAACCCATGTTGGACTTTCCATGCCAAGACCATGCTTAGACCTTCCTTGCCAAGACCATGCTTGGACTTTCCTTGCCAACCCATGTTGGACTTTCCATTTGCCAAGACCCATGCTTGGACTTTCCAAGACAATCACATTGTCATCTGTTTTTGTCGAACATCAAAACATCACTCGAGTCAAACTCGAGTCTGGTCAATCATGACCTGGGCCGATTGCACCAACACTTCATTCCTTCCATAGCACTAGCCATCCGAGCCAATTCATCTGCCTTTCCGTTATTCTCCCGCGGGATTTGCTTTAAGAGGACTTGACGGAATTGAGCTTTTTCTTTTTTAAAAGCCTTCAAGTACTTATGTAGCCTTTCTTCCCGAACCGCGAAAGAACCTTGAAGTTGTGATATTACCAACTGGGAATCCGAATGGATTACAATTGAAGAAGCCTCTACCGCTTTAGCAGCCTGCAATCCCGCTAGAATGGCTTCATATTCCGCTTCATTATTGGATGCCCGATATCCCAGGCGAACGACTAGGCGAGTTTCTTCACTATCAGGGGAAATTAATAGAACACCGACGCCGCTGCCCGTAGATCCTGAAGAACCATCTACGAATATATTCCATGCATCTGATCCCTCCTCTTTTGCTGCCGAGTCATCTTCCGAGCCGCAAGGTACCTCTGCTAGAAAATCAGCAAGCGCTTGGGCCTTGATAACCGTTCGGGGTTGGTAGTGAATATCATACTCGCTTAGTTCTACCACCCATTTGGCCAATCTTCCGGAGAAATTGGGCTTAGTGACGACCTTGCCCAATTCGCTGTGAGTTAGAACGGTGATAGGATGAGCCAAAAAGTACGGCCTCAATTTGCGGGCGGTTAACACTAGGATATATGCCAGCTTCTCTAGCTCCGTATAACGGAATTCCGCCCCCTTCAGGATATGGCTGGTATAATAAATAGGCTACTGGTGAGAGTCTTCTTGTTTCAATAAAACCGAACTAATAGTTCCCTCTGAGACAGTCAGATACATCCATAGTGGTTCTCCAGCTATTGGTTTGGCTAGCAGTGGGAGTCCAGCCAAATATTTCTTCAACTCCTGGAAAGCATGTTCGCATTGATCATCCCACTGAAATTTAGTAGCCTTGCGCAGGATCTTGAAGAAAGGCAGCCCTTTGTCCGCCGATCTGGCTATGAATCGGGATAAAGAAACAATTCTGCCCACCAACTTCTGGGTTTCCCACAAATTAGCGAGTGATTTCATGTTGCATAGTGCCTGCACCTTCTCAGGGTTGGCTTGCAACCCCTTTTCAGTCACGATGTACCCCAAGAACTTGTCGCTTTTTACCCCGAACAGGCATTTGTTAGGGTTTAGCTTCATATTGCGAAAGTTTCATTTAAGTCCTTGACTAAATCCTGAGTGGTCTTCGATTTGACTAATATGTCATCCACGTAGACTTCCACATTTTTCCCTTTCTGTTCTGCAAAGATTTTGTCCATAAGACGCTGATAGGTTGCCCCTGCGTTCTTTAATCCGAACGGCATTACCACATAAGCGTATAACCCTCCTGCAGTCACAAAGCTAACCCTCTTTTGATCTTCTTTGGCCAAAGGTATTTGGTGATATCCTTGATATGCGTCCATTAGGGACACCACTTCATATCCACAAGAGAATCTACCAACCCATCAATCTGAGGCAAGGGGTAGCGATCTTTAGGGCACGCTTTATTTAAATCACGAAAATCGATACACATTCTCCATCCGAGGGCAGGGACCAAGACTACATTGGAAACCCACTCGGGAAACTGGATTTCCTTTACATGACTCGCTTTTAGCAGTTTTTCCACTTCTTCGGCTATGACCTTGTCCTTTTCCGGTCCAAAATGTCGCCTCTTCTGTTGGACGGGTCGGGCTCCTTTAGTGATATTGAGATGGTGTTCAGCCACTTGAGGGTTGATCCCCGTGAGATCATGCACATTTCTCGCAAAGATGTCTTCATTCTCCTTCAGGCAAGCCACCAGCTCTTCTTTGGTTTTCAGCTGTTGTGCTATCCGTGTGGCCTTTCCTGGAGCGATTTCCACCAGTTCTCCTTCCTCTACTTTGCCAGCCTTGGGTGGGGATTCCTCCAGGACGCAGACATCCGAAATGATGATAGCTTTGCCTTTGAGGTCATCGGTTCGGGCTTTCTTTTGATCATCCCGAACCATTTTATGCATGCGACTCTGAGGCCTTTTGTTCTCCACGAACTTCTCCCACCAATTATCCCACCGGAAATTTCAACTTTTGGTGATACGGGGAAGCCACCGCCTGAAAAAGGGTAAGGAAAGGACACCCAAGAATAGCATTATAAGTGGACGGAGCGTCCATGATGAGGAAAGGGATTATACTGGTTTTTTGGCTGGGCTTTACACCCAGAGTCACAGGCAATGAAATCTGCCCTGTAGGGTGGACCACATGCCCTCCGAATCCAAAGAGGGGGGTGGCCACATCTTCTAGCTGGGCATTTCCCAGCTGCATCTGTCCGAAAGCTTCCTGGAAAAGGATATTGACGGAGCTTTCTGTTAGTAATATATGAGAGATGTCCTAAGGCAATCACCTTATGTATGAACCATTTATATGATAAATGAAGATTCACTATTTGAGTATACATGTTTTATGTATTTGATTGGATCTTAAACTCATTTACTGAATGTCCACGATACGATTCACAGCATGAGAGAATTTGCGATTGGATCACAACTAGTGAGTATCTCTACATGTGTAATTGTGATGTATCGGAATTATCCCTAGTCGATGAATTGATAGATCTGGACACCATCAATTCTGTTGAGACTAGCACGAGGTATACTCCTTGGTGTATCCAAGCAGCTGATTCTCACTGGCTGGAGACATAGTGATGTCCGGAGTTAATCGTGGATGCTAGTTATGGTAACTAGTTCATTGGAGTGACCGGTAGTAAGACTTCATATGGTTCTCTGCATATATAGATATGTCAATGAAGTTCTTCGTGGCTTAAGTCACGATGTTCCTTTGACTTGCGGTATTCAAGTCATCTTGATCATGGAGACTTATGCTTTGACATCTTAAGCAAACATCTCTAAGGAGATGTGGACCGGGATGATTGGGTATAAGTCGAAGTGATCGAAGGTGTTTGAATAGCCTATAAAGGATTCACCACTCCTTGCGAGGAGATGTATACCCATGGCCTCTCGTCGGATTGTTACTAAAGTCTTTGGCCAAAGCAATACATGTTTAGAGTAAGGTACTCTTCGATACATGTGGAGTAACTAGAATCCGTAGGACGAGGAAATGATACTTGGGCTAGGTGTGGCGTAGTCGACCTAGTGGGACCGACATAATAGACCATGTCCTGAACCAAGTGGGTATAAGATGAGTGAAGGGAATGGGGCACGAATCATTCGAGCTGCTGAAGGGTTTCAGAAATAGTTCTGGATCAACCGTTGATCTTTTTGGTTAATTGGGGATCATGATGTACTACTAGGTGTCACTCATGATCGTTCTATAATTAATGGTTAATTATAGACGGCCAACATAAACCGAGAACCTATTTGGTCACACGCGAGTGTAATCCAAAGGATTTAAAAGCGAGCTTGAGAATGGGATTCTCGACAGAGAAACTATGTTTGGTTGGACCAAACATAAAGCGAGCATGAAATTGTTTCACCATGCAATGGAAGCGTGGATGGGCCGTGTCTTATGAAGACATAATGGATGGACCAAAATGGTTTGGTTCTAATCCAATGGATGAGAATAAACCAAAGGGTTTGGTTTATATTAAGCGAATGAACCAAAGGTTGGTTGGTTCGTTTTAACTTAAAATAAACCATCATGGTTTGGTTTATTTTAACTTATCTTAATGGAGCGGGTTAACGGGCTTTATGGATATGATCCATTAACCATTAAGAGAATTAGTTCTCTATAAAATAGGGCTTAAACCCTAACCCTAAAACTAATCCAATCATCCAAACCCTAGCCGCCCAACACAAAGTTGCCGCCCAGCTTGTGTTGCCGCCCAGCCCCTAGCTCCTCCAACCGGCGTCCAGAAGGCGGCTTCCTTCCTCCTCGCCGGCGTCGAGCTGCTGCCGGAAGAGTTCCGGCGATCCTCCTTAGGTTTGGCATCAAGGTAAGCACTTGGCTTCCTTTGTTGGCCGGCGCCTATCTCCTCCACCAAGCTGTCCAGTTTTTCTGGACAGCTTCTTCTCCTCTCGTCGGAGCGTCGTTTGGACGACGGTTAGTGCTCCGACAGCGGCTAACATACCGGGGATTTGATCTCCGGTAATCCTCTGAGGTGGAGGACGAAGGATTCGTCAAACGGTTTACGAATACCTCTCCGGAGAAGCGAGTTTTGAGAACTCGTTTTGGATCCGAATTTGGATTCGGATCGTGATCATCTCTCGATCACGTCGTCTTCAACACGAGGCTAGTAACCCGTACGAAGACGAAGCTCGTGACTTAGCGAAGTCATCCCGAGGAGCTCGGCGTGGATACGGATAGAGACGATTCTTACGAGGATCGTTCCGGTTGATGCCGTTCCCGCTACACGTCATACGGAAGGTATAACGTAGTTTAATTTCCTTTTATCGCAATTTTAATTTACGGTTATGTCTACACTTGTTGTAATAGCATGCGTGTGTTGTGTGTGTTGTAATAAATAGGAGTATTTATTATTTTTATTGCTTCCGCTGTGCTCATGTTTACGAAACATGATCGAACACACACACGCCGCGGTGCCGGAAACCCAACACTTTCCGAATCGACCAACACCCTGGCCACTTCATAATTGGCCAAAGACATACGAATAACCAAGGCATCCGTGTGAGGCAGCAGGACACCTTGTAGATCCTCTGGCCCGAATGAAACGGGCGGTGCAACTTGAATAGTTTGATCGGTGACGATGGTCAAACTCTCCATGAGACGGGCGTACGACTTCCGTGCCCGGTTAGAGTCCCCGTCGGTAGGTCCTCCAGCTATAACATGAATAACTCCCCGTGTGGGAGCGTTATCTAGATTGGATGAAGGGCCCTCACCTGATGGGCCTCCTTGGGAGACAACCTCCTGGGACGGCGTTTGGGGGAAAGTGACTTGAGGTTGTTGATTATATGGCCCTGGACGGGTTACATTGGGTCGGGGGCCTCGCCGTGCCGGTCCTCCTGCCTGGAACCGTACTTGCGGATATGAGGTGTGGAGGCGATCCAATTCATCTTGTAACTTGAAACATCGGCCACTAGTGTGGCCATATTCCGTATGATATTGGCAGAAGAATGGAGCGGGGGGGTTACGTGGGATCCCCCTGTATCCTAAGGGTCGTTGCATCAGACCCTGTTGGTCATAGAATTCCATCTCCCGTTCCTTCCAAGTCCTCACAGGAGGAAGCGCTTCAGCGGCCATGATTTGTAATGGCAGTACGGGGCGAACACCCTGCAGCATTGGACGAGGCCTCGGAGCCTCCTGTCGGAAAGGTCGCGCATACTCCCGCCGAGGGGGCGCTTGAGGAGCAGCGGGACGAGCTCTTTCAGTTGGGACTGCTGCGACAGCCCGTTCAGCTCTCCGTACCTTTAATCTTTCTTCTTCGCGGATAAATTGCTCCGCACGGCTTAGCAGCTCCTCATAACTGTCCGCAGGTTGTCTTAACAAGGAACTGAGGAAGGGGCCCTCCTTCAGCCCGTGCTGAATAGCGCCTCTGAAAGATTCGGATCTGGCCGAGGGGATTCCCCTAGCTGCAGAAGTGAATCGGTGGAGATACCCCCTAAGGGATTCTGAGGGTCCCTGGGTGATATGCATTAACATAGAGGCGTCATGTTTATACGCCTTGCAGCTGACAAACTCCCGACTGAACATTCCCCGGAAATCAGCAAAACAAGTGATGGATCCTGGGGGCAGAGTATTAAACCACTTTTGTGCCGAGCCGGTTAAAGTGGTCCGGAAGACTCGGCACTTGAGAGCATCAGTATAACAGTGGAGCGAGGACGCTCCGTCAAATTGAGATATGTGCTCTTCGGGATCCGTCGAACCATCATACTTATCGATCTGAGGATTCCGGAAGTAAGACGGAGGGACTTCAGAGAGAATGTCTATTGTAAAGGGACTGGGCTCGTATACTTCCGGAGGTCTGGTTGATTGACTTTCGCCCTGTTCTTCTCTGCGCGTTTGGGTGAAGGGCATAGTGTTCTGAGGTGTTCTTCCCCCAAGTCCTCCTCCAGGCAATATTTCCACATTGACAGCTGTACGAGATGGGGGAGGCATTTCTGGGGGTGGGCCTCGGGAAGAAGGTTCACCGGAATGCGGATGCAGATATCCGGTCCTTCTCCTTTCCCTAGCGAGGGCCTCTGTAATAGCGTCATCCATCAGGGCCTTCAGCTGTGATGGCAGAAGGGTGATGGGGCGCTCCTCCGCTGCAGAGATAGTGGGTTGTTGTACCTCTTCAGGTTGCATCTCGACGTCCAGCTCAATGTTCCCACAGACGGCGCCAACTGATGCGACGAGAAAAATCTGTTCACTCCCTTCCAATGCAGTGAAGCACAGAGGGAGATCTCAGAGGGTTCTCACAGGCCGCAATCAGTAAAGAATAAGAAGGTGAAGTAGATGAAACGCAAAAACCGATACCTGCAATCGAAACTCAGACACAAGATGTAACGTGGTTTGGAATGAGGATTCCTACTCCACGGAGGTGAGTTTTCTCACCGGAAGCAGTGCCTAAGCACTTTCACTATGAAGGTCCTCCTTTACGGAAAAGAAGTTTCCGAAGGTGGAGGAGAAAAACCTCTTACAGTGATATCACAAGACGAGAAAAAAAAATACAAGAGATATAACAACAATAGATCCCTGTCCTTCTTCTCCGGCGAGGTGGTTGTCGCTCTCCCTCTCCTCTCGCGTCTTCTTTTCTCTTGTTGGGTTAGAATTCTTGCGGATCCCCTTCTCTCTCCCTTGCTTCCTCCCTTTCATCTCTCTTTTTTCCCCCATCGTAACGTCGTGGGTTGTCTCCATCATACACGTGGCCACCACCTCCACCTGGAGAATAATTCTGTTACAGATATGAGGAACGAAGGCTCCTTGGAATATTGTGTGGGGGCCTCCCAAGCTGTGGCATAACGCCTCTTCCTTTACTTTTCAGGTAACTAGGTTAGACTGTCTTCCTCAATCATCCACTTTAGGTGAAGCTAGCTTAGGTTTATGGCCTACGGGTGACCTAGCCTTAGGGTTCCTCATCAACCCGAACCAATTCCTCTTTTTCCCGTGCCAAACTTCCTTCGGATCGATCAGGTTGAGTCGACCATTTATCCATCCCATCTGCTTCTAGAATTATCTAGTTGAACCAATTCTTGTTCCGCCCTTAGCGAAGTGTCTTCCGTCTCTTCTTTGCCGTGTCAATTGCTTCTGCTAACTCTCCCGTGCCAATTGCTTCGGATATTCGCGCCTGAACTATTCTTCCTTTTCTCCCTTTGCTGAGCTGAATATTTTGGATCGGATCATGGGTTACATGCTAACCCTTCTATCTGTAGTTATATAGAAAAGGTACCAGTAGTATCAGGAATATTTATCCTCTTGTCATGCTAGCACTCAGTTGGACGAAGCCTCCGTGACTTATCTCCCTTATGTTGACTATAGAACCAACCGATAAAGATATTTGGAATGAACATATCACCTACCTATTATTATAATTGTAAACATTTAATTAATTATATGTTTTAAAGAGATCACGTAGACTATCCTCAAAACTACAGCTTATAATGATTTTAAATTCATGCAAATTGATTCTCGACCATGTACATGCTAAGATTTGGATCAGAAAACTACTTTTGGATTTCAACCAAAGCTTTTAATCCTCACTTTATGTCATTATCAGTGAAAGGATCTATAAAAACCCAGAAAATTCTATAGTAAAGACGTGAGAAAAAGTCTCAAACTAGTAAGTATAAGACATAATAAGATACGTTAAAATCTTAGATGGTCACTGCGGCAGCCTGGTCACTGTAATTTGCGAAGAAAATTTCATCATTTTTCACTCGCTTATGGGTTGCGAAGACGGATTCTCATTTTCCAACTGGATTGGTGTGAAATACAGACCCTAATTGACGTACATATCACTCACGACGACTTAACGACGCATCATCCTAATTTACCTTTGTGGATCAGTAAAGACTCTTCGGAAGTCATGGGACAGTGCCAATTCACTAAGTAGATTAGTCAGATAAAGCTTGGATACCATTTGTAAATAAATAAATTAAAAAAAAAAACATAATAAGATACGTTAAAATCTTAAATTAATTATGATATTCATCTATAAACTTGCAGCCACATTAAGAGTGCGCATTCGTTAATATAATGAGATTTAAAAAAAAATAATTGAATTTGCCATAAAAAATAAATGTTATATCATATTTTATTAATTTTTTTGTTAAAAACAAAACTTGGTGCTTCTTCTATTCTTAAATATTCGACTAGTATTTCCATCGTCTATTCCATGAATCAATACTTTTTCTCTCAAATAAATTTCCAACATAACATTAAAAGAAAACATTAGCCTCAACCCATCAAATATGAAGCATTCTTTAATTGCATAAGCAAGTTGCACTCCAACAAAATCTACTTGCTCTGGAGGACCCAACACCGGCCGAATGTCGTAAATCAAAATCCAAGAGCAGTCAACTGTTCTTCAGATTCACAGTTAGGAGACTACCTGGGGAGACATGTTGTGCACAAGCGTAATACTTGTACCTCCAGCTAATATCTGTAGGCAAACACCTGGCACAACAAAATGTTAAGCAAATTAATCAAATATAAAATATCACAGTTTGAGTAAGTAGCAGGGTGTCCCTTTTTTTTTATTTGGAAAAATCAGAAAGTTATGATTAAAATTTCATTTCGGATGTTTTTGTCACAAAATATATTCAGTTTGACTTGATTTTGATGAACCAAAACAAACTGGCCATATCGTGTAGTTTTTAAGCTTGGGAAACAGATCTACAAATTTGACTAATTTTTTATTCAGAAAAAAAAAAAACTCTTATTCAAGTTCTTCAGTTGGAATTTTCTAATATTGGAAATGAATTTCAGTAACAGACCGCTCTATTCTACTCAAATTGAAAGGACACCCTACGACTAAAATCTAGAGAACAAACTTCAGGTCTTACCAATTGCGGTGCGTACTAACACAAGGAGATCATACATCGGCAGGTCTGTGAAGCTTTGGAGATTGCTAACCTACAAATCAAATAGAATTATAAGCCAAAAGCATGAGATGATGAAAAGATGTATTTTATCACTTCAATCAAGATAAGCAAACAAGAACTGCTACAATGGCAAGCCAACAAAGGCTGTTAAACAAAGCCAAGCCACAGTTAAACAATGCTGAGGCACGAACACCTGATAAACCACCAGACAAGGTGGGCAACCGTTATTTGTTGTTTGTATAGCCGATAAACCACTAGTTCTGAGAGAACGTACAAGGATATGAGAAAATTGGATCTGAAATAGGACAAAGTTATCATGAATGGATCTGATGGGATCACATTTTGATGCTCAAATTTATTATCTAATCAAAAGGAAAAAAGAAATGGAAAGTTTCAAAATCACATCACCCCTAGGGTTTTTATTGACGAGTTGCCAAAGATGTGTCCTAAAAATTTGGCAACTTAATAGAGTTATTTCAAGTCTATAGGCATGAAAGATCCCTTTTCAGGATAAATAGGTTATGTGTGCTTAATTGTTCATTGAAAAAATTATTAGCCCAAGAAGCACATAATAGAGGACTAATGGGACATTTTGGAGTAAAGAAAATCTTAAAAGTTCTGGTTGAGCATTTCTTTTGGCCTCACATGAAACGAGTTATAGTCAAGTTTTGTGAGCAGTGTATCTATCACATGTAGGATTGTATACACTTTTACTAATTCCTAGTGAATCTTAGATTGATATTTCCATGGACTTTGTTGTAGGATTACCTAGGTTAAGTATGGATTCTCTTTTTGTCGTTCTAGATAAATTTTCTAAAATGACTCATTTATTTCTTATAGGAAAATAGACGATGCTAACTATATTGCAAACTACTCCTTAGAGAGATTGTGCATGTTCACGGAGTGCCGAGAAGCATAATATCAAATCGTAATGTTAAATTCCTAAACTTCTTTTGAAAGATATTATAGGGCAAGTTGAACACAAAGCTTTTATTTTCTACAACTTTTCATCCATACACAGATCGACAAATTTAGTGAACCTTATTGCGAGCTATCATTCAAAAGAATTTTAAAAGTTAAAAGATTATTCGCCACATGTTAAATTTTATTATAATGGATAAGTGTATTATACTACTAATTTTTCACCTTTTGAAACGGTATACGAGTTTAATCCTTTAACTCCTCTAAATTTGTCACCTTTGCCAATATCAAAGCATGCTAGTTTATATGGTACATGAAAAGAAAAATTAGTGAAGCAAATGCATGAGAAAGTTCAATTGCAAATTAAAAACAACATTAAATAATAAGATACACAAGTCAACAAGGGATGAAAAAAAGTGATCTTTGAATCTGGAGATTAGATTTGGGTTCATATGAGAAAGGATATATTTCCAGCTAAACGTTGCGTACTAAGTTGTATCCACGAAGAGATAAACCATTTTAAGTCATTGCTCGAATCAACGATAATGCCTACAAACTTGAGTTGCCAAGTGAGTATAATGTGAGTATTACATTCAATATTTCTGATCTTTCTCCCTTTGATATAGGTGATGAAGATTCAAGGACAAATCAATTTGAGAGGGGGAATGATGGAGTCAAAGATGTAGGACAAGTAGGGATGAGCAAAAATTTGATTAAACCGACTGAACTGAACTTTTTGGTTCGGTTTATTCGGAAATTCATATTTTAAAAAAAAAATATCGATTTATTTGGTTCGATTTCAGTTTTGAAATGAAAATAATTGATTAAACCGATTAAACCAAACTGGAATCTATCAATCAACTGATTAGTCATATCAATCGACTGATTGCCTTAAGCTCCACGATCTCCACCATCATCAGTCAACTGACCATAATATCGTGATGATGATAAAAATTCGGTTTGTTCGATTTACAACCGATTTTTTATCGGTTCAGTTTGTTCGATTTTGTTGAAAAATTCGATCGATTTGGTTTGTTCGAAAAAAAATTTGACTTATTCAATTTTGATTTAATCGGTTCGGTTATTAACCGATTGCTCACCCCTAAGGACAAGTTGCTACACAAAAAGTTAATTAAGGGAATCAAGCTAAGGCTATGGAAGAAAAAGAGAATACCACTCCAGATGTGATGTTCTTGATGATCCATTACACATCAATGGAGGAGCAATTACTAAGGTCAAAGCTATAAAAATGAAAGAAGCACTTAATGTGATAATTGAATATGCTAAGGCTAAAACTACAATTGAAGTAGATTTGACAAGTAGTGAGTCATGCAACTTAGTCAACCAAATTCAAGCTTTAGATAGGTTTAATTAGTTACTTGAATAATATTTTTATATTCTAGGAAAAATTCTCTTGTGTAGGCTCAATTTTGACCTTTATTTGGGTTGTAATAGTGATTTGAGCTTAAACTAGTTATGCAACCTACCTAAACTTTTCCTAAATTGGCTTCCTTCTAACCTTTTAGGATTTTTAGATCACCCTATAACTATAAATAAAGAGGGCAGCAGCCACACAAAATTTTTTGGCTGATTTCAATCTAAAGTATGGTAAAACTCTCACTTGTTGGTTCCTCATTGAACAACTTATCAAGGCAATCCATGTAGCATTTAAAAACTTATCAACCTAAATATCAAAGTTATTGCATCTTCCATCTCCTATACCAAGGTTCATACTTTTCTTAGCATTGGATCGATGTTCTTTTCATTCATCTTATCGATTTAGACTTTCCTTATTTCTTCCTTCCATTTGTTACAGATTCATGTGATATTCTTCTCATTGAGTTCACATCAAGAAAGGAGTTGTTGTTGGGCGATAACGGTGGAATTATGAGGACTAATCGACTAATTGCAACAATCCAATTAAATGTTAGGCTAGATAAATTTGCAGCAAACATTCGAAGGTTATAGGAGAGATGGAGGCTTTTAAGGCAAGTGAAATAGAGTTGGTTGAACTCTATTAGAAGTCTTGTATTCCGTATTCTTCTCCTCCTTTTTAATCCTCTGTAATCTAACTTGTAAATGGTTTTTCTACTTTCAGTAGTTGATTGAGCAGAGAAAGATAGTGGTTTTCTGAGTGATCTACTAATGGATCAAAAACTATGTAGTAGAAAATTTAAAGTTGCCAAAACATGTTAAAGAAACATGTTAGTGATCCTTGTAAATGTGATTCTTTTATATGTTTCCCATATGCTAATTATATGTAACTTTGGTAACTTGATAGCAAGAGTAGATAGAATCATCGTTAGTAAATGGTTCATACACAATAAGGACCATCTCATGATATTCAAAGCAGTTTTTTTATTTCAATTAGCTAATAAGAAAAGTATTAGGATTCATTCTTCATCTTACCCAAAATGTCTAAATTTATATTGGTTACTATTTTCATGAAAATAACATAATTTTTCTCTAGATATAAGCTAATTTGATTGCAGGTGCGGCTTCCTAATATTCATAAGCTAGTTATATGTATATAAATAGTAATATTCCTTAAAGTTATTTGGATAATTCATCTTAGTTGGTTCTTCATATAAGCATAGTTTCCATAACTCTCATTTTTAAAATTTGTATCTCTCATATAATTTTATCGTAATAGTAGGATTTCCTCTCGTTATACTGAAGCAAGCATATTAGCAATGATGCTCAACTAAAATGGAAATGATACAAGCTAAATGTAATGCAAAAATATAATGAATGATAACAGTTAAAATAATGGAGATATGCCTATAATATTTTTTTATGGATGATGATTAAGCTGTAGTGATAGATGATGGCTAAACTATGTCAAAACATAATGATGATATTTTGAGGATTTATGATAATATGAAAAAATATATATAAGAAAATAAATTAATGATGAAATTTAAATTAACTAAATAAATAAAAATTTAAAAAGTAATTTTTAAAAAGAAAGGATGACATAAATAGGGTAAGCAATCAGTTAATAACCGACCCGATTAAATCAAAATCGAATAAACCGAACTTTTTTTCAACAAACCGAGCCAACCAAACTTTTCAACAAAATCGAACAAATCGAACCGATAAAAAATCGATTAATTAGGTTGAAAACCGAACAAACCAAATTTTTTATCATCAATCGATTGATTATGATCAGTCGACTGATAATGGTGGAAATCGTGGGCTCGAGGCAATCAGTCGACTGAAGTTCATCAATCGACTGATAGATTTCAGTTCGATTTAATCAATTTAACCAATTATTTTCGTTTCGAAACCGAAACCGAACTGAATAAACCGATTAAACTGATATTTAAAAAAAAATGAATTTCCAAATAAACCGAACCAAAAGTTTGGTTCGGTCGGTTTATTCGATTTAACCGAATTTTTGCTCACCCCTAGACATAAATACTAATATTGTTGTAAGGGGAGTCTTGTCAATTATGAGATGGTGATTCCTTTCCTGTTGTGATCTTTGTAAACAAATTTGCACAAAATCCAAATTGTAATTTTTTATTTTCAATCAACCTTGGATTGGATCCAAGTGAATCTTGTATTGTATCTCTAAATTCTAAATTATTGACACATTTTATTTCCTCTTGTTAATCAATATGGTGTTTTAGAATAAGAACTCAATCAAACATGAGAGAACTTAAAATTAGAATAAATCTCTATTTTGAAGCAGTAGTATTGTTCATGCAACCATCTCTCAGGCGGGGTGGCAATTATGGGGCTTCGAGAAATTTGCGGTAGGTTAATGACTAGCAGCACCACGCATTATCAGATAGGAACTAGAGTGGTGGTTCTACACAAAAGGGGTAGCCTAAGCATACAAGGTGCTCATTCGGTTCACCAAGGAGGTTAGAGTTGGCTTTGACCCCGGACAAGCATTGGGCTTGTTGGCAGATTGGTAGGAGCTAACAGAGGGGCAAGTGCCAATACTATTGGAATCATCACAGCAGATGACATATTTGCCATATTTTAGTTTTTGTATGTGCACTATCACTGTAATATTAGATGAAACCAACATAATTCTTCGACAATCAATCCTTTATCCCATTAAGTATGATTAATTATATGAATCCTCTTACGCTCTTACGCAATTAGACTCAATCTCTTATTATATTCTCATATATATTTTTAATATTTTATTTATCATTACTAACCAAATCTTTTTTATCTCCATCTTCCTTGATTAATATGCATATTTACTACAATCTCATATCTCCTAATTGACATATTTATTAGTCGCCTAAGTACATAACTAAATCATCTTAAATGTCTCTCTTGGAGTTTTTCCTTAATAAATGCAATATTGATTTTTTTATAATGTTCTCATTGCTTATCCTATACCTGATCGTATATATACACATCTATTTCAACATCCTCATCTATATCACTCATACTCTGCTCATGTTCAATTCATAAACCAACATTCACCCATAAACCAAATGCACCCTATAAGTCATTGAATACATTGTTTGTCTAGGCACTTTCATACCTCTATCGGAATATCATCTAGTCTGACTAATTTTTCATTTTGCATCTCATTTAAAGTCTGTTGTACTTCTGAAGGTTAAATTCTACGATAAAATTTTAAATTTCGATACTTCTTTAATTTACTTAAATTACCTAAGTTAATTTAATCACTTGAATCTTTATTGAAAAGTTGATGAAAATAACTCTTCTATCGCTCTTTTATTTTCTCATTGTTCACTAGTACTCTATTGCATTCATCTTTAATGCATCTTATTTGAGCAAAATCTCTAATATTTCTTTCTCTACCTTTAGCTATTCTATAAATATCTTTTTCTCTTTCTTTTGTATCCAGTTGTCGATATAAGTGTTCAAAAGTTTCATTTTTAACCTCACTACTTTTTTGGTCTCCTTATTGGTCATTGTATACTTTTTTAAATTTTCCTCATTCTTATAAATGTATAATATCTTATAGGTTTTTTTATTTTTTCTCAATTACTTTCTCATTCCACCACTAGGATTCTTTACTTGATGATACACATTCTTTTGACTCACCTAATAGACTTTTGACTATCATTTTAACTTTAACGTCATCTTATCTCATGTTGTATTTGTATCATCATTTTAATTCTTTGATAAAAAAATTTAAATTTTTATATTCATATAACCTACTTAAAATTTCTAAGCTAAGTTAGTCACCTAAAAGGTTGATGAAAATAGCTATTCCATTGCTCTTTTATTTCCTCAACAGTACCCTATTCAATTCATCTTTAATGTATACTATTTAGCTAAGATACTTTCTTTTTCTCTCTCTCACTTGAGTTATTATGAAGATGTTCATTTTCCCTTCTTTTATATAATTCTTCCATTACTCTTTTATTTCCTCAGTAGTACCTTATTCAATTCATCTTTAATATATACTATTAGCTCAGATACTTTCTTTTCCTCTCTCTCTCACTTGAGTTATTATAAAGATGTTCCTTTTCCGTTCTTTTATATCAAATTGTCAATACAAATGTTCAAAAGTTTCATTCTTAGTTTCACTCATTATTTTCTTGATCTCTTTTTTGATTATTGCATACTTTTTTAAGTTTTATTCGTTCTTACAAGTGTCGAGATTGTTCGTTTTAGCGTCACTTTTTCTTATACTTCCTTATTCCAACATAAAATTTTTTATTTCATGTTACCCATCCACTTAATTCATCAAGTATGCTCTTAGTCATTGTTTAAAAATTTAATGTCATTTAAACCCTATCGATTCGCGTTTCATATCACTATATATTTCTCCTAATACTTGTACTCCTACCTTCTTAACAATATTTCTTTTCATTTTTCAACTTCTACCACTTGATCCTAAGGACCATGCATGTTTTCCTTCTGCTAATATTATGGTTAAAGCATATATCTAACATTACTAACCTAAGTTGGATAGTTAAATTTTCTCTAGAGATAACCTTGCGATCTTTATAAATTTTTCTATCCTTCTTTCTTACCATAAAAAAAAAGTTAATTTGCAACTTATTATTCTCACTTTTGAATATAAGCAATTATTCTTCTCTTTTCTTGAAAAATATATTATTATTACAAGTTCTTATACTATTGCAAAATCCAATATAACTTTTTCCTATTTTTCCCAAAACATAACCCCCATTCACCCACCCTATCATATTCCTCATTTCTTATTCGTACACATCTACTTAGATCTCCTCCTAGTAAAATTCCTATATATCATAATTTAAAACCTAAGTTCTCTATAATCTTTATCTTCTCCCCTATTCATTTTATCTCTTATGAATACAAAATATTAATTCTTCTCTTAGTCATCGTATTTGTTCTACATTTCATATTTAAGACAATCAATCATAAAATTGAGTCGTGTCTTACCAAATAGCACGAGCAAAATTTTTTGTTTTGCATGCAGGCCAACACTGGCATAGTGCCATAGATGAAACCATGACCTTGCAGCCTCCTCTACGAGACTACAGAGACAACCACAATCTCATGACATCCACAATAAGGCTACGGAGATAGTCACAACCTCGCATTGTCCTCCATGAGACAGTAGAAACAACGACAACCTTACGACATCCACCACAAAGCCATGGAAATAGTTGCAACCTCACAACATCCATTAAAAGACCAAGAAGAGAGTTGTGACCTTGCAACATCCACCGTGAGGCCACAAAGACAACCTAAGCCTCGTGACATTGCGGAGGCAACCACAACTTTAATAAATTATTTATTTAATATTTTTTTATTTTTTAAATTTATTTGTTATTTTTCATTTCTAACCATTAATTTAAATTTTTTTCCTTATTTTTTTTCTTTTGATTTTTTTCTCTTTGATACTGTTAGAATATTATAGATATGATTAGGGATAATTGTTATCCCTAAATATCATTAGGAATAATTATTACTTAGGATAGAATTTTGATTTATTCCTAGGATAGGGTTTGATTTATTCTTTTGAATAAGCCCTAATCTTGTCTATAAATAGGGCTTCTTTTCATGTAAGTTAGGTATCCTGAATTACAAAATTAACATGGTATCAGAGTCCTAATTTTTCACCGTTCGCAATCTGCCGCCGCGTTCTTCTCCCGAGCGCGCGTCTCTATAATCTTCCGCCGCGTTCTTCTCCCGACGCGTCTTTCGCCGCGTTCTTCTTCCTCACGCGGGCAGCTTCCTCACGCGCGACGATCGGCGTTCGTTCAGCAGCAGCAGCGGCGGCGAAGGAAATGCCAGCGACGGCCTTTCTCCGTCTTCTTCTCCGTTGTTTCTCTCCGACACGGCCAAGCGCCCGAAGAAGCAGCGCAGCCGGCCGGCCGACGCCAGCCCAGCTTGTCCAGTTTTGAGGCCATCCTCCTCTCAGACGCTTCTTCCGCACGCGATGCCCGACGCTCAGCTTCTTCACCGCCACCGCCGCCGGTATCAACGGCCTCTCCTCCGGGATCATCGTCCAGTGCGTCGCGCCCCCCACTCCCAGCACCTCCGTCACCAGCCTCTCATTGAGGAACTGCTCCACGAAGAGCGGCCTCCAGCGCCAGCTCCCTCGCCTCCGTCCTCCTCTCCGTGACCCAGATCCGCTCGCCGGCCGGCGTCTTGACTTCGATCGCTCGGCGTCCACACTAGTAGCATCTCGGCTCGTGTCTTTGCTCGCGATTCTGTAGCGCGACGCTCCCCTGTCTGGCCGATCTCTTCCGATCCGCCGCGAGAGGAGAAAAGGGAATCACCGACCGCCTCACAGAGAACGGGATCGAGTAGCGATACCTATGTCGTTATTCGTGACTACCTCCAATACTTGGCCGAGTTTCCGATTTTACTAACCGTGGACGCGACGGCACCGCTTTCGTCTGAGTTCTTGGATGGTAAGAACTACTCCTCTTGGGCCTCTTATATTGAGCTTTGGCTTGTTGGACAGGGTTATGAAAAGCATCTCATACAAACTGAAGAGGATATTCAAGTGGCTGATCGTCCTTTATGGAGAAAAGTTGATGCTCAGTTGTATTGCATTATCCGAGCCACGATCCATCCATCTCTTCGGGATGTCTTCCGAACTTATAAGACCTGCAAGGATGTTTGGATACAAGCTCAACAACTTTTTACGAACACTTCTCGGCGACTCTATCAAGTTTGTGATGACCTCATGATCATTCTTAATGCCCGTCAGATCAAGGAGTCTATGTCAACTTACTTGGGATCGTCAGCCTTATACGTGAGTTCAATGACCTGCTCCCACCTGCAGCCACTCCTTTTGCAGAGCTTGAAAATCGGAAGAAATTTTTTATGTCTCTGGCGTTATATGGTCTGCCCACAGATTACTCTCATGTTCGTGATCAGATTCTGGGCAACCCCATAGAAGCAACCATAGACTCTACCTGGGCGACTCTCCTTCATGTTCCTACCAAAGTCTTGACATTACCATCCTCCGTTCCAGTTGACTCTTGATTGGTCTCGAAATAACAACAAACCTCCACCGCGTAAAAATGGCAAAAGGACGCCTCGTGTGTAATCATACCGACCAGCACACACGATTGATAAATGTTCGAGACTCCCTGGTCGACCTCCTCAGATCGCTTTCAAATCGCTCGAGTTACACACGCGTCTTCGCCTGGTTCACGATTAACACCCTAACTCCACCGCCTTAGTCAACACCAACTCCAACTCCACCGCCTTCCTATGATGACTTTCTGAAGTGGTATGAGGGTCGACAGGAGTCTAATTCTCACGCTCATACAATTGTAATTCCTTCACGCATATCTCGCTCTTCGGGTCCTTGGGTACTTGACTCTGGGGCCACCGATCATATCACTGGTAATAGATCTCTTTTTTCCTCACTATCTACTCAGTTATTTACCCTTCATTACACATGGCAAATGGTTCTCGACTGATCCCAAGGTGTTGGTATTGTTCATTCTTCTCCATCTCTTCCCATTCAGAATGTTCTTTATGTTCCCGGAGCCCCCTTTAATTTATTATCAATAAGCCAGCTCACTTGGTCTTTTGATTGTGTCATCTCATTCACTAAATCTTCTGTTTCATTACAAGACCAGAGTACGGGGAGGATGATTGGCTCCGGATGTGAGTCTCATGGTCTATATCAACTTCACCAAAACTCTCTTGTTGGTATGGCGGCAGCATCTCCACTTGTTATCCATGCTCAATTGGGACATCCTGGTCTTGATAAGTTAAAACAATTACATCCTAGTCTGTCTCACTTAAAGTCTTTGTCTTGTAGTCGTATCGTTAAGCGTGTATGTAGTTCATTTTCTCCTCGCATTATAAGTCGCCACGTCTCCCTTTGCTTTGATTCATTCGATATTTGGGGTCCGAGTCGTGTTACCTCTACATTGTCACGCGATATTTTGTTACTTTTGTAGACGATTTTTCCGTTGTACTTGGGTTATATCGATGAAAGATCGCTCAATTGTTTTCTATTTTTCAATCTTTTTAATGGTCAAAACACGATTTGGTATCCCTCTTCGATCCTTGCAGAGTGATAATGACGTGAATATCTATCTACTGCTTTCAAACCTTTTTGGCATCTCACGGCGTATTACATCTAAGTCTTGTCCTCATACCCCCACAGAATCGGAGTCGCAGAGCAAGAATCGCCGTCTTCTCGAGACCACCGGACTCTTCTCCTCCACTCTCACGCTCTTCGCTGGGGTGATGTCGTATACTGCGTATTATCTCATCAATCGCATGCCTTCATCTACTTTATAGGGTCAAATACCTCATCATGCTTTTATCCGGCAGCCTTCATCCTTTACCACAGGGTCTTTGGTTCTACATGTTTCTCGTACGCCGTGATCTGGCATTGATAAACTCTCTCTCCACATAAATGTGTTTTCCTTGGATATCCAAGGTCTCGAAAGGGTATAAGTGTTATAATAGAGAAAGCGTGTTCCTTCCTATTATTCTTGCTTTTCCTCTTTGTTCTGTTCTCTTCCAAAGATCGGGAGATCGTTTGCCATCCAAGAGATGGAAACAGTATGTTAGAAAATGAGTGCTTTCTGAGTAGTTGTGGACTTGGGATCTCGTTCCTCTACCACCAGGAAAGTCGGTTGTTGGTTGTCGATGGGTATATCTGATGAAGGTTGGTCAGAGCTTGACGGCTTAAGGCTCGTCTTCGTTGCTAAAGGTTATACTCGGATCTTGGTTGGATTATGGGGACACGTTTTCTCTTGTTGCCAGATGTCCTCTATACGCTTACTCGCCATTCTGCGATTCAATTGGTCTCTTTATCTGGATATCAAGAATGCGTTCTTACGGTGACCGCTCGAAGAAGTTTACATGAGCGACCTCCGTGTTTTGTTGGAGTCTTCGGTCTTGTGTGTCGCCAAAAATCTTTATACGGTCTCATACCCGTGAGCAGTTCGGTAGATTTAGTATCAATTCAATGGTGACTGAGCGGTGACCATTACATCTTTTATCGCCACTCATCGGCTCGGTCATCTACCTAGTGGTTTATGTTGATGATATTGTCATCACGGTAGTGATCATCTCGGGATCTTCTGAAGTGAAACAACATCTTTTGAACATTTCGAAAAGGATCTCTGGACAGACTTAAATACTTCTTGGGAATAAGTAGCAGATTAAATGGAATCATTATATCTCAAAGGAAGTACGAATAGATATTCAGAAGAAAGAAACAGAATGTTAAACTCAAAGACAGTTGACAACCCATGGATCCTAATGTCAAGCTCCTACCAAATCGGGAGCCTCTACTAGATCCCGAACGATACAGCGATTAGTAGGAAGACTAAATTACCTTCATTACTCGTCGGATATCTCATTTGCAGTAAGTGTAGTAAGTCAGTTTCTCAACTCTCCGTGTAAAGAACATTGGGATACTGTGATTCGCATTGTTCGATATATCGAGCGCTCGGAAAAGGTCTTTTGTAAGACAAAGGACATACTCGAGTTATAGGATATTCACGCAGATCGGGCGGGATCTCCCATCGATAGGAGATCTACTTACGGTTTTGTATATTTGGAGATAACCTTGTTTCTTGGAAAAGCAAAGAATGTTGTAGCGCAAGATCCGGTCTAGGCAGAGTATCGAGCTACGGCCATGCACCAAGAACTTATATGGCTCAAACAATTGCTCAGAGCTAAAATTTGGAGACATTACACAAATGTCACTTATATGTGATAACCAAGCCGCCGTATATCGCCTCAAATCCAGCTTTTTCAAAGCGTATAGAAGTCGATTATCACTATCACAGAGAGAAAGTCATATCACGGAGAAATATCTACTAGTTTTGTTAACTCACGTGATCACTACAGATATATTTACTTAAGTCAAGAGGTCCCAATCGATTGACATACGTAATGTCTGAGTGCGTATAATTTATATTCTTTAGCTTGAGGGGGAGTGTTAGAATATTGTAGATATGATTAGGGATAATTGTTATCCCTAAATATCATTAGGAATAATTATTACTTAGGATAGAATTTTGATTTATTCCTAGGATAGGGTTTGATTTATTCTTTTGAATAAGCCCTAATCTTGTCTATAAATAGGGCTTCTTTTCATGTAAGTTAGGTATCCTGAATTACAAAATTAATAGATACGATAATGTTTTTCCTCCTTCATTGTTAATCTTTTTTTTCTCCTTCATCTATCCGTAATGGCAAACAAAGAGGAAAAAAAACTTCTTTATCTCTTTAACAATGATTAATTTTTTTCCTTTATCTATCCAAGAAAAAAATCCCGCTTAAAGGATGATTAGTTTTTTTCCTCTATCTATCCACAAAATAAACAAAAAAAATAAATCCCTTTTAGATGGAGAAAACAAATTGTTAGAAAAATAAAATATATATACAACAACAACAAACCATTATATATGGATCCTTCTACGTCATTGGAAGAATCCATATACAAATTTATTATTACAAATTATTATGAATGAAATTATTATATACAAATTTGTTTTAATTTTACATTGATTAAAATAAATCTAAATTAATTTAATGTAAATCTACTTAATCTTGTCATGTCTACTTGGTAGAGTTTCCTAAATTAACTTTTACTTGATAAACAAGACAATATCAAAATTTGAACTCAACTTTCAATGTCTCAACGATAAGTGAATAATAAGTATTTATAATAATTAAATATTATTTTTTTTTTAAATTAATATATTTATATTTTAAAAGTAAAGAAATCGTATCAGCAAGACATGATATGATACCCAAAACCATATCATTTTAGTTATAAATTAAAAATTCGACACGACTCAAAATTTTAAACCTTACAATTGATATTCCTATAATGTCTATTTTTATCCAACCTAAAATGTGACAACTCATATATATTTAACACTACTCAATTTCTCATAGAGATGTAGTAGTCCTTACCAAAACATTGCAATTGGACCGTAGAATATATTTCTTTTAGAGAACCTTGTATTAGCGCAATAGTTGGTAGATCCATACATCACATTAGCCTATATTTTACGATGACTACCAACCTAACGCAATCTTCCTCCTTTATTTGACCTTAGAACCGACCATGGTGCATTTATTTGCCATGAGCAGAGTTAAACAACACAATACAATAAAAATAAGATAAACATATCTTATTCATCATACACTATGGACAAATGTTGAGATGCATATGCTTTTATTTATGCATGAAGTTCTTTACATAGCGTGGAGGTGTTAGAATTAGGCATCACAAAAAAGACACGATTTAAATTCTCAAATTCATATTGCACATTACACAAATTAAAACACATCTATTAGTGGCATTAACTGCATACTTAAGCCTGCGTAGTAGTCTTATGCAGCATTTAGCAACTCGTGCACATGAGATAGCAGCCCATTCCCTAATAATTTAAGCCTGCAAATCCAATCCATGCAGATAGACTCCACAGGGATACCTACGTAGCCAGTCCACACTAGTGCACATCAACACACATATGAGGTGGTTGTTGGGCTGCAACCATCGCACTTGTGAACTCCACACGCACGAGTCCACTTGTTGCCTATGGACAGAAAATGTGGCAACATGTGCTGGAATTGTCTCCATATCTCAGTTGCCGCAAGGTTTAGCAAACTAAGGGAAAACCAATCTAGTCATCGGTGATGGAAAAAGCTTTAAATCATTTTTTTCCTAAATAGTATACAACAACAATAACAACCAAGTCTTATCCCAATAGGTGGGGTCGGCTATATAGATCCTTCTACGTCCATTGGACTCTATCCTACTATATCATCATCTATACTTAAATACATTTTATCTTGTTTTATTGTTGCTAACCAAGTCTTTTTGATCTTCCTCTTCCTCGTTTTGATATGCGTATTTGTCATAATTTCACATCGTCTGACTGAAGCATTTATTGGTCGTCTAAGTACATGTTCGTACCATCTTAAACGTGTCTCTTAAAATTTTTCCTCAATAGATGCAACTCCGACTTTCTCTCTAGTGCTCTCATTTCTTATTCAGTTCATCCTCATATGTCCACACATCCATCTTAACATCTTCATCTAACTCTCATCATCCGCTCATGTGTCCAAGTCGTAGTGATATTGACATCATAATATAGCAGTTCAAGCCGCCTTGTAAAACTTCCCTTTAAATTTTAAAAGTACTTTACGATCACATAAAACACCCGATGTTTTCCTCTATTTCAATCATCCTGCTTATATTCTATATAAAATATCTCTCTCAATCCCTCCATCGTCTTGCAAAAAAATCCTAATTACTTAAAGCTCTCAGTTCTAGACAACTTTTCTCTTATCTTAACATTTGTCTCATTACGTCTAATATTGCTAAACTTAAATTTCATATATTTTATCTTTACTCTATTAAACCTAAAACCTTTCACTTCTAATATTTCTCACCGAGATTCTAGTTTAGTATTTACTCTTTCACGTGTCTCATCTACCAAAACAATAAATAGTGTCCATATCACGTGCCTAAATAGACGTGTCTCATCTTTACTCATCTAATTACATTTTTTCTAAATAGTGTATACCTTTAATTTTATTATCAAAGTGTTCTTTAATACCAGTTTTGGAATTGACGCACTAGAAGAAAACACATTGATGCTTTTGCTCAGAAGCAGCATGCACGTATGGACAGCAAGAGGGCCAAGACTTAAGTCCTTGCAACATGGTTCGACTGATCAAAGGATAGCAAATCAAAAATTTGACAATAGAACAAGGCTCTAAATCAATATTTCCCCTCGAAGGGAGTGTGCTTTTGGTTTAATCATCAAACCCCAATTCTAATAGCACATTGAGGATTGTCACAATGGAAGGCATCACACTGATGCAATAAATTTGTCATATTTTAATTTTTAATGGCACATTTTTCCTAAGATGGAAGATCAAACCGAAATAATATAATAAAACAAAATAAATGAATTCTATTCCTTGTACCTTGTGGACAAGTGTTGAAAAATACATGTTGTACTTGTCCACGCAATAAGTTATGTTTGGCATACACGGATGTACTAGCATCCTTCAGAACCAGGAGAAAAAGAGTTGGTCGGTTGATAGCTCAAAGGCAGCAATGACAAGTGTTAGCGCCTGCAAAACCAACAAGAGGGAGATAGTGGGAGGGTGGATAGAAATGGACAAGAGGAGAGAGAAAGGGAGGGTTGCTAGCCTTATTGAGAACATTATGTTATAAGGTCTCAACCAAGCGTTAGGTTTTTTTTTTTTTTTTAATAGTTGTTAAGAGTTTGTTGTAATTTAAAGGGGCTAGGATCTGTAATATTTAAGGTTATTCAATTTGTTGTATCTGGTGAGTTATATAGAGACATATATTAAAGAGCCACATACACAAAGTTTGGCCTCATCAAGCTAATGCGCCTCAACAAAAACATCAAATAGAAACTAGGCTTTAACGTCATCCACTTCAAACAAACAAGGCTCACCTAGGGGAATAAAATCCACCTTGAGTCAAGCATCTCAAACCTCGATCAAACTCAAAAGCCTTATCATGCACCTCAGTCTCTATTGTGATCACTGGGCAAATTGAACCTCTCTATACTCAACCACAACCAAACTTAAACTTCTTATATTCATCCAAGAACGAGATTGCATTGTGCCTTATTAATAAAATTTAATAGATTTCCTTTATCTGTTAAGTCTCAACCATAACGAACTGGCATCATCTATGCGAAACTACTAATCGATCATGTAATCAAGAAAGGAAGAAAGACGTCAATGCTTGATTCTTTGGAAACTTCAATAATAGACCCATGTAGTAAATGATGTTAAGCACACATCTCTCGAAAACTCTCCTTTCTCCTCTTGTTCAGTTACTTTTTGGCAAGCATCAAAGTGACACTCAGTACGGTCAATTCTTCAGGACTCTCTCTTTGCCCAGTCCATTCTTGATGACATTCACTTTGTCCTATTTCACATTCGATAGTCACAATATCCTTCTACCTTCTCTTAAGGGATGGTAGAAACATTTGTCAACTAGAAATTTTCAAACGTCTAATAGATGCAACAATGCAAGATCACCATCAAAAAAGTTGTCATAACCTAGCAGTCAAAAAAACTTCTTTCAAGTCAATTTTCAAATGAAAATATCTATAGGAATTCAGCTATATAATAAAATTAACTTGGATAAAGGAATTCACCATGTAAGCATGTGTTCTTTTATTTAAGACATGTTTATTACTAATAAATTTTGTGCCTAAAAGTAACAAAGCAGAAGAATGGAATGGACAATATTCTGAAACCAGGCTCCTTTTGATGGGATTTTTGACCTGAGGTTTGCGAGGAATTGGAATTTTCGCTCTGATGCTTGTGTCATTCAAATAAAGAATTCTACGAGAATTCTAGTTCTAAAATCCCTCTATTCCCAAAAGGTTTCAAGCAGACTTTCCTAAAAGACATTGCCTTTTGATACAGAAATATTAAATGGGGAAATCTAAACAGACAGCAAAGGCTAAAAATAACAAGGAGAACTGAACTGTAATCAGGTTACCTTTAAGTACAGGTTACTCCTTACAATACAAACAACAGATAGTGCAGTCGCTACAGATGAGAAGATATTGTAGAATCTCAGCAATCTTTTGGAGCTGCGCCTTCGACCTGAAGTCACGTGAAAAAAAATCTATACATGTAAACATGAAGAGATAACAATGATAGCAATTGAAAATGACATTTTCCAATCATCACAAACCTAACTCTCCGATTACAAGTGAAATGAATCCAAGTGAAAGAGATACAGCAGAAAATGTCTCAATCTTCTTTTCAGGCAATCCAGATACAAACACCAGAACTGTCCAAATTATTTGACTGGCAGTCTGTGCATCAATAATTCAGAAACAGATGAGAAATACACAAACCAAAGAGAAAAAAGTGGGAAAACAAGAAACAACAATGAAAATGATAATCTTACAATGAACACTACTTCACAATATGAACTTGCTTGGGCCAAACCATAAAATTAGTGATTGTTTGTTATGAAAAGTTGTTATTAGTCAATTATATCATCTAAATTCTAACTACTATGATCCAAAGCATGAAGTCTGTAAAAACACTCGAGTAAACTGGGAAAGAAGATATAAAGTGGCATACTTCATAGAATCAACTTGAATGTTTCCCTCCTCAAGAACCACATTCAACTCCCTCAATTATATAAAAACACGACAAACCATTGACATAATCATCAACCAGAAAACATCATCCCACCTAAGATATTAAAGAAATCTTACTAGAGGGAAATCATGTATAGAACCAAAGATATACATTTTAATTTTGTGCTGGCCCCGAGGGTCAAGTATGTGCCATTCTACTGAAAATTCATTAATTTATCATATGAAATCGGGTGTATTGGCATATAAGTACTTTAAAAACAGAGCTCATTTGGCCTCAACAGCTGCTTCTTGAGAGAAACAGTCATCAATAAGAAGCAAGTATATCACAACTGGTAAACTGTTCGCCATTCAAGCAAATAGGGTCTCATCTCTAGTAATCACAACCTGAGTAAGAGTTCTAAAAGCAGAGACACAATCTTCATTCTAAAGTTTACAACTTTTGAAGAGAATATCAACCACAATTATCAAAACTGACCAGAATAGTCAGTTTAGATGGATAACTCGAGAATATTAGTGGTGGACTATCTTTTTCTTTTGTTAGATTTAGCCAATATTTTTACAACGAAACATGATTGATGGTCTATGCAGAGATTCAAGAATGGCTGATGTTTCGGCAAGCCCATCTATGGAAAAACTCAACCTAGTGACGACCCACCAAGTGTGTAGTTGACCCAACATGGCACTATGATGGTTCAATCTTAGTTGTGTATGCAACAAGAAGATATCCATTTTTTCCTCGATACTAGACAAACTCATACATAGTCTTAAATTCCTTGTTCTATAAAAGACCAGGAGGAATTTCATGTATGACAAATTTACTAGTGGTGTGAAATAAATTTGATGGCAACGTAATACAACTATTCATGTAGCTAAGGATGTAGGAAGTGTTGAAACACATAAAATGTATCTCTCGTCAATCTTGTTTTCTTCTTGTAATTGCACTTTCTCTTCCTTGCATTTTTGAGTTTCTAGATTTTCACAGCCCATATGAATGTTCAACTCCTAACAACATGCTCTTATTTTTTGGATAACCTAACTTACCATGAGTATTAAAAAAAAATAATTTATTTAGTTTCAGAGTTTATACATTCAAGTAAGAGAGGATAAGCATTTTGCCACTATTACAAATACACATACAATTATATCTAATATTGGTGCAGAGTTTATACATTCAAGTAAGAGAGGATAAGCATTTCACCACTATTACAAATACATATACAATTATATCTAATATTGGAGCAAAATGTTTTAAGCATAATAAATTTGTTGAATCCAAGTCCAATTAATGGTGACAAGTCCTACGAGTATTACAACTTCACAAACAACAAGGACATTTCAATTTAATCAAGTTATCTAATATATCTTAATGAACATTTCAATTAAGTTATTTGAAATATTTATCTAGCAACCATTGATGTAATGATCCAAAATTAAGTGCTGGAATACAAGAGGAAAATTACGAAATAGCTAGAATGAACATGCTGACTTGTAATTGGTTGTCATAATATTTTCATATCACTTATCTACCATAGCACAACTGAATGAATGACACAATTTCATACATCATCACGTAGACATGCTCCAAATAGATAATGCACACACATGCTTCTGAAATATCAAACAATCATACTAGTGTTGGCAATGTTAGTTTCTTAACATTATTTATGCTATGTTTATCCTACAGCGTGGATAGAGGAGTGAAAGGAATCAAAGGTGGAAAAAAAATCCACAGTGGAAAGGGAAGAAAAAGAGTGGAAAGGGAAGAAAAAGAAAGAAAGAAAGAAAAGAGAAAGTAGAAAGGAAAAGGGGTGCATCTCTGGTGGCCATGACTCACAACCATACTGTGAGCTCACAGCCGCCTAACCCTAGCTGTGAGCTCATGGTGGCCGCAAGCAATTCATGGCCAAGCCATTAGTGGTTTACAACCTGGCCATTAACTCTTGGTGGCCGTGAGTAATTCGCAGCCTTCCTGTAGCTCACAGCAGTCAGGCCACAAACTCACCAGGGCCAAACCATGAGTTTGCAAAGTTCAAGTTCACTGAAGTTTTTGAAGCAAGGAAATTTCATTCCACCTGATTTCATGCAGATGAACAAATACTCAAAAAATAATCCACAAACCGATTTAGAATCTGTTTGCGAATTTTTTTACAAAAGGTAAATGAAAACACGTATACAATTCATCGTTTCTCTCATTTGCACTTTCAACTAAACAAAGTACAAAAAAAAATTAAAAGTTTGAGAAAGGAGAGTTTTGGTGCAATGATAAAGTTGTTGCCGTGTAACCTTATGATCACGTGCCGAATAGCAAAAAAAGCTTCTTGCAATATAGAGTTAGGTTGCCTTCACGGGTGTAACCGAGTTGATACTCGGATGGTAGATTTGCAGAAGAGAATAAGGATTGATTCCTCTAGGATATATGCCCCTAGGAACAACAGACCCTCCCATCTAAGAGGGCATTCAGTATTGTGATTTACTTCCCTTCCATACACTATGGAGTCAGTCCAGAAGGGCACTTGAGGTGAGAGTTTTTTTTTTCCATAGAAGAGTTAGGCTACATGCAATAGACCCATTGTAGTCCAACCCTTCCCCATGACTCTACATTAACCGGAGCTTCATGTACCAGACTACCGGACTGCCCTTTTGAGACAAGGAGAGACAAATAGTCATTTGTAGTAAAGAGACACAAAAATAAAATTTTAGGATTGCATATATGTAAACAGACACTTTTGAGATAGTACATAACCAAACATTTAGCAAGCATACTCAAAGCAACTATATCTTGAATTATGACATCACATACACAAAATCCTTACATGATGACGATATAATCTAATTCCATAGAAGTTTACGAGAAGAAGAAAGGGACGGGAAAAAAAACTATAAAAGCAAGATACACCTGGGCAAGAAGTAGACCTCCAAGCCTGGATTTCCCTTGAGCAACTTTAGTGTACCCTGTGATAGCGACCGGAGAATTAGAAACATTTGCGGCAGGCGATAAGATCAGATTTGGAGAGGAATCTCGAAAGATAAACGCACTGGAGTCGACGACCATGCGGTAGGAGAAGTCAGATCCATCGGTTCCTGACGGCCGACGGCTAGCAGTGACGGTCCGCTTCTGCATCGGTGTTTATCCCCGCCGCCGCCTTCAATTTGCTCGGCCTCCTTCTTGAGATCGTGGTCGGCTTGTTTGCGTTAAGTCGGGGAAGGGCGGCTGCGGAAGAGAAATAGGGCAAGGAAGGAAAAGCGAGAACTTAGATTAGTTATACCTATATAGATACAAAGGACCGTTACCTCGAGCGCGCATGCGCATTCAGGGTGGGTACGTGTTTATATATATATATATATATATATATATATATATATATATATATATAGTTTTGATCAGATACACATCCGAATCGTCCGTGTCCGTCTGTGATACGTCGATCCATCGCCATTACCGTCATCGTCGCCGTGCCGTCCGGCCACTTCCGATCGCCGGACCTAGCACGATCGACGCGCACCTCGCCGACAGTTCGATGGGGCAAGGCTGGCTCCGGATTCCGACCGCGATTCGGTCGAAATCTGGCCCGATCGCGATCGGCAGTGGTCGCGCCACTGCCGGCCACGAAATCGCCAGATTCCGGTAGAATCGCGGCCGGAATCCGACGCCGCCCGAGCCCCGCCGGGGAGGTGCGTGTCGATCGCGACGACGGCGGCCGGAGGGGGTCGGACGGCACGGCGACGACGGCGGCAGTGGCGGTGGGTCAACGTGTCGTGGACGAGCACGGACGGTTCAGGCGCGTATCCGATCAAATATACAGTACCCGTACACCCTCCGCCGCTCGAAATCGTCGATAGAAGGTCGAATTCTGGCCAAGATCCGATCGGAATCCGATCGCGATCCGGCTGACACCGGAGTCCGATCGAAAATGGCTGCAATTGCGATTGCCAGCGCCGCGACCACTGGCGCCAGCGATTCAGTCGGAATCTGACCGCCATCCGGGTGGACTCCGGTGCGATCGGATCGCAGCCACCGCCGTCGAATCGATCGAAATCTAGCCTCCGTAGCGATTTCGGCGAGGTGCACGGGTGTTGTGCATTTCTCGCATCGTGCACGGGTACTGTACACTTCTCGATATATATATATATATATAGTTTTGATATTCTGAGTGTTTATTTTTGTACGACTCGTGTGCGACGGAGGGAAATGCACAGTAACCACATGTTCAACGTCGCTCGCACTCGTCGGTGGAAGGTCGGATTTCAACTAGAATCTGGTGGCAGTCCGACCAGAATCCGACCGCGATCGGGTCGGAATCTGGCCAGTGAATCAACGCCCACAGCGGGTGAAATCGCGCGCGGAGGAAACGCTGTGCATTTTTCATTACTGTGCAATCATGATTGATCGGACGATGGAGAAATGTACAGTAACCACGCGCCCGACGCCGCTCACACTCACCGACGGGATGTCGAATTTCGGCCACGATCCGATCGGAATCCGATCATGCGTCGATGAATCGGTGCCCACAACGGGTGAAATATCGCGCGGAGAAAACACTGTGTATTTTCTATTATTGTTCAATCGCAATTGATCGGATGATGGAGAAACCGTCGCGCACAAGTCACGCAGGCGGAGACGCTCAGGATAACAAACTCATCTATTACCTGTCGAATAATATATAACACAACTAAATCAGAATTTATAGTATAAAAGAACTAGAAATCGAAAAGCTCATGACGTGAGATGGGATCGACAAGACCTCCGAGCATTAAACTATATATTCTCTGTCTCTTACCGAGGAAGAAAATAAATATGATAGTGAGTACAAGATACTAGAGATATAAGAAAAATAGTGTATGAACTAAGTGTAAGGAGATCAAGAATATACAATCTCAAAGATAATATCAATTAACCATAGTATAAATATAATAATAATCAATTGCATATATCAACATGATCCAACCAGTGGTATACAATAAACAACAGTAAATAGTAATCAAACAACTGAACTATGTAAACAGTAGACATACATATATAACAACATATCAACTTGATCCTCCAAGTATAATATAATGAATATAAATAACTGAGGATCTGAAACGGTACTGTTCATAATCACATGATCAACATATAATAACATATAACATGCAAATAACATGTATAACAATATCACAAGCCTATACAACATTAATATATCAAACATATGCAATATATCATCAACATATACAATACATATCACATGCATATGTATGATCATTGTCTGCACACAACTCCAGCTACCACAATATTTGTGTGGTCGAGTGGACAAAATATGACAACTGCACAGAACTCCAACTATCGCTACTCTCGAGTGACCAAGTGGACAATATGAAAAGTAGCTATCTAGCTATATACCGAGGGGGTCTTTACCTGCATGCAACTTCAACTACCATTATTCCGAGTGTCCAAGTGGGCACGACATGACAAGTTGTGCGCACCTCCAGCTATCACTATCCTGAGTGATTGAATGGGTTGATATGACTAATGACTCTCTCAACCACAAGGGGGCAATGGTCGTCGGCATGCATATAATGCGATGATGAATAGAAAGTAAATAAACATCCACAAAGGTATAGTCATCTCTACACAATAGTAATATGACCATAATAAAAAATATGAACGGTAAACAATGTATATAAAAATAACAGGTATAAATGATATTAAACAATATGGATAGCAAAAAGATTAATTGTATAAGCATCAAGTAGATCATGTATAAGATCAGACATGTAAGTATCAAACTCAAATATGATAAAAAAATAGAGTCAAGATAATAATATTAACAATATATTAGGGTTCATATACTTCGATCAATGATCTACAAAGATCAAAGGAAGAACTCACCTAATTTATAGATCATGTTGTCTGTCTTTGCATCTGAGAGACTACCTCTATTCAGAATCCTGTTATATAGAACATGAGTATAATTAAGTTCTATCATAAATCTAATGATAGTATCCAATCGATTTATTAACCTATTAATTAATCTAATAATCCATTTTCCAATCGATTATTCATTAATCTCAATCTCGACTAATGGAGATTTGTCAACAATTAAACCATCAATCACTTGATTAATGATCTCACTATTAATCAAAGAATTTATTTACTACCAATCAATCCTAACAAATTAATTAAATCTTGTTAATCGAGAATTATCACTATTAATCAACTTGATTGTATAAAATTTGATCATATCCGAATAATTAACTATTAATCAATATTAATCAAAATGTAATTAAGTTAGTAGTCAACTGTTTGTTGACATGGAAGGCAAAAATGATGTGAACCCAATGAGAAGAATATCACGTGAACCCACAACAAATTGAATGAAAAAAATAAGAAAAGTTTAAATTGATAAGATGTTAGATATTGGGTCTTATAAAGACCAATATACGATTTTGAAAAGGAAAATCGATGTGCCATCAATCAATGAAAGTCTAAATTGACTTCAAAATCGAAATCTACGTTTCGAGTAGATGAATCTAGACTATTAATTTGTTCAAAACCGATTATGAGTGAATGAGAAATTAATTGTTAAAGTCAGCCTAGAAAGTTATTAAAGGAAGTAAGGGAATTGGAAATTCCATAGAGGATCTACTTCCTTATATGTGTTGATGAGTTAATTGAGTTAACTCAAATAAATACAGATACTCTCATCCAATGGGTGAGCAGGTGCTTGCACCTGCAAGCCCGCCACGCGCGCACGCGCGCAATGGGCGCTTTGTTGGCGCACTTTGCACTTCGCACATACGCGTCATCGCGAGGAGCTTAAATTTATGCTCCGGGTGACATGACAGTGCCTACGTGGCACTCGGGTAATGTGTCATGTATACATGACACTCGGTTGGGCATGGAGAGGTGACTGGCTGCTAATTGGGCAATCGGATGGACACCGTTGGAACGAAGAGAGTGAGTAGCGCGATCTGGAGCGTTGATCGCGAAGAATCACGATCGGACTGCTGGTGATTACGATTGATCTGAAGCATCGGATTGACTGGATCGCTGGATCCAGATTTGGCGACTGAGATCAAAGGATGATCTGAAAGGTTACAATTATCCAGGTCTAATGGCTGAGATTAAAGGGTTTGATGAAGGGTTACAACCCTCTACATCCAATGACTCAGATTAAACTCACCAATATCTTTTCACCTAGTATAAATAGATCCCTAGAGAATGGAATAAAACACAAAACTCAAACTCATTCACTCAAGTTCTCATCTCATCCATCCATCCTCTGCATCCAGAGTCCAAAAAGCCTACGAGTAGGTTCGCTGGTCTCGGAATTTGTAGTGCTACTATTCCGAGACATCGTCGTTGTATCTTGGAAATGAATTGCTGCTATTCGCAAGCACCTGAGCGAAGCAATATCATTTTACGGAGATAGTGTTGAACACTAGCCTCGACGAGCTCATATCAGTTTGCTATCTCCCCGATTATTTCGAAGTTCAATAATCGTAAAACGATATTCGGTCTGTCGATATGGCCGTGATCAACGACGTTCACTAAGTCACAACCTCTGTTCCACGGAGAAAGCCGGAGAAATTCAACGGAGCCGATTTCAAACGATGGCGAGAAGATCTTCGTTTATCTATCGACAACGCTAAACCTCGACGGTTTTGCGTGAAGACCCGCGGTAGCTAAGGAAGATGATTCCGATAAGTAAGGCGCTGCGATCGTGGTCGCACGGAGATTTCTATCCGTAATTATATTCTCAATGCATTGGACAATACGTTGTATAATGTGTATAGTCCGATAGAGACGAGAAATCTCGTGGAATCACTAGAGAAGAAATACAAAACGAAAATGCCGATTTGAAGAAATTCATCGTTGGCCGATTTTTGGATTTCAAAATGGTGGATTCCAAGAGTGTGACATCTCAAGTCCAAGATATGCAACTGATATTGCATGATCCGGATGCCGAAGGCATGAAGCTGAACGAGTCATTCAAAGTAGCCGCGGTAATTGAGAAACTCCCCCCGTCGTGGAAGGATTTCAAAAATTTCCTGAAGCATAAGCAAAAGGAGATGGAGCTTGAAGACCTGATCCTGAGGCTACGAATAGAGAAGGATAATCGAACATTCTCCGACTCTAAAGGAACGAAGCAGCTATCGACGAGATGTCTAACCTGGCTGAGCCGAACACCAAAAAGCCGAAGCAATTCAAAAAGAAGGCTCTATGCAAGAAATTCAAGGGCTCGTGCTACAACTGCGGAAAGCCAGGACACATGTCCAAAGACTGCAGACGCCCAAAGAAACCAACCAAGAGTCAGAAGGAAGTTGCGAACCAGGTCACAACTTCTGACGACATGGAGCTTGATCTCACTGCGGTCGTGTTTGAAACCAACACGGTGGTGGACAACCCGAAGCAGTGGTGGATAGATACTGGAGCAACATGTCATATCTATTCTGATAAGGTGATGTTCTCCAAGTATACTCCGATAAATGGAAGGAAGCTCTATATGGGCAATTCCACAACATCGCCGATTGTCGGACTCGGGAAAGTTGTTTTGAAAATGACATCAGGAAAGGAGCTAACGCTTATTGATGTGCTCAATGTTCCCGACATCAGAAAGAACCTAGTTTCTGGATTGGCACTTGTTAAAGTCGGGTTCAGACTAGTGTTCCAATCAAATAATTTTGTACTTATGAAGAATGGTGTATTCGTAGGTAAAGGGTACTTAGAACAAAGTCTGTTCAAGATGGTTGTAATGACTGTACACCGTGAATTTGATGGTAATAAAATAAAAGCTTCCAGCTATGTTGTTGAGTGTTTTAATTTATGGCATGATCGACTTGGACATGTTAATAATAACACTCTAAAATGTCTCGTCAAATTAAATTTATTACCAAATATCGATGTTGACAAAACACACAAATGTGAAGCGTTCGTGGAAGCAAAAATGACGAGACTACCTTTTCATTCGGTGGAAAGGTTAATGACTCCTCTAGAGTTAATACATAGTGATCTATGTGACTTAAAATTCGTGCAAACCAGAAGAGGTAAAAAGTATTTTATTACCTTTATCGATGACTGAACGAGGTTCTGTTATGTCTTTCTTTTAAGAAGTAAAGACGAAGCCTTAGAGGCTTTTAGAACTTATAAAATAGAAGTTGAGAATCAACTTGATAAACGAATTAAAATAATTCGTAGCGATAGAGGTGGAGAATATGGTGCACCGTTTGATGAATTGTGTTCAGAATCTGACATTATCCATTAAACAACGGTGCCTTACTCACCTCAATCAAATGGTGTTGCCGAATATAAAAATCGGACACTCAAGGAAATGATGAATGCCTTGTTGATAAATTCAGGATTACCCCAAAACTTGTGGGGGGAAGCCTTATTATCGGCAAATCACATTCTCAATAAAATCCCTCACAAACAAAATGATAAAACACCATATGAACTATGGAAAGACCGCAAGTCATCGTACAAATACTTGAAAGTGTGGGGGTGTCTGGCAAAGGTTGAAGTACCCAAGCCAAAGCAAATGAAAATCGGACCTAAAACGTTCGATGCAATATTTGTCGGATATGCCCAAAACAGTAGTGCATATCGGTTCATAGTTCACAAGTCAGACATTCCTGATATTCATGTGGGAACAACCATAGAATCTCGGAATGCGATATTCTTTGAAAATGTATTCCCAAATAAAAGGGGAAACATTCAAATTGATAGCAACGGAAGTTCTAACAACAATAACGTCTCTGAACTTAATTGTCGTAAAAGGACTATTGACTATCAAAATGAAGAGTCACGTCGGAGCAAACGGGCTAGAGTTGAGAAATCGTTCTGGTCAGACTTTATGACTTTTATGTCAGAAACGGATCCAAGAACATTGAGTGAAGCTCTCTCTAGTCTTGATGTCCCATTATGGAAAGAAGCAGTCAATAGTGAAATCGAGTCCATCATGAATAATCATACTTGAGAATTAGTGGACCTTCCTTCTGGTGCTAAACCATTAGGCTGTAAGTGTTAGTGAAAGCCCTAGAGCCAATCATGTGATGATTGTTGTATGGACTTTATTGTATCATATTCCTATTTATAAAGGCATGGTTATTATATTTACTTGTATTGGTGCCAAATAACTAAATATAAAAATGTCCTTGAGTAGTAGGTTCTTATCTATATCAATCGATTGGTTGAATCGATAATGAGATGATATAGAGAACACTACTCTTAATGATTCCTAGTCGAGTATTAACATTCAGGGACAATGTTAATGCGTAGAGACTAGCATGTAGGTCAACAAGATGACTTGATCTCACAAGTCATGGATATGAGATATCAAGTTGACACATGGGTATGCATTGGAGAATGTATACTGAATGACCCGCCATGAGAAAGTATCATGGATTGTTATATGAGTGTCATATACTTTCTCATGTGGCTATTAGTATGACTATTAGTCCTTAGACCTGAAGTCACCATGGTTCCCTACATAAGGAGTTGCATACTTTGGCTTCGTCAAACGTCACCCGTAAATGAGTGGACTATAAAGGCGATTACTGGGTATGTAACAAATTATGCAGAGGGATGTGAGTGATGTAGATGGGATCTATCCCTCCTATATGACGGGGGTGACATCGATATTCTTGATAGAGTGAGACCACGAAGTGCATGACCATGCCCAAATGAGTCAATATGAGATATTGAGTTCATTTGATTAGAGTGAGTCTACTTGGAGTTCAAGATTTAGATTGTACCGAGGATGACACGGTCTATGCCTCGATTGGTCAATCTAGATGTCAAGGATAGAGGGACATTGTCACATATTGTGAGAGTCACAATTAGTAGTCACAAAGGTGATGTTGGAGCTCAACATTCTTGTAACTTGGGTAACAATGATGTGTTGCTAGATACCGCTCATTGCTTATGTTCCTAAATCGGTTTAGGGACATTGCCAACGTTACAAGAACCTATAGGGTCACACACATAAGAGCAATTAAATGGAGATTAGGTTCATATGATGAACCATGAGGATTAGGTTCATGGGATGAACCAAATTGGATTAAGAGTAATCCAAATTAGACTAATTGAATTAGACTCAAGTTGATTCAAGTGTTGAATGAGTCTAATTTAGATTTGATTCATCAAATCAATTTAAATTAAATGAATAGAGATTCATTAAATTAAATTGACTTGAGTCAAGTGGTTAGATTTGATCGACCATGGGAGATTAGAGGTCAAGTTTGACTTGACTTGAGAGGGAAGATGAAAGGTCAAGTTTGACTTGACCAAATGCCATATCATGATGATGACTTGGCATGGCCGGCCAATGATGATGCTCCACATCATCATTGACTTGGTCAATTGGTGCCACATCATGAGGGAGACCAAGGGTCATGGGAGTTACATGCATGTAACCCCCCTTCCATGAAGTGGCCGGCCACTTTAGGGGTTATGGGTGGTGAATTCATTTGGTGAGTTACACTCTTGGATCATCTTCTTCCTTGGTGTTTTTCCTCTCAAGCTCTCCCTCTCCTTCCTCATCTTGCCGAGATCTACTAGGAGTGCAAGCACACTCAAGTTTGTCTCTTTCTCCACCTATTGCTTGTGTGGATACCAATAGAGGAGTGTGCACTTGACACTCTCGAGTTCCGGCGAACTTTTGGACGAGCGGGATAAGCGAAGGGCATCGCATCGAGGGTAATGATCTCATCTCTTAGATCTAAGGTAGATCTAGGGTTTTTAGTAAGCACATACATGTTTTATAATTTTTATACTTCGCACGGATCCGTGGCCGGGGCTTTCGAGGTTTCCGCAACGCAAAAAGCGATTTTTGCGGCTCGAAAAAACCCAACAGTGGTATCAGAGCCACGTGGTATCAGAGCCACGTATGGCGTCTTTGTAATTTTGTATTAGATATAAAAATTACAGATTTATATGTTTCTGTAAATTTCCTAATTTTATAGAATTTTTGGGTATTTTTGTCAAAGAGTCAAGCAACAAGTGTTGGGACACTTCAGAAGGCTTCAATCGAGAAAAACTCTCCAAACGGCGAGTTCTCGCTTTAAGTTTTGGGACAGCGACTTAAGTCGCTGTAGGGACACTCGCAGTTAATTTTATGCAGTATGGGCGCTGCCCTATCCCGAAAGGGGCTTTGTCCCGCGATCGCGCCCGGAAACCGCTTAGCGGGACCGTTACGGAGAGGTGACTCATTAATTTGAAAAACAAAATTAGGAAAAATTATAGAAATTTCTGTAAAAATACATAATTTAGAATTATGTATAATTCTGTGATTTTCATGGCCCAATGACCCCAATTTGATTGGATTATGTGTGTTGTAATTCATAATACGACCTGCGTGCCGTTTTGTGGTTGTGCGTGTTGTATAGTGTATGCGACCTGCGCGTCGTACCTCTTCTTTTGATATTCTAGTTGTAATTAGTTTTTAGACTCGAATGTAACTCGAGTTTCATATTTGTAATGTACAAAATGGAGCGGTGGAAAGTCCACTCGAAGACGAGATTACGAGAAGGGTGACGACGACACATGGCGGTCAAAGGAAGCGCTTGGAGAAGCCGCTAGCCTTAGGTTGACCGTCCGATCTTCTCATTGGCTTGAGAAGATCGTAGTAGGGTCATGACTATATCACATTTAATTATATATATATATATATATATATATATATATATATATAATTTTTTTTTCTTGTATGTATGTGTTGCATGCTAGTAGAATAATGCTTGTATGTATATGATGCATGCTAGGATAATTTTCTTGTATGTATATGATGCATGCTAGAATAATGAATGTATGTATATGATGCATGCTAATATAGGATAATAAAGGCCTAAATGCGTATAAGATACACATTACGATTAGATTAGATCATAATCGAATCAACTCGAAAATGCCTACCGAGACTTGATACCCATCACTACCTCGATCATTTGTTGATGTTGAATCTGCCAAAGCAGAGCAACGCATATTATCTTGGTAGGGTGCGGAGGGACAATCTTGGTCCCGCCTATCACGCTTGGGTTAGAGTAAGCTCAATTAGATTGAGCAAAACTAGTTAAACTCAATTGGATCGAGTAGAACTATAGGCATATTCCAATCGTTGGAACGATAGGTCAAGATCGCATTTACTCTAAATCTTGGGCGATTTAGTCAAAGCTAACTCAAGGTCTTTTGTAAATGTGGTCTTGATCCTATAAACAAGAGTTGCATAGAGATGTAATCGGTAATGTATTTTACCACCGATCATACTAAGTCTTGGGCGATTTAGCCAAAGCTAACTCAAGGCTTAGTATGATGTGGATCTTGTCCCAAGAAGAATTATAGCTAGTTTGTATGAATCTAGTAATGTGGTTTGACCACATCCATAACTCGATTCTACAAAAATTCCTATAATTCGGAAGCATCATTTGATTAAAGGCCTAATTAAATGATAAAAGGAATATGATATTAATTCTCGCATTGTATGTTGTAGATAACTATGTCGACAAACACGAACACTCTCTCTGCGTTCATCGTGAGAAGGACAAGCTCAATGGAGCAATTTCTGGTACAGAACACGAGAATTGTTCTCACCCAAGAAAGGAAGTTGTATGTCCCGAGCGGCCCATTCCGAGGCACCTCCGCCCGGTGTCTCGCGGAATGACAAAGATGCTTACAAGAAGCATCAAGATGATGCATTAGATGTGTCATGTCTAATGCTCGCGACCATGAACTCTGAGCTTCAGAAGCAACATGAGTTCATGAATGCTTATGATATGGTTGGACATCTTCGCCAACTATATCAAGGACAAGCAAGGCATGAGAGATATGAAGTCTCTAAGGCATTATTTGGGTCCAAAATGCAAGAAGGACTCAGTAGGTACATATGTACTCAAGATGATTAGATGCGTAGAAAACCTACAAAGGTTGGGATTCCCACTTGGCCAAGAGTCGGCCTGACTGATCTTGCAATCTTTACCACAAACCTTCAATCAATTTGTCATGAATTATAACATGAATGAAATTGATAAGCCACTGCCTGAAATGCTCAGCATGTTGAGAACTGCTGAGCTTAACCTTAAGAAGGGAAAATCTGACACCATTTTTTGATGGTGCAGAAGAAGAAAGGCAAGGGCAAGCCTAAAGGTAAGGGAAAGTCCCAAGTCAAGTGCAAAGACAAAGAACTTAAACCCAAAGGAGAGGTAGCCAAGGAAGGGGCTTGCTTCCACTGCAAGGAAGCTGGACATCGAAGCGAATCGCAAAGCTTACCTGGAAGATCTTAAGAAGAAAAGAAGTGAGACTTCTACTTCAGGTATAAATGTTATAGAAGTCAATCTATCTATTTCTTCATCATGAGTATTAGATACCGGATGTGCATCTCACATTTGTACCAATGTGCAGACGCTGAGAAATAGCAGGGCATTGACAAAGGGCGAGGTGGACCTACGAGTAGGCAATGGAGCAAGGGTTGCTGCTGTTGCTGTAGGAACTTATGATCTATCTTTGCCCTCTGGGCTTGTATTAGAATTAGATGAATGTTGTTATGTGTCTGCCTTAACCAAAAACATCATTTCAGTTTCTTGTTTGGACAAGAAAGGATTTTCATTTATAATAAAAAACAAATGTTGTTCAGTTTATTTAAATGATATGTTCTATTGTAGTGCACCTCTAATGAACGGACTCTACTTTCTAGACTTAGAGAGCCCTATCTATAACATAAGTACCAAGAGGTTCAAGTCAAATGAGTTGAACCAAACTTATCTCTGGCACTGTCGCTTAGGTCACATAAATGAGAGTCGCTTATCTCAGCTCCATAAGGATGGGCTACTAGACTCATTTGATTTTGAATCATATGAGACATGCGAATCTTGCCTTTTAGGCAAGATGACCAAGACTCCCTTTAGTGGACACAGTGAAAGAGCAATAGATTTGTTAGGACTTATACATAGTGATGTATGTGGTCCTTTCAATGTTGCTGCTAGAGGTGGTTACAGGTACTTCATTACATTTACTGATGACTTCTGTAACGAACGGGCCCTTGTTGGCGGAATTCGACGACCTCTATTGGTCGACGACCGTCGCCCCTGTTGGCGGAATTCAACGACCCCTATTGGTCGACGGCATCGCCCTGTTGGCCGTCGTTACTCAGGACTTCACCGAAGTGGGTTTTGCCTTCCCAGATTCAACTCTAGACCTCCGTGCTAAGTACTAAAGTTTATGAATCACGGTAACCGTGATCAGGATCGCTTGGTTGCAGATTCATAAACTAGTACTAGAAGTCTAGAGTTCGAATCTGAGCAAAACCTTCGGTGAAGTCGGTGAGTAACGACGGGCCAGCGGCGACGATCGTCGCACCAGTCGTTGAATCGCCAGCGGCGACGGCGTCGATCCGACAATAGTCGTCAGTCCGCCAACAGGCCTCGCTCGCTACAATAAAAGGCGCCTTTTTATTGTAACGATCGGGCCCCTATTGGCGGAATTCGGCGACCCCTATTGGTCGACGACCGTCGCCCCTGTTGGCCCGTCGACCCCTATTGGTCGACGACCTGGCCCCTATTGGCCCGTCGTTACTCACATGGACTTCCCACCCCTGGAAGTGGGTTTTTGCCTTCCCCAGGATTCGAACTCTAGACCTCCAGGCTAAGTACTAAAGTTTATGAATCCTGGTAACCAAGTGATCAAGAAATAAATTGTCACGCCCCGAAGGAGACCCCACCAGACAAAAATCCGACAGCATCTCCCCTGTACTGGTGACAATCCCAATTTACATACAAAGGCCTACACGGCCACTATACATACATCTGGCCAACACCGGAATCCAAACTCACACGCGAGTTATATAATTTGGCCTCAGCCATCATCCAAAATAAATGACAAAGCGATAAAATAAATAGACTTACCCCTTCTGCCATCTGGGCAGGAATACTCAACAAAATCCAATCAAACTAAAATCCGAATAAGATCCACAAGGACACCAAAATCCAAATACAAATCAATCTCCAAAACTTATACATGTCTTCTAACCAAAATATCCAAACCATAAAGCAAATATCCAAAAATAAAACATCTACGACGAGTGGGGGTCCGGCAACTGCACTCTCCTGACAGCTTCATCCTGAAATAGATATAAATCAACGGGGTGAGTTCAAAGAACTCTGCGGGTATAGTAGATATGCAAAATCGTATAGCTAATAAAATATCATGCAAGATCCTCACATAAATAGGGTATGCAAGCAAGAAATACAAAATGACTGTACTTACCTGAATCTCCTACCCTGATATAGGAGCATGTGCCTGACTAGAAGTAATAAAGTCCTGATCATATATAAGCATGTATCCTGTATGCATGACAATCATATGCACATCCAAGGCATCAATAAAAATGCAGCAAACACAGTACAAATGCAATCTATGCAAAGTGCATGCCGTGCCAATGACATGGTCACCCCTGACGCCAGTCAGCCGCCTCACACGCAATGGTGAAGCCGAGTGGGTAGGGCTATGACAACTGTGCACTCTGCCATCACTGCTCCTGAGTGACCGAGTGGACAGGATGCTGTCGGAGTACACCTATCCTCCTGCCCCAAACATAGTGGGGAGCTAAGCTACCACCGCTCATCGCTACCCATGAGCGCTACCAATGGAGCTCGACAGAGCAATCAGCACACCCTCCTGATGTACCACTAACCCATGAGTGGCAGTGTGTGCAGGCCATGTAACTAGCTGCGGGCTCAACAATAATGGAACCCCGTCCAGCTAGCATGCAATCATGCAAAAATGGTGCATGATACTAAAGCATGTAAATCCTACTCATAATATACCTATCCGAATGATATGTACAACCAATATGTACATATCCCTAATCCACATACTATGATCCAAATCAAACAGGTAAATATAATCATATCCTATCACATGCATGTATCTAGTAGGCACCAAAAACATACTAGGCATATAAACATGAAAAATTATTGTAAGCTATCCTAACTAGCATATCAATTTGACTTAATCTAAACGTTAAGTCAAAATACCCGCCTGAATATATATCCGCAAGAAGAACTGAATCGTCACGACTGGGGACCTGCCTCGTGACCGAAACCTGCATATAGCGTAATTATAGTCAAGCACAAAATATACAATTCAACAACAAATCGAATAATTAATCGATTTCTTTTATAACCCAATTAACCCAAACCAATTTCCAAATCAATTAACCTAATTCATCACTTACAAAGATATCCTCAAGATCAAACAATAACACCCATATCCCATATCCTCCGAACCATACCGATCAACCGAATAACTCCGGAATCAACCCAAATCGACCAATCAAGCTCACCCGCCCCAGAAATTCCACCGAAAACCAATCCTTTCCCAAATCAGATCTCCAAGTCAATTTACAGCGGCTCAACATTATTCACAGCCATTTACAATCCTCCACAGCCCTCCACATCCAACTCTAACCGACGACACCCACAAGCCCTCGAACTCTTAATGTACCTATTCCTCCAAGGAAATCCACCCGAATCAACCAACAACAGATAAAAGAAGTTAATTCAAGTTATACTGTGATGGGAGCCTTCCAAATTACGCTTCACGGAGAAAACTGTCACGCTCTAATACTCTTGCTCCTGACCACCAAAGACGCGGTAAACGACGACCGACCGCAGGGCTCTCGTACGACAAGTAGAGAGTGGCTTGTGCGACGGTCAGAGGCAAGGAAGAGAAGCCGGCAGCCTGGGCACCGAGAAGGGCGCCGACGCTTAGGGGAGAAGAGGCGACCGCAAGGCTCAGCGTCGGCGACGGCGAGCGACGGCGGCAGCGCAACCTCGAGGTCGGACGACAAAGGAACGGCCGGCGATCGCGCCAAAGGAGAAGGGGCTTGCGTGAAGGCGGTGCTCAAGGAAGAAAAGCGCGAACAAAGGAAGTCGCAAGGCGGGAAAGGAAAAGAAATATAAAATAGAAATTAGGGTTTGGTTTAGGTTAATACCCCTTAAATAAAGCCTAGTTATTTTATCCCCGTAGAAATCTCGTACGGAGTCCGTTTAAACCCAGAAAAATTTCAGAAAAATTCCTAAAAATCCCGAAAAATTTCCAGGATTATTTCCTCAATTATTTGGCCATTTAATTTACTTTTTTTTTTTTAAATTTTCCAGTATTTAACATTCTCCCCCACTAATTAAAATTTGGTCCCCAAATTTCCTACTCAGATGCACAACGAGTAAGAAATACCATAAGTACTGAAAATATACCTCACGTACCTTAAGTAAACAAGTGGGGGTATTGAGCTCTGATCTTTTCCTCGAGCTCCCAAGTAGCCTCCTCGTCGGTGTGGTGACTCCACCCGACCTTGACAAGTCGCACAACCTTGTTCCGCAACTGTCGTTCTTTGAAATCCAAAATCTGCACTAACCTCACAGATGTAGCATCAAAGTTGAATGGAACTGATACATCCGATAGAATATGTGTAGAATCGCACATACTTCTCAAAGATAGACACATGGAATACATCGTGTATACTCGTCAAAGATGGTGGTAGCGCTAGACGATAAGCAACTGCTCCGATCCTCTCCAAAATCTCAAACGGACCGATATATCTAGGAGCAAGCTTACCACGGAGTCCAAACCTTTTCACCCCTTTCGTGGGTGAAACTCGCAAGAATACATGATCACCAACAGAGAACTCCAAAGGTCTCCGTCTACGATCTGCATAACTCTTCTGGCGATCCTCGCCTCGCTATCCTACGTCGATAAAGACGGACCAACTCGCCTCATACCGAGCTCTCGGGGTCCTAGCAGAATCGGGCCTCCCAACCTCCTCCCGGAGGGTGGGTGTACGACACGCCTACCATACAATGCCTCATACGGGCCATTTGGATAGCCGAATGATAATCGTTATTGTAGGCGAATTCCACAGTAAATGATCCTCCCGAGCTTGCCTCCAAATCTATAACACAGACCTCGAAATCCTCTAGTGTCCGAATGGTCCGCTCATCGCCCATCCGTCTGCGGATGGAATGCATAAACCGGCCGTGTACCTAAAGCTGCTGCAGACTTTGCGAACCTAGGCGTGAAACGGGGATCTCTATCCGATATAATGCTCAACGGAACACCGCAATCGATGATCTCCGACAATATAGCTCGCCAACCGATCCGAGAGTCGGTCTTCCGAATCGATAAGAAGTGCGCGGATTTGGTTAGTCGGTCTACGACTACCCAAATCGCGTCATGACTGACGCGTGTCCTAGGCAAACCCATCACAAAATCCATAGTAATATGATCCCACTTCCACTCGTGAATAGGAATCCTCAAGTAATCCAGGTCTCGGTGCTCACCTTGACTGCCGACAAATCGACATCTAGCTACAAAATCCGCGATGTCTTTCTTCATACCGCTCCACCAATACAACCGCTTTAAATCTCGATACATATGGGTTCCGCTGGTGGATCGCAAATCGAGAGCGATGTGCCTCTGTAGTAACTCCTCCATGTAGGTGAGGCCGAGGTACACATAATCTACCTCGAAATATATAATACCCTCATCATCTAGGGTGAACTCGGTCTCATTGTCCGAAGTGATCGACTACCAATGAATCAGAATGATCAGCGAGCCTCCGGACTCGTCGGATAGACGATCGAGCAACCATGGTAACTGGCCCCTCGCTCCTCTAAGCTCAACTCGAGAAACCTGAATCAAATCGTGACTAAAACTCTGGAAGGAAGCTAAAGTCCCTGACTTCCGGCTATGCGTCGCAAGAACCACATTGCTTTCCCGGGTGGTAGCCGATGGTATACCATAATCCTTCAGGAACTCCATCCATCTCCTCTGTCGGAGATTGAATTCCTTCTGTGTAAACAGATATTTGAGACTCTTATGATCAGTAAGAATCTCAAACGTAATACCATATAAATGATGCCTCCAAATCTTCAAGGCATAAATAATAGCGGCAAACTCTAAATCGTGAACTGGGTAGTTTTTCTCATGTTCCTTCAACTGTCGAGAAGCATAGGAGACTACCCTGCCGTGCTACATCAATACTGCGCCTAAACCTCAGAGACGATTCAGATAAAGAACGAAACCATCGTCCCCTGATGGCAATACCAGAATCGGTGCTGACACCAATCTCCTCTTCAACTCCTGAAAACTAGTCTCGCACGCCTCTGTCCACGTGAACTTCACGCCCTTCCTGGTAAGGCGTGTCAATGGCATAGAAATGCTCGAGAAACCCTCAACGAACCGTCTGTAATACCCGGCCAAGCCTAGAAGCTCGCGAACCTCTGAATCGATTTAGGTGCTCCCAACTAGTGACAGCCTCGATCTTCTGGGGGTCAACTGAAATACCTCTACTCGAAACCACATGTCCCAGAAAACCGACTGAGTGTAACCAAAACGCGCATTTATTGAACTTCGCATATAGCCGCTTCTGTCGGAGCCTATCTAGAACAAGTCGAAGATGCTGCGCGTGTTCCTCCTCGGAACGAGAATAAACCAGAATGTCATCGATAAAAACAATGACGAACCGATCTAGAAAATCCATAAATTCACGGTTCATTAAGTCCATGAATACCACCGAGCATTGGTAAGCCCAAATGGCATTACCAAAAACTCATAATGTCCATATCTGGTACGGAACGCTGTCTTCTGAATGTCAGAATCTCTAACTCGTAATTGATGATATCCGGACCGCAGATCAATCTTAGAATAGACTGATGTACCTCTGAGCTGATCAAACAAGTCCTCAATACGGGGCAGGGGATATTTATTCTTGATAGTGACGGCGTTCAATTGCACGTAGTCGATGCACGTCCTCATCGAACCATCTTTCTTCTTCACGAAGAGAACCGAGAACCCTGTGGTGATGCACTAGGCGAATAAAACCTCTGTCCCAAAAGTTCCCGAGCTGAACCTTTAACTCATCCAACTCTCTCGGGCCATACGATAAGGAGCTTTCGATGCGGTCTGCCCTGTGTATTAACTCAATCATGAACTCCACTTGCCTTCACGGGAGGCGGACGTAACTCCTCGGAAAGACATTCGAATACTCTCGGACAATAGGGATGTCCGCGATCCGAGAGTCACTCATCTTTCTACATTTATCATAGATAATAGAAAACCCCGCAACTGCAATAAAAAGCTTCGAGCTGAATCGCGAAATGGTCGCTATACCGTCGTCCGGATGCCAAAAATCCCACGAGGGTTGGTTCGAGGTCCGAATGTGACCACCCTCGTCGACAATCCATGTGGCATGATATCCGATGACCAATCCATGCCAAGAATAATATCGAACTCGACCATATCCAGCACAATAAATCTACCGTAAGAATGATGTTACCAAAATCTAAAGGACAACCTCGGACCTCCCGGGTAACATCCAATGTATTGCCGATGGTAGGAGACGACTAATCTCTGTGATCTACTAGCCAGGTAATCTACCAATCTCTCTCATAAAAGTACGAAATAAACGAATGCGAACTACGGTATCAACTAGCATAATAGTGAAAATGCATAAAGTGAAACCGCATCACTAAATATGGATTCGCTACGCGATCCTCTCGTAATCGCATGAATCCGCCCGGTGGCGGAGGTGGTATCACCGCCAAAGGTGGTTGAGCCTACGAAGACCGATAGGAAGGAAGGTCGTATAACGCCGCGATCGCATCGCACGGCTGCGGTACGATCTCGAACTAGTGGCGAAGGCCGCATTGACATCAGAATGGGCTGGCCGCGAATGGTACTGCATCGGTGGCTGAGATCAGATCTGCATCGCGCCTCAAATCGAACCTGTGACACCGCGGCACCGGTGTACTCGCCCATGAATGCCATAGGCGACTCCTGCAGGGGAGTTGTCCTCGCGGGCGAAGGTCCGCCGCTCGCCCTCTCTCGAGTCCTGCATCGACGCAACGGCCCTCCTCCGAATAGAAACCGGAAGCCACATGCTGAGCCTTCAACGAACAATCTCGGCTCATGTGTCCAGGCAGCTTGCAATAATAGCAAACTGGCTGTCCCAAGGTGCAGGCTGAGATGATATGCTCTTTCGATCCACAACGAGTACAGTAGGTGTCGCCAATGGGCGGTCTCCGGCTCTGCTGAAAAGACCGCGAGGGCCCAGCTGAAGATCGTCCTGATTTCTGAGGCCGGCTAGATGCCCCGAATGACTCGACCGACCGCGCACTACCGATGACGAGTCTGGTGGTCGATGGGTCGACTGTAGATCTTCACCTGCTTTCCTCTTCTGCTCAGATTGACCCTCTGTTGAGCCGACTCGATCAACAAAGCTCTATCCAACGCCTCTCGGTAGGAAGAACTACCAAATCCTGCCATCCTGACCTGTAGATGCCCATCCAGTCCCTGTACAAACTGCATCATCCGTGACCTATCCTCAGCAACTAACTCTGGGCACAACCTGGCTAACCGACAATTCAGATTATACTCCATCATCGAGTGATTATTCGTTAGACTCGAAAATCCCGACGCCTCATCATCATCGATATGCCCGGGAAATACTGACTCTCAAAAGCCTCTCTAAATTTCGCCCATGTAACCTGCTGCTCGCCAATAATCGAGCGCTGCATATCCCACCAGATCTCGGCCTCGCCTCGTAAATGGAAGGCCGCTAACTCTGCCTTCTCCCACTCGGAGCAGACCATATAGTAGAAGGTACGCTCCATCGTCTCGATCCAAGACTGAGCCACGATCGGATCGGGCCTCTCCCGAATAAAGTGAACCGGCTCTTCATCGACTTAGCCAATCCTGGAATCCGAGCTCGTCTGCAGCCGGCACCGTGAGGATAAGTAGGGGCCGACATCTGAGGGTCGCCCATTGATGGGCCGTGTTCAGTAGTAGAAGGTCCCTCTTGGCGGGGGTTTCTGATGTGTAGCAGTAGGATCTCCCGCTGGTACATCGGATGCCCCAGCAGTGGGTATCTCGGGAGGAGGATCCGCCGAGGACTGAGGATCCACAACTCCCGTAGCACCCTGTGGAATCTGACCCTGATCAATATGCTCATCCTCAGTAGATCTCTCTGGCAAGTCAGTCACCAAAGATCTCTGGGTCCTCTGGCGTGGCCGTCCCACACCACGTCTCCTGCGGCACGCCCACCTCGTCTCATATCTGTTAAATGAATACAGATATTACCATAAATAAAAACATATCAAATTTATCATCATACCTATTTCACCGTCAGGAGAGGTCCAGTAGCCGCCAAAACCCCATATTAATCTCGTCAAAATCCTCGAATTTTCGAAACATAAAATCGTCGGAAATCCATACCAATCCAAAATTTCCAAATTACCTCGCAAAACCTGCCAATACATGGCGAACTCCGAAAAATCCAAAAACCCCTAGGAACTCGAAAACCTAGGCGCTCTGATACCAAATAAATTGTCACGCCCCGAAGGAGACCCCACCAGACAAAAATCTGGCAGCATCTCCCCTGTACTGGTGACAATCCCAATTTACATACAAAGGCCTACACGGCCACTATACATCGGTCAACACGACCGGAATCCAAACTCACACGCAGTTATATAATTTGGCCTCAGGCCATCATCCAAAATAAATGACAAACAGTCTAAAATAAATAGACTTACCCCTTCTGCCATCTGGGCAGGAATACTCAACAAAATCCAATCAAACTAAAATCCGAATAAGATCCACAAGGACACCAAAATCCAAATACAAATCAATCTCCAAAACTTATACATGTCTTCTAACCAAAATATCCAAACCATAAAGCAAATATCCAAAAATAAAGACTCTCCTCGATGCCATCAAATATAGATATAAATCAGTTTCGAGGAACTCTGCGGGTATAGTAGATATGCAAAATCGGTATAGCTAATAATAAAAATATCATGCCAAGATAGCCTCACATAAATAGGGTATGCAAGCAAGAAATACAAAATGATCAGATTACTCAATCTCCTACCCTGATATAGGAGCATGTGCCTGACTAGAAGTAATAAAGTCATGATCATATATAAGCATGTATCCTGTATGCATGACAATCATATGCACATCCAAGGCATCAATAAAAATGCAGCAAACACAGTACAAATGCAATATATGCAAAGTGCATGCCGTGCCAATGACATGGTCACCCCTGACGCCAGTCAGCCGCCTCACACGCAATGGTGAAGCCGAGTGGGTAGGGCTATGACAACTGTGCACTCTGCCATCACTGCTCCTGAGTGACCGAGTGGAGGGATCTTTGTCGAGTACACCTATCCTCCTGCCCCAAACATAGTGGGGGAGCTAAGCTCTCATCTCCCGGTGTCATAGACCAGAGGAGGGATCCTGCCGCTTCTACCACGCCTCATCGCTACCCATGAGCGGCCCGGTGAGTTCGACAGAGCAATCGCACACACCCTCGATGTACCACTAACCCATGAGTGGCGGTGTGTGCGAGCCATGTATAACTGCGGGCTCAACAATAATGGAACCCGTCGTAGCATGCAATCATGCGAAAATGGTGCATGATACTAAAGCATGTAAATCCTACTCATAATATACCTATCCGAATGATATGTACAACCAATATGTACATATCCCTAATCCACATACTATGATCCAAATCAAACAGGTAAATATAATCATATCCTATCACATGCATGTATCTAGTAGGCACCAAAAACATACTAGGCATATAAACATGAAAAATTATTGTAAGCTATCCTAACTAGCATATCAATTTGACTTAATCTAAACGTTAAGTCAAAATACCCGCCTGAATATATATATCCGCAAGAAGAACTGAATCGTCACGACTGGGGACCTGCCTCGTGACCGAAACCTGCATATAGCGTAATTATAGTCAAGCACAAAATATACAATTCAACAACAAATCAATAATTAATCGATTTCTTTTATAACCCAATTAACCAAACCAATTTCCAAATCAATTAACCTAATTCATCACTTACAAAGATATCCTCAAGATCAAACAATAACACCCATATCCCATATCCTCCGAACCATACCGATCAACCAATAACTCGAATCAACCCAAATCGACTAATCAAGCTCACCGCACTAAATTCCAATCAAAACCAATCCTTTCCCAAATCAGATCTCCAAGTCAATTTACGGCTCAACATTATTCATGACCATTTACAATCCTCCATGACCCTCCACATCCAACTCTAACCGACGACACCCACAAGCCCTCGACACTTAATGTACTATTCCTCCAAGGAAATCCACCCCGAATCAACCCACACCAGATAAAAGAAGTTAATTCAAGTTATACTGTGATGGGAGCCTTCCAGCCGCTCGGTTCACCGGAGAAAAATCTGTCAGCGCCTAATACTCTTGCTCCGTGACCACCACCAAGAACGACGAGGCCGTAGGACTCTCGTCTGACAAAGTAGAGGCGGCTCGTCGCGATGCCGAGGCAAGGAAGAGAAGCCACTGGGCAGGGAAGGGCGTGGGGGAAAGAAGAGGCGACCGCAAGGCTCGCGAGCGCGTCGGCACGAAGAACCTCAAGGTCGGACGGCGAAAGGAAGCGTGATCGCGCTAAAGGAGAAGGGGCTTCGCGTCGGTGCGGTGCTCGCGAAAGAAAAAAGCGCAACAAAGGAAGTCGCGGTGGGAAAGGAAAAAAGAAATATAAAATAGAAATTAGGGTTTCGGTTTAGGTTAATACCCTTAAATAAAGCCTAGTTATTTTATCCAGTAGAAATCTGACGAGTCCGCTTAAACCAGAAAAATTTCGGAAAAATTCCTAAAAATCCCAAAAAATTTCCAGGTTTATTTCCTCAATTATTTGGCCATTTAATTTACTATTTTTTTTTTAAATTTTCCAGTATTTAACAACTTCAGTAGATATGGTTATGTGTATCTCATGACACACAAATCAGAATCCTTTGAAAAGTTCAAAGAATTCAAGAATGAAGTACAAAACCAGCTTGGCAAGAGTATTAAGATACTTCGATCAGATCGAGGTGGTGAATACCTTAGCCATGATTTTCATGACTATGTAGCTGAGTGTGGGATTCTATCCCAACTCACTCCTCCCGAACACCACAAAGCTGGAATGGTGTATCCAAAAGGAGGAATCATACCCTATCGATATGGTACGATCTATGATGAGTCACAGATCTTCCTATATCCTTTTGGGGATATGCTCTAGACACAGCAGCCTTTACCCTTAATCGTGTACCATCCAAGGCTGTGATAAAGACACCATATACGATACGGACAGGGAGAAATCCCATGATGTCTTTTATGAGGATTTGGGGTTGTGAGGCTTACGTTCGACGTCAAGTCTCGCATAAACCGGGACCCAAATCCGATAGGTGCTATTTTGTTGGATATCCCAAGGATACAAAGGGATATTACTTTACATTCCCACAAGACAAAGTGTTTGTCAGAAAGACCGGAGTTTTTCTAGAAAGGGATTTTGTTTCTAGAAAACTAGTGGAGTACGATCTTGAAGAAATTCAAGATAAGGACCATAGCACTGAGGCCTTGATGGAGGTTGAACAGGAACCACAAAGTGTTGTGGGTGATGAGGTTATTGCACAAAGAGTTGTGGAACAACCACATGTTCATGTAGACCTACCTCTTCGTAGATCTGATAGGGTACGTCGTCAGCCTGAGAGATATTCATTTCTCTTGTCAGACCATGATGACGTAATGCTCATTGAGAATGAGCCTACCTCCTATCAGGAAGCTGTGATGAGCCCAGATTCTGAGAAATGGCTAGAGGCCATGAGATTCGAGATGGAATCCATGTACACTAACCAAGTATGGACTTTGGTTGATCCACCTGAAGGGGTTAAACCTATTGGGTGTAAGTGGGTCTTTAGGAGAAAAGACTGACATGGATGGACTTACGCATACCTATAAGGGCCGACTGGTGGCTAAAGTGTTAGACCACGTTGGAATGGCTAGAG